>JAJOZX010000790.1:327500-680000 GCA_023014485.1 Bathynomus jamesi
AATCGCTTTCCTTTTTCCTTGTGGATTTGCAGCAGATATATATATATATATAAATTCTCCTATCAAAATTTGAATTCGGGACTACTTGAATAGGAGTGGCGAGCGCTACCACCACAATACCACGGGATAAAAGTTAACACAACCTATCATACATTTAAAAAACCTAGGAAACACAACGTTTCGCGTCCAGAGGCATTTTACGTGTTAACCCTCCGCACTCGAGGTAATATGGGAGCATTAGTAACATTTAATCCAAATCTCTCTGGTTTTAAAACTGGGGGGGGGGGGGGTCCCATTAGAAGGTGATCATGCGTGTTATTTCATATATACATAAATACATAAATTACAGTCTTAAATGTCTCGAGGATACATTTATGTTCTCTCTCTCTCTCTATTATTATTATTTCTTAATCGTAATTCTCTTCGGAGCTTCGTAATGTTGGAAACATCCTGTTCGAGAGAACAAAGTCAGGAACAGAAATGAACAAAAAAAAAACAGAAATTAACTTTGGAAAATCTTCTTTTAACTTCTGTTCCAAAATGGAAGTTATTTTTTTGTATTTAATGCATTTGGATATCTTTGTATTGTTTTCCATATAACTTGAAAAACAAATATAGTTAAAAAGACCAGAAAACATGGTTACCTAGTTAACATCCAGTACAAATGGTTAATTCAAGACTGCGGTAGTTCCATTTACCATAATTATACTTCTGAGAACATATTTTACGTGGTTGGTACCATCTTCACAGGGAAAATTTACCATTTTGAAGTTATGAAATAGTTTGGTTACGAACGAAATAATAATTTTTAACGAAACCGCGTTTATCGTTGAAAGAGTGAAGACAATCTTCGAGTGGGTATGAGGGTATCTTAAGAAAGTTACAGTTTCATTATTCTACAGGGTGGCCACAAAGCCCCTTTGCATGAAAAACAAGGGCAACATATAGATATGCTGTAATTTCACTGCAAATGGACTTTGTGGCTACTTTGTAGGTTCTTATACAGGGTGGCAGAAAAGTCAGGACCCATGAATATTATAATATATTTGTTAATTCTTTGACTTTTCTCTCTTTTAGGTGAAAAATGCCATAAAAATTAACAATAGCTGAGCGAGTACAGTTGGTTTTTATGTACTTTATGTGCGCAAAAGAAGGGAGCAGTTATTGATCTGTCGCCAATTAATTTAATGAGTTGCAGAGAGAGAGAGAGAGAGAGAGAGAGAGAGAGAGAGAGAGAGATCCAGTCTATCACTCAGCTGTAAGAAAACTGATTTAACGTTTTAAAGACAGAGGAAGTGTTCATGACTGACCCCGCGATGATCGAAGTTAATGGTAATCAGTTTAAGCATTTTCGAGAATGTTATAATACCTATAAATTATAATGAAGTCATGACTTTTTCACCACCCTGTATAACCACTGTTCAGAGAAATATCGACAATTTTTAACCACAAGAAATGAATGCTATCACCATTTTCTTACCTACGGAACTTTGTGTGTGTGTGTGTGTGTGTGTGTTTTCCCTCTCAGAGACTGGGATTTGAGACCCCACCTTATAAAGGGATAGGGGACAGAGAGCAGACTTTAACTGCCACTTTATATCCTCTTGAGTCTTGAGAAAGACAATTGCCTTTCGGATTATATATATATATATTGGTTACCCGCCCGACTTCTTCATTCTGACGAAGGTCAAGCTTGTTGCTTCACCTTGGACTTACAGCTTAACGTGGAACTCGAACCAAGACCCACCACGGGTGGTCAGAAATTACGAAGTCCTTGCCCGGACTCGATCTCACGACCCCCCGATCAACAGTCCAGCGTCTTAACCACTAGGCCACCACGGTACCCATTTATCTACCAACCTATTTTTTCTGGAAGGCTAAACAACTGGGTAAGCTGTGCACCGTCCGCTTTCGCCAGGAATCGAACCCAGGGCTGGAGAACTTGTAGTAAGCGATGCTAACCACTACGTCACTGAGGCAAATATATATATATATATATAATATATATATGTGTGTGTATAGAGAGAGAGGCTATATATACATACATACATACATATATATATATATATATATATATATATATATATATATATATATATATATACACACACGTATGTATGTATGTATGTATGTATGTATGTATGTATTAATAAAATTTAAATCTACAAAAAAAAATTCATTTTATAATGTACGCTTTACATAATTATACAATTACATTCTATCGTACGTATTATTAACATTTACATTTACAAAATGTACACTCGAACGTCAAATGGAGAACATTTAATAATTCGTCGCGATGAGGAATCATCTCGCGTGCAGCAAAATGGTGGCGCAGATGGAGAGGAGGACGAAGAAGGAGGAGCGTTGGACAGCAGTACTGCTTTCGCCGTGCTGCATCGCGGCCGGTTGTTCTCCTGAAGATGGAAAAGATGCTTGTTTTAGACGTCTGCGAGTGAAGAGTTAATCGAGTTACGTAAGATACACTGAGACTAATATATATATATATACATATACATATATATATACAGTATATGGAATATCATGCTTGAACAGGCACAATTTTTCATGATGAGAAAATCGTCCAGTCCAGGGTTCGAATCCACCACTTCTTGAATAGTACGTGAGGGCGCTAGCCGCTACACTACGATGGGAAGAAAGTTAACATGACTTGTCATATGCTGTATATAAACAGAAACAGTACCATATTAAAATATATATATTGAAACCAAAGGGAAAGAGTATATACACAAAACTCTCTCAATATATCTTAACGTTTCATGGCCGAGTGAGTAAGTGGCAGTTCTCGAAATTCGAAACTTCAGTGACATAGGTTCGAATGTCACTAACGTAAAGTAACTTGCTTTTAATGTATTTAACTTTAAGCTGCTGTTAGTATGTTGTTTTTGATTAACATAAAAATAATATGCATGTAATTACACTAGGTTAATAAAATTCAACTGAAGTGGTATTTAATTGACATTTCCTCCAATAGATGGCGCCACCCAATTCGATTTAATTATTTTCAAGGAATCATTTCCACGAAGAGTATTTCATCAAGCATCGAAGTTTGATGAAAATACTATCGTCACTTGAGGGCACTTCGTCGATAAAAGAACCTCCAACATTTTGATGAAAATTCCAGTCTCAGTGTATGGAAAGTAGAGAAGTTACAGAAATTACACGCTAACAAAGACCCCGATATCCACTCCAGGTTAGCCCAGAAAGAAAGAAGTTTAAAAAATAAGGAATAAACAAAACAAAAAACAATATTTTACGTCTGTTCTAACAGCAAAGATTCCCCTATATCAAAATTAAGTTTTGATTACTTTTTATCTTTCAAAGAAATTATTTTTCTTCCTTGGGATAGGTTCTATCAACTAATATATTTTAATTAGACAATTGTTCCTCACTGCCATTGGCCCAATGGGATCACCATTTCCTTATAAGAGAAGTGAAGACACTCACTGAAGTTTGGGGTTTGAATCCCGATAATACTGGTAATAATAATAATAATAATAATACAGAAACATGATATTCTTTTTAATGTTACAAAAACTAAGGCTATGCAATTTCATCCTAAAAGCTGTAATCAGCCAGCTGATATAAGGTTTAAAATGAATGGTGAGGTAATTGAGGAAGTACAAGAGTTTAAGTATTTGGGTCAAACTATTACCAGCTCCTTGAGTGATGACTCGGATATAAGAAAACAATCTCGAAGCCTGTATGCTAAAGCGAATATGACCATAAGGAACTTTCGATTCTGTACAATTGAAGCTGAAGACACACTCCTTCGTACTTTCTGCAGTAATATATACTGACAGCAACTCTGGGTGAATTATAAAAAAGGTTCTGGCAGAACCCTAAATTTGCTGTACAACAGGTCTTTTAGACTCTTACATAAATTACCCTCGAGGTGCTCAGCTTCGCAAATGTTTGCTACCCGCAATGTCCCGAGCTTCCTGGAGGTAACAAGACGTGCTCAACACAGTCTAATGCAAAGAATTAAAAAATCAACCAACCCGATCATCCAAGCTATCCATGAGTCCTGCGATTTATCTTCTAAGCTATGGACTTCTTGGTACGAAAACGTCTGTCTGTAGTTCCACTTAACTTCGACAGTGCAGTATTATTTCTAATCAATTGTATATATTTCTATCCTTAGTATATGAACTGTCATTGTATTAATAATATTTGTCATATGGACTATAGTCTGCCAATAAACCTTTTCATTTTCATTTTCAATACAGGAGTTAAAGCAATGAGCCGCATTAGTTGGCCTGAGCGTTGTTCCATTTTCCTGTGATTCTCATTGATTACTCTTAGACAATCATTCAAAATAATATATAAAATATATGTAAAAATGTTGTATGAAATATTTTGTATTTCTAACATTTGAGTCGCCCCTTTTCGCTTTCCTTCTGCAATGAGCGAAATCATTGCGACAATTGAAATTTCCCTTTTGTACGCGTGAATTTCATGAAATGAAACCTTCGAACAGAATACGGGCATTCGAAGGTAGATACATGATAAGATTAACATTTATTTCTTGGAAAAAATATAATCATGCCAACCTTAAATAGTCGGAAGTTTTTTGAGAACGAATGATTCCATAATGTATTTATTCGGTGCTTCAGTATATATATATATATGAGTGTATATATTCTTTTCGAATATATTAAATTAATATAAGTCGATACCAAAAGTCGGAATACAGCCGCATGCAGGGAAGTGGAGCGCAATTTTGTCTCTTATAAGTAACTGTACTGTGAAATATGTGGTATCTTTGCATATTTATCTAAAATATTTTATTATTCCGGTCAACTGCTTTAGAGAATTCAGTTATTGGTGTTTTGTAATAAATGCAATAACTTGGTAATTTTGGGTTCCATTTTCGCATTCATGAATTATCAAATTTCAATAAAATGGAAAATATTTTACAGAAAAATTTTACGCGATTGTAAATAGTCGTAAATTATATTCAATATTAAATAATAAATGAATAAAAATATATGTTCAGAAATTACAATAAATACACCAACAGATAAATTAAATTTCGCAAATGAAACAAAATTGCGAAATTCGTTCAACTTTTATGCAAAAGAAAAAAGAAAAGATTAATTATGACAGATTGAATCGACCTTATTTTGAATGAAATTGAAGATTGATTGACTATAATAAAAGGATTCTCTTTTTATTGCTTTTTCAGATTGCCCTCCCCCCCCTCATCCCCACCCCCATAAACCTCCTGAAGATACATTTTAACTTTACAAGCGGATCATTCGCAGTCCTCGAACTTCTATTGGCTCATTTGACAAGATATTAGAACATGTTACCTTATTTGTTACATGACCACCACCTTCGTAGAGTCGTTAAAAGAGGCCATAACGCAAAAAGTGACGTAATTTTACGTTTCATGGATTCAAGACAGATTTCACTTACATAAACTTCTCACAGATTTATGGCTTTTTGATGTTACATATATTTCTGCCAGTCTGTCCACTTATGGCTACTAAATATATAATATATAATATATTAAATAATATTAAATCTTATATTCTTTGTAGTTTTATTACAAATACAACGAACAATATCTGGTTAATAACATATTAATAAATGTTAATGGAGTGTAAAAATAATCCGTCCCAGAAACTGGCACATCGCTCTGGCCTATCAATGAAGCCCATTGTTCTAACTCTTGTATTATTATTATTATTACTGCCATGATCGGGAGTTGGACCTCCGACCTGAGTGTCATCACTTCGCTTATAAGTTAACAGCTACAGACGCTGGCCTAATGGATTGTAACGAGTGCAGGATGGATTTATGATACCAATTAAAATTTTCGAAGAATGTGTTAATACACTTTTAAACATTTCACGAAAATAGCTTACGTATATATGTCGATTTTTCTGCTCAAGTTAAATATCTTAAGTTTATCCGTGCAATATTCCGCACATATCTAATTTCTGAAAGAAATTTACAATTCGCAGTTATTTCTCGATTATTTTTTAGTAATCTTTAAATTTACAATTCGCAGTTATTTCCCGATTATTTTTTAGTAATCTTTCGGTCATTCCTTTATATTTCCGCAATAAACCCTAAATAATGTAAATTCCAAAAGAATTTCAAAGAGTCTACAAAATTTTATTCCCCCTCCATATAGTCGTCAGCGTGGACGAGTGGATAAAGTCATGGCTCGCAAAAATGACACTTAAAAGACGGAGGATCGAATTCCATCTAGGTAATACTGAAAATTCATGTATTATTAGTTTCTTTGTTAAGTCGTAATTATCTACTAAAATAGGCTGTTGTAGATTAACGTTCAAAATTTCTAAAACTTCATTAAACATTCTACCATCGATGATCTAGAAAGATTTTAATCGCCCAGAAACCAGGTCTGGTTTAAGAAATGTTCGATTGCGGGTTAACATGTACTAACAAGCACAGTGAAGTTCGCATATACTATACGTTATAGTTTCGGGCCACTGAAAGTACCTGTATTACGGAAAATGTAATCAATTTCGTATCTCAGATTTTTTCCCAAATATTTCGTCTATAAATCAAAATTATTTTAATTGTGAAAAGAGACACCGAATTCACGAATATAAATTCGGTTTTTATTCGTGAAAGGTTAAAGAGTGTACAAAAGCGTTCAAGAGATTGATTCTAAGAAAATATACATTTAATTACAACTAAATAACATGATAAACTGCTTGACAATGAATCTAAATGTTTAGGTTAATAATGCTTAACAAAGTTAAATGGTTAATACTATCACTGCATGGTTGAACTGACTATTTAGTTTGCTTGCCAAATATTTTATCAGGTTATTTGGTTGTTTTAAAGAAGCTCTTTTTTCTGTGTGGAATTGATGACATAAGACTCATTCTGTGAATGGAGAACACATTCTCCTGCATTAATAAGGTATAATAAAGATTGTACATATATCAACCAAGAAAGCTAAACACTGGAACGGAACAATACAGTAACTAAAGGAAATGGTTAACTATTTGCCAACCAATCCAAATAGCTAATTGAACCATGCATGCATGATTCTACTTAATGTTTGAGATAACAAACCTCAGTAGCCAGTGCAGCCATTAAGTTTAGATTGGTTGGCAAGTGATTAATCATGTATTTTGGTTGCTGTGACCCAGTATTTTTCTCTGTGGCATATGCAAATGACATAACACGTTCAATGTGCCCCTGTAACTCACTCATTGAACAGGTCATTAACTCCGTTCAGGGTCGTTGGCGGTAAAATAATATGATCATTAAGGAACGTCCATTCATTAAATCGCATATATATATATATATATATATATATATATATATATATATTAGCTTTGGTTAGTTTCCGCCCGAATTGTTCATTCTGACGAAGGTCAAGCTTTTCACCCCACCTTAGACCTACAGTTTAACGTGGAATCCGAACCACGCCCCATCAGCAGCGCAGCGTCTTAACCACTAGGCCACCTAGGGTACCCATTTATCTACCAACCACTTTCTTTATTGTGTGGAAGGATGAACAGCTGGGTTTTGCTGCGCGCCGGCTGCCGTCGGGTCTCGAACCCGGGGCCGATGGATTCGTAGTCAGCGACGCTAACCACTACATCACCGAGGCGCATATATATATATATATATATATATATATATATATGTGCAATAAAATCACAGAACAACACGTGATATTTTTAATAGGCAAAGAACCACAGGGAAAAGGAAACACGAAGTCCGAGCGCTTTCGTGATATATTCACATCTTCAAGGACAAGAAAGAAATAGCTATTTCTTTCTTGTCCTTGAAGATGTGAATATATCACGAAAGCGCTCGGACTTCGTGTTTCCTTTTCCTTTTCCCTGTGGTTCTTTGCTTATATATATATATATATATAAACTGTATATCGATATAACTCACCTCTTACCACGTAAACTGTCACAGTGGCGGGCGAGGCGTTTTCTGGAGCACAGGTGTAGTTGCCTGAATGAGATGCAGAAACGTTATCGATCATCAGATTAGATATAACCTTCTTGCTCTTTTCCTCAACGATTTCTTTTCTACCAGTAAACTGTAATACTTTTCCGTTGTGATACCTGCAAAAGAAGCGAGAATTTCGACTGTAAAGTAAACATCGAGGGGGAAGAAGCGAAAAATAATTCAAAAGAATTTATGAAACACATTTTAAATCCACATTTCAACACTTTATCGTTTTCTTCAAATATGAAGAAGTAAAAAATGTAGCAAAATGTTGCAATTTAATGTTTTCCAAATTTTTAACGCGTAACGCATAAGAATTGAACTTTTATTTACATCCAACAAATTCTCTGCTTTAATGGCAGGTAAGATTATTCAAATCTTTATATTATATTTCATCAAACGAGATACACTTTATTTTCGTGTTTGTTTTAAAGATGTTTGTGTATAAGGTATTACTTATCATAGCATTTTAATTACGGTATTATTTAGTATTTTAATTAAATTATTATTTACTATTTTCATAACGCATATTTACTTTAAGAATAAATTCATATAAATGAAATAATATACAGGGTGTAACAAAAGCCGTTCTCATAGGGAAATAAGATATAACAGAATTGGTCGTGATGAGTTTGTATGTATTACGTGGACTTTCGTTACACCCTGTATATATATATATATATATATATATATATATATATATATATATATATATATATATATATATATATATATATATACATACATACAGGGTGTCCGAGAATTATCTGTACAATTTTTGGCTGTTATTAAAAGTCAACCATGAAGTGTAGAAATTCCAGTGTTGTCCCATTTTACAGAGAATCTCATTACGTTTTTTCTGATACCACGTTTTGACAAATTCTTTAGAAATGTACGCGGGTGACAGACATTGATGATTTAAAAGCAAGAATCACAGCTGCTATTGAGCGAATTGATGTGGATATGCTGCAGCGTACATGGCAACATTTGGAGTATCGATTGGATGTTTTGCGAATCACTAATGGTGCACATATCGAATGTTTGTAACAACTTTACTTTAATAAAAGAAACTTTTGAAAATACAGATTCTAAATAATCCTGTTTAAGAATTTTACGTGTGTTATCAAGAATTTTATTAAAAGATGAAATTGTACAGATAATGTTCGGACACACTGGAATTTCTAAAAAACTTGTCAAAACTTGGTATCAGAAAAAACGTAATGAGATTCTCTGTAAAATGGGATAACACTGGAATTTCTACACTTCATGGTTGACTTTTAATAACAGCCAAAAAATTGTACAGATAATTCTCGGACACCCTGTGTATATATATATATATATATATATATATATATATATATATTACAGCTTCGGTAAATAGCTCTATCAACTATATCCTTTCATAAAGTATAGGATTTTTTAAAGGGCCAAAACGAACAAAATAAAATAGCAAATTACTTTATTGTGTGAACTATAATTCTATACAGTACAATGCCAGTGTAATAATAATAATAGTACTAATAATAACTGAGAAGGGGGCAACAAGCTTGACCTTCGTGAAATGAGGAATCATCGTACGAAACATTTAAAAGGTTAAAAGGTAATAATAATATCGAATATTATTATTGTTATTAATACTATTATTGTTATTAATACTATTATTATCATTATTACTATTATTATTATTATTATTATTGTTAATACTATTATCATTATCATTATCATTATTATTTATAACTGAAAGTACTAATCTTCACTTAATAACACTGAAGTGTTTCTTTTATTAATTAATATATTTTGTATTTATTTAATTTTTAGTTCATTTACATTTGTTTAATTGTTAAAATGCTTTTTATATTTTTATTTTTATTGTGTTTTCTAGTTTTTTCATTTTTAATTCATATTACTTGTCCTTTACACAAATAAATGTACAGTATAATGCAATTGCCCTTGCTCATCCAAAAATATAGCGTTTCCAGTTTCGGAAAAGTTCTGCAAGATGTCAGTGATTGGTTGACGCACGGCGCAAATTACTTAAGAAACGGTGTATATTTGGGTGGGCAAAGACAATATTAGTGGTGGACCGGATGTCCGCATCCGCATATGCGGATATCCGCATAATTTTTAACATCCGCATCCGTACTTCTGACTGCGGATGTTATGTGGATATTACCTCTAATAAATTATGCAATTTACAATTAAATTAGCTTATAAAGTAGCTTATAAGGCCCAGTCATGCACATTTCATGTAAAGTATTAATTCACCGGTCTGCATGAAAATCGATTTCTTTATTTTGAGTTGTGATTCTGAAGCAGTTCGCTGCGCTGAATTAAAAATTGCTACCAGTTTTTTTCTATCACCCACAGTTTTAAAGTTATTAGCAAAACAATTTTGGGGCGTTTTGTAATTTTTTACCTTTTTTATCTTTAATTAATTTCGTTTTTTCATATTTTTCAGATAGATAATTCTAACATTACGTCTTTAAAATTTTAATAATGGCTTCTAGAGGATGTACCCACAGTCCAGACATATTTTGTTATATTTGTGGTCGGTATATTGTTGTAAAACAAAGGACAAATGTAACGACCTTCATTAAGAGAGCTTATCATGCTTATTTTGGAATTAAATTAGGAGATCAAGACAAAAGTTGGGCTCCACACAAGGTTTGTCTTACGTGTGTTGCGGCACTAAGGAATTGGAGCAAAGGCAAAAAGAAAAGTTTGCCATTTGGGATCCCTATGGTATGGCGCGAGCCTAGAAACCATACCGACGACTGCTACTTCTGTTCTTGCAATGTTAAAGGTTATAATGCAAAGAATAAAGAGAGCCTTCAATACCCAAGTCTTCCATCTGCAATAAGGCCGGTACCCCATGGTCCAGAAGTTCCTATTCCCCGTCCACCCGAGAGTCTGGATCAATACAATTCAGATTCTGATTCATCTCCAAATCCAGACAATGATGATGTTTATGAACAGCCAACAGCTGACCGAGATCCTCCTAAACCATTAACCCAAGCCGAACTAAATGACTTAGTCAGGGATTTGAATCTGCCTAAGGACTCTGCAGAACTTTTGGGGTCTAGATTGCAGGAGAACAATTTATTGGCATCCGACACATACTTCGCTTGGTACAGAAATCGTGAGAAAGACTTCGTGCCTTTTTTCGAAGAAGATGGTCCCTTAGTATTTTGCAAGGACATCACAGGATTAGTGTGCAAGCTAGGCATCGAATACCAAACCAGTGACTGGAGGTTGTTTATAGATTCCTCTAAAACCAGTCTAAAAGGAGTGTTACTGCACAACGGTAACAAATATGCATCAATCCCAGTGGCCCATTCTACTCATTTAAAAGAGACCTACGATAACATG
Organism: Bathynomus jamesi; assembly: GCA_023014485.1. Taxonomy (NCBI): domain Eukaryota; kingdom Metazoa; phylum Arthropoda; class Malacostraca; order Isopoda; family Cirolanidae; genus Bathynomus; species Bathynomus jamesi. The sequence goes on from JAJOZX010000790.1 coordinate 338,850, forward strand.
AAACTGCTTCTGGAAAAAATTCAGTATCAAAATCACAGATGGATATTGTGTGGGGATCTCAAAGTCCTTTGCATGTTACTTGGGCAGCAATCAGGATACACTAAGATGCCATGTTTCATCTGCGAATGGGATAGTCGAGCACGTGACCAGCACTGGAAGAGGAAAACTTGGCCTCCTAGAGAGAATCTTACCCCAGGATCAAAGAACATTTTACATGAACATCTAGTTGAACCAAATAAAATCCTCCTACCACCCTTGCACATTAAGTTAGGCTTGATGAAGCAGTATGTCAAAGCATTGAATACAGAAGGTGAGTGTTTCAAGTACATTTGTTCAAAATATCCAAAGATTAGCTACGAGAAAATAAAGGAAGGTGTTTTTATAGGTCCTCAGATTAGAAAGTTATTGACAGACGATCATTTCCTGAACACAATAACCAATAAAGAAAAAGAAGCATGGCTTGGTTTCAAAGATGTTGTTGAAAACTTCTTGGGAAATTACAAAAGACAAAATTATGAAAGACTGGTGGAAAATATGCTTAAAAAGTTTTGCGCCTTAGGCTGCAACATGAGCCTGAAAGTTCACTTCTTATTTTCGTATCTTCACCGTTTTCCCGAAAATCTCGGAGATGTCAGTGAGGAGCAAGGGGAACGATTTCAGCAGGACATCAAAACCATGGAAAGAAGATATCAAGGAAGATGGCATACAAATATGATGGCGGATTACTGCTGGTGTCTGCAACGAGATCAGCCTAACACACAGCATAAGAAAACATCAAAGAAGCACCGGTTTAGTCGTCATTAGTCAGATCTACCTTCGTAGTCTTAAGTCTTTGGAATAAGTCCTGAAATGTTTGCAAGTAAAGAAGGTAAATATATTTTGTTTCTTTCAGTTATTTTTTTATTCTTTCATAAACAAGCAATATGCTTGTCCAAGAGCTAGGAGCTATTTAATTCTGCTTTAATTAAGTTTTACTCTATCACCTAAATATTTCGTGCTACAAGGGGTGTTGTAATACCTCATCTGTCCCCAAATGTTAACCACCCATTGATGGGAGGGGAGAGAGTATTTTGCTGGGAACGGGACTGGTTGTTATATATATTTACCCTACATTATTATGTAAGCGTTACTGTAGTCTATAACAACAAAATTTATGGTTTAGCATGTGCAATCCAATGTTGGTCTCGATAAGATGGTTCACAGTTGGGGATAAATGGGGAATTTATGACACACCCTGTAGTAAGAAAACCATACGTGATAGGGAAAAACGAACTATATTTTTGAGATCAGCGCACTCAAATTGTATAGAATCACCAACTAGTTTGTAAAAATCGATCGACAATTTTTCAAATGTGTACTGGTGAATTATTAATGAACAAACAAATATATAAACCTCAAAATATAAATACCTGGTAACACACAAAATTGAATGAAACATGTTTCATTGAATTTTCTGTGGCTGAATCTCTTGAGAAAGTTATTATTTTTATCATAATGAAAACATTAATATTAATTTTAATTCTTATGCATTGCCTGCCATAATAGTAATATCACGAAATTTGAAAAATTATGTCATATATTCATAATTCTATATTATATTGATAGATTAACTAAATATCCGCATCCGCATCCACATCCGCGGATATTGAAATTAAAGATCCGTATCCGCAGATGTTGAAAAACTGACATCCGGTCCACCACTAATATATATATATATATATATATATATGATGAAATAAAACCACGAAGGAAAGGAAACACAGAATGGTGCTCAAGCGCTTTCGTCTAATGACATCCTCAGGTACACTGAAGTACATAAAGAGTTACAGCCTATATATAGGTTACAGAAAAAAAATATATATATATATATATATATATACAATAAACGGAGAAATAAAATTAAAAATTAAAGGATTGTGGGAGGGGCATACAAATTTGTAAGGAAAAACTATCGATTTTTAGCACAAGATCAAATGAATTGTTTCCAACCAATGTTATAGATATGATGACGATTTTGTACATATAGAAGTACTTATTATATTTTGCATTAAATATGAACCATATTCCCTACTCTGCATATTTTTTGCATATTCCTCTACTCTTAAATATGGTTTTTTAGACTTTAAATTCCAATTTTAGTTATAAACCTTAATTATGACATATTAGTCTCATTTTTCTTCTTTAGCTAATTTTTTCATTTTTTTTTCGCCTACAAATGGTGACTTCCATTCAAAACATTCTGCCTCTTAACACGGAAGCGTTAATCACACTTTGGGATTAGACGAGTCTCACAAATGACGATATATAGAGAAATTAAATCGTAATAGCCCTTAATATGTCTCCAGATAACGCAAACGGCAACAGAAATGGGTTTAGAAATAAATCTGCATTGATAAAAATTAACATATACTGTACAGTTTGTCGAATAATCATGAATCGTTCCTTCATGCTCTGAATTTAATTAAAATAAAATTTTCCTCCCTAATTATGGAAATATGGATAAACGACTGAAAAATATCTACACGATGAATGTTGCAAAGCGTATCGCACGGCTGCTGTGTTTTTCGTTAAGTAAGAAATGATCTAGCAAGTATCATAATTAAAGAATCGTGCGTAACTGAAAACTATACAGAAAGTAGTGGATTGTTGGTAAGCGTGACAACCAATACAATTCTAGTAGGACTACGTGCCTTATAGTAAAAAAGGTCGTTTGCAACTTGCTGACTATTTCGATTCAGTATGCAGTTAATTGGTGTCTAAAGAATACACAATAGGGTGGAGTGAAAAATATATTTTTTTTAATTTCAAAATGCTTGGGGTCGGGAAAGTTGCGTATTTATGTGAAACGTACTGTGTGAAATTTTTGTAATCGTACGGCTATAATTAAATTGTGTACACTGAACTCAAAGTTTTTAAAAATTGGCAAAATTACTAAAATTTCGCCACTTTTATTTTAAGTTTTTTTTGAACGCGTACTGTGTGAAATTTTTGTAATTTTGTAATTTAATTTAAAAAACTGAAAATAAAAATGGCGAAATTTTAGTGATTTTGCCAATTTTTAAAAACTGAGTTCAGTGTGCACAATTTAATTATAGCCGTACGATTACAAAAATTTCACACAGTACGTTTCACATAAATACGCAACCTTCCCGACCCCAAGTATTTTGAAATTCAAAAAAAAATTTTTCACTCCAGCCTAATACACAAACAGTTTTTGTAGGAAATACAGGGTGTACATAAAGTCAGGATCCATTTTGTGAAGCACTTGGAAATTATATGGAATTCAATCATAAAATGATAAAGTGGTAACATTTATTAAATAATTAAGAGTAGGATTCGACGTGACGCCCATCAGTATCCCTGCACAGCTCAAATCGTTCCGCAGCATTTCTAAACACATTCTGGAGCATTTGCGGGGTTATGTTATCTGCAGCAGTTCGTATACGTGTACGTAAGTTTTCAAGACTCGTAATCTTCGTCTGATAGACGTGCGATTTGATAAAGCCCCATGCAAAGAAATCTAAAGGGGTTAAATCTGGTGATCTCGCTGGCCAAGGTCTGTTGCTTCCACGTCCGATCCAGCGATTTGGAAAACGTCCATTTAGATAATCCTGAACAATTTTGGCATAGTGACAAGGCGCACCATCATGTTGATAGACGACGGGGATAGGATTGTTAGTACCGTCGTCTATCAACATGATGGTGCTCCTTGTCACTATGCCAAAATTGTTCAGGATTATCTAAATCAGGGGCCTTCAACCTGGGCGGTAGAAAATTTTCACGAAAACTGTAATTAGATTCACTTAAGGGTGTGGTAAATATGAAAATTTAGACTTCAAAAGACCCGATCTAAATCGACGAAAAATATAGTTAGCACTAAGATCACACACACGTACGCACACACAAACACAATCGTTTTCTTCTACAATCTACATCTATTCTACAATAAAAGAAAATTGAATTGATTGTTATCAATCAAAGATGATCTCACAGGTAGTGACTTGGAAAAATATAGTAGTCATCTTGATGCACTAAAAATTGACACGGAAAATCGCATTCAAGACATTATCAACCTTAAAGTCGATGCGTGGATGGAGACTCCTTTTATTATAAACGTATGTGATGTTGAGGTTACCTGTCAAGAGGAATTATTGCAATTAAAATATGACGCTGAGTGCAAAGCAAATTTCAAAGAAGGTGGATACCTACAACTTTGGCAGAAAAAAAAAATACCCAAGCTGTATCCACATTTATGGAATAAGATTTCCACTCTACTAGTAGCTTTCCCTACCTCATATCTGGTTGAATCAGGATTCAGTGTAGTGAACCACATTCTTACCAAAGAAAGAAATCGTTTGAATATAGCAGAGAGAGATCAGATCTTCGTTTGTTTCTTACTAAAATAAAACCCAACTTAAAGTTTTAATTAGCAAGCATCAACCACAAGGCTCTCATTAAAGGTAATTAAACATTTGTTTTATTTTTTCTTTTATTAATTATGATGATTTATTTTTTTGCCCTAAGGTGGGCGATAAGTTTTTTAATTCTCAAAAAATCAATCAAAAAAATGGGCGGTAAGCTAAAAAAGGTTGAAGGCCCCTGATCTAAATGGACGTTTTCCAAATCGCTGGATCGGACGCGGAAGCAACGGACCTTGGCCAGCGAGATCACCAGATTTAACCCCTTTAGATTTCTTTGCATGGGGCTTTATCAAATCGCACGTCTATCAGACGAAGATTACGAGTCTTGAAAACTTACGTACACGTATACGAACTGCTGCAGATAACATAACCCCGCAAATGCTCCAGAATGTGTTTAGAAATGCTGCGGAACGATTTGAGCTGTGCAGGGATACTGATGGGCGTCACGTCGAATCCTACTCTTAATTATTTAATAAATGTTACCACTTTATCATTTTATGATTGAATTCCATATAATTTCCAAGTGCTTCACAAAAATAGATCCTGACTTTATGTACACCCTGTACATTGAAAAAACTTTTTTAATTTAAAAAATAATTTTTTGGATTTAAATTAGCAAAGTATTGTGCTAAGAATAATCCGTAGTAGTTTTTTAAAACCGAACTAAATAAATAATGTTGCTTCAACATAAATTTGTTTTAGATTAAACAAATATAAAATTATATTTACTTGGAATTGGGCTTGAATTTATTTACGAAATTTAAAAGTGATTAATTCCAAATAAATATAATTTTGTGTGTTTAATCTAAATTAAATTTAGTTTGCGGGAACATCATTCTTTTTGTTTAATTTTAACAATTTTAAGTTTTCTTACAGCTGAGTGACAGATTGGAGCTCTCTCTCTCTCTCTCTCTCTCTCTCTCTCTCTCTCTCATATATGAATATTGACCGTTTGAGAATTAACGATAACATATATTTAAAGAAATTTACATAATATTATGAAATTATGAAGTGGGTTTTATTCTTGTATATATATAAAATTAACAGAAGTTAACAGAAGTAACGCTCATTTAGAAAATTCCACCTCTGTTGATCATATAAGGAGTATAAATTCAACTAAAACATTAACTCGGGTATAATTATTACCGATATTTCTGTTCATTTACCCTGTTTCTCTGCATTAAAGCAAAATTTTCAGAATACACAGCAATAAACACAGGACAAGCCCGGATGACTCCATATAATCATTTCTAAATCATTTAATAAGTTAAAAAACTTGGACTTACATATGAATTTTGAAAGATTGACAATGTATTGGCAAATCTTTACAATGAAATGTATCCAGTAAAAACAAAGCGGATATTAAACAAAATACTGTATTGCAAAATCTATTGCTTTTTTTTTGGCTTGTTAAAGTTAAATTATCAAAACCCAATTTCTATGAAGGTGTAAAAACGGGAATGGTCCCTGACGTACTTTGCACAAACTGATTAAAAAAAGCAAAACGACAATATTACTCAAATAAAGTATAATATAGACATGGAACACGAATGGGAATCAATAAGCAGAATACTACTTCAATAAAAAACCCAAAAATAAACACTTTTCTACAGGAACTATTCATAAATAGGGATCTTTTCCGTTTCATGTACTGTTTCCGATTTTGTTGAAAAGATATTTAATGTAGATTTTTACGCTGATTTAAAAAATGTAGGTCTTTTTTTGGAGAAATGAGCGGTTCAAAAATTATGTTTGTTATTGTAATTTTGTATTAGGTCAAAAACTATAACAATACAACTGAAAACTAATACAAGAGTTATTGTATTCTTTAGTAATATTGGCTTATGTCACTATTTGTATGAATAGATTTCGACTTATTTTTCTGTCCGGTTAAGTTAATTGAATGCCCAGTTAGGTTAACTAAATACCTGGTTAGGTTAACTGAATGCCCGGTTAGGTCAACCGAATGCCCGGTTAGGTCAATCGAATGCCAGGTTAGGTCAACTGAATGCCCGGTTAGGTCAACTGAATGCCCGGTTAGGTCAACTGAATGCCCGGTTAGGTCAACTGTACGCTCTTGATGATTGGTTAGGTTAAATCGTGATATTTTCGTTAGTTTTAACGAAAATATCACAACTTAACCTAACCAATCGTCAAGGGCATACAGTTGACCTAACCGGGTATTCAATTAACCTAACCTGGCATTCAGTTGACCTAACCTGGCATTCAGTTGACCTAACCGGGCATTCAGTTGACCTAACCTAACCTAACTTTTGAACCGCTCATTTCTCCCAAAAAAGACTTACATTTTTTAAGTCAGCGTAAAAGTCTACATTAAATATCTTATTTTCAACAAAATCGGAAACAGTACATGACACGGAAAAGATCCATAAATAGTAGATATGCTAATAGTATAAAAATAATAGCAACTGAACTCCATATAGACGTAAAGACGACTATAAACAGTCTCAAAACCCAAAGCTGTGACCTCAGATTCCATATGGAACAAAATATATTAATCATTACTATTTCTGTTCCGCTTACCGACCTTTCTAATTATTCTACTAGGCCAGAAATTATCCGTTATTCAAAAAATAAATTGTATATGATATGTATTTAAGTGGAAACTTGGAATGCCTTCAAACTACCGTCCGTTACCTATCTTGCCAACCATGCGAAAAATTTTTGGGGAAAATTATATATTGGCAATCAATATGTTTCCTCACGGAGGAAATTATACTGTCACCAAATCAGTTCGGTTTTAAAGCAAAGAAATCTACGAAGGGCGCCATTATTGCGTGAATTTAAGAACTCTATGAAAATTTAAAGACAAAAACTCCTATTGAAACTTTCCTGGGCCTTCTGAAAAAGGTTGACCCAGTAGAACACTCAGCCGCAACCCCAAAACTGGCTAACTATTGAACAAAGACTGTGGCATTAGAATGGTTGAAGTCCTATTTAAAGAATAGGAAACAATACATCAGTCCAGAGCTTTCCAAACTGGTGTGTCGCGACACATTAGTGTTTTTTATATTTTGAAAATTTTGATTTTTCTATCAACAAAATCGGCTACAAGATAAACCACCTACTGAAAAATTATCTGATATTTGATATTTGATAACAAAAATTAATTAATGTGTCGTGAAAATTGTTATGCTTAAATAGTTTGTCGCCAACGTTAAAAGTTTGGAAAGCTCTGCATCAGACTAAACAAACATGGGATCTTTCTTTTCGGTTTGACAGCCTGTAATATTTTTTAACATTACTTGTTTTTTATTGTCCAGTTTTAATCGAGGATTTCAAAAATAACATTCATGGTTTAGAGAAACAAATAGTGAGGCAGTTATATGCAATTTAACAAATTTAAAATATATATTTTTAAGGAAAAAAACGAGTCATGGCTACGGGACCGTCAAATTCTAGACTCTACCAACTGGTTAGGTTAACTGAATGCCCGGTTAGGTTAACAGAATGCCCGGTTAGGTCAACTGTACGCTCATGGCGATTGGTTAGGTTAAGTCATGATATTTTCGTTAGTTTACTGTCAAAACAAACGAAAATATCATGATTTAACCTAACCAATCGTCATGAGCGTACAGTTGACCTAAAACTTTCAGGGATTTTGGAATCTTAAAGCGTATATGATATTCTCTAAACTAAAATGTATAACTGCCTCACTATTTGTTTCTCTAAAACATGAATGTTATTTTTGAAATGCTCGATTAAAACTGGACAATAAAAAACAAATAATGTTAAAAAATATTATAAGCCGTCAAACCGAAAAGATCCCAAACATGAATCTGACTTTCAATCAGTCATGCATGCACGCAATGGGGCACGGACAAAAACTCAATGGACAAAAACTCACCACTTAAATGCAAAAGAGGACAAAAACTCCCCAGACAAATGTTTTTGCGAAATACATACACTCTAGTCTAGATCTTAAGATATTAAGATCTCAAGATTTTAGAATCATTGTAGATAATTACTCTTCATCTTTCAAATTGTTCATCTTTCAAATTGTTGTGTTTTTAACCAACCAACCAATATTAATTTTTCACTAACCTACCAATCTTTCGTTATAAATTAATGCCCAGTTAGGTCAATTGAATGCCCGGTTAGGTCAATTGAATGCCCGGTTAGGTCAACTGTACGCCCTTGACGACTGGTTAGGTTAAGTCATGATATTTTCGTTAAAAACACATTAATTATTTAAAGTGCTCTAACATGTTTGTTTTTCATTTCTCCAAAAAAAGAAAGTTATTTTTGAAATGAGTGACCAAAACTACATTAGTGTACCGATTCGATTAAAAACAGAACACTTTAAAAGATGAAGAGAAATTATCTACAATGAATCTAAAATCTTAAGATCTAGACTAGAGTGTATGTATTTCGCAAAAACATTTGTCTGGTGAGTTTTTGTCCTCTTTTGCATTTAAATGGTGAGTTTTTGTCCTGGATTCGTACGCAATACCTCAGGGTTTACCATCGAGACACCGTCTATTTCTATGCTAAATAAATTACTTTAATACTGCAACTAGTATCTAGTATATAGATAACACAACACTCCTTCACTCCTCATAACAAACAGAGCTCATCTTTACAATTGGCGAAATCAAATATAATTGTAAATTATCTTTAACTCTCTCAGACACATCATATATGATCATAAGCAATAAAAGCAGAATATGACTTTACGTTATTAATGTTATTAACATTAATAATTATATATTAATGAAATAAAATATAAGTATTGATTTACTTTAGACGCGAAACTAAACTTCGGAATACATATTAAACACATGTTAAATAAACTGTCAAAATTCATTTATATATTGCATATATTAAAGTACCTTCATACCCTACATAACATAACAGTTTGGGGAAATCTAATATACTATTTCAGAAATGAAGCCTTATATATATATATATATATAATATATATATATATATATATATATATATATATATATATATATATACTGTATATATATGGGAATGAACTCAGAATGGTCCCCTGAGTTTTTTATGATACTATAGTGGATTTAATTATCCCAGAAGAGTTCCTTGTTCCATGCACTGTCTGTGTGTATCATATATATATATATATATATATATATATATATATATATATATATATATATGTAACAGTTTTTTTGCGCACACCTACAGGTCGCTACAATTGGTGTAGAACAATACGGTTTTCACCATTCGATGCGTCTTTTTATTGTGCAGTGCCCATGCTAAAAAAAATTCCCTAACATAATTCCTTCCCCCCTTTTAGGGGTACAGTTCTTACCATGCCTGTACAAGCATTTTTTTAATTTTTCATTTTTAATCATAATTTTGGCACAAAATAAGTCAATATTTACTAAACATTTAATATCATTCGATTCACAAAAGATTTATTTATCGATTCAATTTAAAAAAAAGGATATATATTTTTAAAATTCATAAAGAACTTTTTGCAAAAAACTAAAAACAAACATGCATTTTTAAAATTCAATGATTTTTATACAAAATATTTTGATATTTTTAAAATTCAATGATTTTTATACAAAATATTTTGATATTTGTTATAATTTTAACATTTTTGGATTCACAAAAGATTTCTTTATCGATTCAATACAAAAAATTACATAATTAAAACGGGCAATTTAAATAAACACGAGTTTAAAGTTAAACGAGCCACACTCGAAATTATTTACCGTGACTTTTGTGCGTTTTATTACTGTGGCTTTTGTACAAATAATTTTACGTATACACAAACAATTTGATAGGATATTGATTTATCATTCTATTTTTAGTTGTCATAGAAATACGTTAATTAAGTTATCTGATTAGATGCGCTTTTATAGTTGAAGATCATTTTTAGAAAATTATTTATTTTCCCCACTTTAAAATATTACAAAATTTCTATTAGGTATCCTAATATCATTATGCCTGTCGCTGTAAGTAAGAAAATAGCAATTATTTTCCATTTTATGAAAATTTCGGACCCCCTAGGCCTACAAAACCAATTTTCCCCTTTTCTTTATCAAAAATTGTTGATTTTCGGGTCTTTCGGTTATAAATTTGTACCAGTCTATTGTTTATCTATAATAATAATAATAATAATAATAAAAAGACGTGTGTGTGTGTTCCAGCCATCAGCCATAACTCCAAAATGGAAGCAGTTACAAACATGAAACTTTACACACATATTGATTAGGTCCCGAGGTTGTGCACGTGGTTGTTAATAAATTAAATAATTAATTTTAAAACATTAAATGACGTCATCAAGATCATTACGAAACCTATGGTAAAATTATTGAATACCCGGTTAGGTTCATTGAATGCCAGGTTAGGTCATCTGTACGCCCTTGACGATTGGTTAGGTTGTCGTGATATTTTCGTTGGCTTTAACGAAAATATCATGACTTAACCTAACCAATCGTCAAGGGTGTACAATTAACCTAACCGGGCATTCAATTAACGTACCCGGGCATTCAGTTAATCTAATCGGGCATTCAGTTGACCTAACCGGCCATTTAATTAACCTAGTCGGGCATCATTCTATTATAATTTAGCAAAAATGTGTCTGCCTGTCTGTTCGCAGAAAAAACTTTTACGTTTCTGAACCGATTTCGACCAAACTTCGTATGGTGGATGGGGGTGATGAGTAATGAACGAAAATATATGTGTGACCCCCCCCAATTACTGGGCCCGATGGCCCCCAGCACCGCGATAAAACTATAGAAAAGAACGCAGCAATGAAAATCTTGAGCTTCACATTGTGTCAATATTTGTGAAGCTTAAGATTTTCATGACTATAGTTTTATTGACCAAATAATTGAACCCCCAGTAATTAGGGGCCTGCGACCCCCCAATTACTGTCGGTTCAATTATTTGGTCAATAAAACTATAGAAAAGAACGCAGTCGTGAAAATCGGCGCGTAGCGCCGATCTTTTGCTAGTACAAGCTATTATATTATCTGTTCTTTAAATGTGTTACGTATAAAATTTATTAGAATCATATCAGATACTAAAACCAAGAACATAGAAGTCCTTAAAATCCTTAAAATTACTTAAGTTAAATGACCCGCACAAGCTGAATTTACACATTCGTAAAATAGTTTATAAGTGACCTGCGTTAATCGCTCAAAACGTATCAAACAATGAACTATACCACTCAAGAAATTTAAGCAAACTAATTATTATGTCCAAAGACTTAGCTTTATACTTAAAAAAAATGATGAAGGCGATCGATCCCTCTCATATACGATGGAATTGATATTTCGAATAAAAAGAAACGGGATCACCTGAAGATCAGGGCCCCCAGCCTCAATTACCAAATGATATCTTCGTTAAAACTAACGAAAATATCACGACTTAACCAATCTTCAAGAGCGTACAGTTGACCTAACCGGGCATTCAATTTAATTTATTATTATATTTGGTACTGTAAAGCAAAAAACAAGAATACATGGGGGCCCTGATCTTCAGGTGATCTAAGAAAGGTATTGAAAAACAAATTATAGAAATTTTCGTATCCAGTTACAGTTTTCTTTATGGATGCTAACTATTTATCTCTTCACCTTTCTCGACATATTCTACACTCTAAAAACTGTCCGTTCTGTGTACTTTAGAACCGAGAGTGAAAAAAAAGGACTAAACGTACTCTGCATATAAAGTAATTAAATAGTACACTTGGTGGCCTAAAAGGTACATTGAGAACAAGGTGAAAGGTTTTCTTTAAATCCTGGAACTGTAGTTTTTGAGAGAATCGCTTCATCTAATCTCCCTCTACTTTCGACCTACTATCATTGTACTCTTCAAGTACTTTATATTTAGCAGAGTACGTTTAGTCCTTTCTTTATTCTCGGTTCTAAAGTACGCAGAGATAACAGTTTTTAGAGCGTATTTCCGTCATTTCTTTTAGAACCCTCAAATAATATCAGTTTGATGTTTGAAGTTCTGCTTTCTTTAACAAGAATAGTGTCAAAACAAACTGTTTAGGATATGCAACATTTATTTAGTTCAAGTTCATATCACTTATAAGTAAATACAAGTAGTGTATGCTATTAATTATTTCGTTCAAACACAAATCTGAACTACTGTACATATCATAGAATCGTTGGTATACAAATTGTGTATAATGTGTATAATGTTTATAATTATAATGATGTGTATAATTGTGTAGGTGTACGAATGAAAATTGTGTATAGTGAATATGTACGAGTAATAAATATTTGCCATGAAAGGTAATCCGTATTGCCGAAATTTGGTAATACTTTAGATATAGTACTTTTCTACTCGTATCACAACGATTTTAACATTACTTTTGTTGGTTTGGCCCAAGAAAAGGTCGTAAATTTATAGTTATTTCTTTTAACTTTTAATATACACAAACTACATATGGGCAAAAAACTGAAAATTTCCCTGGAGATGTAAGACAAATGTAAGGCCAGATTGAAATACTTATAAAGAGAAGGCGGGTACCTCAGTCAGTAATAGGTAAGATTAAGATAAGGATTTTTGAGAATGGAGAGGACAAACCAAAAACAAGCATCGGCAGCCAGGAATAACGGTTCAACGCACTAATAGTGTGATTGCAAGGAGGGCAAATGTCAATTCATTCATCATCACTTCCCAGATGCAGAAGGATCTCTCTACCTCAGTATAGTGAGACCATTCGATGGAGGTTCAGCAGGAGAGTAATTTAGTCTTAAGAAGACTAGCGATAAAAACACTCCTAAATGAAAGAAGAAGAAGCGTCTCGTTTTTGCAAAAAAATGCTCAGCCACAGAAACCAGATCATGTAATTTGGGCAGCAGCATCTGTGCGTCAGGCGTCTACCCAACCAATGATATCATTCCAAATACTGTACTGCCAACTTCAAAGGTCAATGAATGAGGATGTTTTGGCGTCCAGAGCCGGAGATACTCCGGTTTTGCCCAACATACACGACCGTCAATTTCCGTGTGTATTTAAACATCCTCGAATATGTTTTGACAGAAAGCAGGAGGGCAGACATTCCTGGTCCCAGTATCTTGTCAAACAACTAAACCAACTGATAACTACCCTCGCCTCAATCCCATTGAGAACCTGTAGAATCTCCTGAAGGGGAAAGCTTCCGAAAAGAAGCCAGTTTCTCACCTGTAAATTCGAAATGGCTCTGGAAATGTGCCAAAGCCAAAAAGTTTATTACGGCCATACCCAGCAGGATTAAAGTGATCAATGTTGCCAAACGAAGACCAGTTAAATGTTAAACCCATAATGAAAATTTAAATTATTAAAACTTCCAAACTCCAAATGTTTGGCCATAACTGTAGATAATTATCGTAGAAACGTGAGAATATATTTCGCCTGTAAATACAGTACAGGCAAATCTAATAGTTTTCGTGTTTTTCTGCTATTTTTATCATATCAACATCAGATATACAGCAAGTTTAAGTCATGTATTGGTAGGGGGGTCTATTAAATTTGCTATTTAGTTCGCTATATTAATAATAATAATAATAATAATAATGAATGCAATTTAATTTCTCTATGTGCGAAAATAATGAAATAACTTTTCAAAACCATTTCATTAATTGCTTTGTTATACAAATAGATCACCCTTAAGCGTTCCAGTAATTAAATTGATTCCCTCGATAATAGAAAACAAACAGTACAAAAACAAGATAAAGACATTCTATACGCTAAAAGTCGAGATAATTATTCTGTTTTGAATAAAAATAAGAATTGCTATTATCATATACCTTGGTTATCTTGGTTTTGCTTCCGTCCGATTTATTCATTCTGACGAAGGTCAAGGTTGTCATTTCACCTTAGATCTATACTTTAACGTGGAATCCGAACCACGACCCACCACGGGCGGTCAGAAATTACAAAGTCCTCGCCCGGACTCGATCTTACGACCTCTCGATCAACAACCCAGCGTCTTAACCACTAGGATACGCAGGGTTCCCATTTATCTCCAACCAAATTTTATTGTATGAAAGGATGAACAGCTGGGTTTTGCTGCGCGCCGCCTGCCGTCACCGGGTCTCGATCCCCGGGCCAATGGATTCGTAGTCAGCAATGCTAACCACTACACCACCGAGGCGTATATTTAAAAATTAAATTTTTTATCTAAATAGTTGTGTCATGACTATAAGTTCATAAACGTTAAAATATCATCCGTATTTGATCTTTCGTAAAAGTTATTGTAAGTTATCGCATCAATTAAAAAATTATTTTGATTTATGCTTTTTTATACAAAGATAGGCTACCCTTCGTTGAAAAAATTATAAATGACATTTGGCTGGTTAAAAATGTATTTCGTATTTATAATATACAGTACTCACGCGGTTATCCGTCATTCACTTGTCCGTGAATCGAGTTAACCGTGATTTACTAATTGTGACCAGTGTGCACTTATCCGTTATCATGACACCGAGTTAACCGTGAGCTTGCGCGGTGTTTACATCCGCGGCTCGCCTCCCGCCAGCTCACCACAATGCACCTCAGTCAGTATCTCTCCGCGCTATCAAAGATAAATAATTAATATTAGCAGCAATGTCTCTCGCGCTTCATAGAGTACACGTGTGCGCTTGTGGCTTTGTATATCTTCACTGCTTGTGTTGAGCACAAACTGCTTAATTGTATATTCTACTGTAACAGAATAAGACTGTGTGGTGGCGCGCGAGGTGGGAGGCCAGTCAGTTAATCGTGAAATAGGGTTATCCGTGATCAGGGATCGCCCTTCAATCACGGATAACTGGGTGAGTACTGTACTTCTTGTTGTTCAATTATGCGGCAGGTTTTCTTCGTAATTTTAAATCAAACACGCCATAAATACATGCTTTTGCCGAACGCTGCATTTTAGGATGAAACTTGGAAAATTAATGACAGAAGCATATTTCATGAGGTTAACAGACAGCCTTGAATCACCCATTCTGCGCCATTCATTCGGTCTATTTCCCAATTTCTATTTTATCCTTTATATAAAATTATTTTCACCCAGTGTAAGTCATTTCAGCATACATACATCATGATCTTATTCCATTTTGCAGAGAAATGCATACTCTTCAACTATGTGTGAAACATAACTTAATTAAGTATAAGAATGGAGCATAAAGGCGGAAAACCCGTAACGCTGTCAATTCATTAGAAACAATCTCTTTCGGAGACTATCATTTTAGCGTGAGTAGGTGTTTATGTAATTTAATCTCTGTAAGTGACTCTCATTATATTAAGAACTCGAGCTTATCTACGATGACATATTTTACGTCCTTTTATAATGATATTTAATCTCCTTGCGATCAACTTCGCAATTTATATCTTCTTTCTTGTCTTCCGTTTGTATATAGAAGAGAGTAGATAATCCTGCTGAAGAGTTTATTCAATAATCCCATAAAAGAAAAAGGGATTTTCTTATTATTTTTGTAATTTTTTTCGAATCTGAAAAAGATTTGGTGGTATTTATCTCAGAAGTAATAACAGCCTCAGAGTATATAGGCGCCAATAGATTGAATTTTGGTCTAATTAATATCATATCAATGTTACGCACGAGGAGGCGTCTTCGCAAAAATTAATAATAATGAAAAAATGTGTGGGAAGCAATTAAAGTTGGACATATATATATATATATATATATATATATATATATATATATATATATGTTAAGCACAGACCGTGCATGGAACAAAGAACTCTTCTGGGAAAATTAAATCCACTATAGTCCGAATAAGTAATGGTAAATGACAAATACCATAGTTTTTCTTTTTCATGATGCAAGCCCGACGTGGGCAACGGGTCTCTCGCAAAGAGGTCCCATAAATATAGCTTCCCTCACCAGCTATCTGCAAAGCAGACAGGATCCAGCTTTGGGACATGGATCTAGGGTTTAAAGCAGCCTAGCCCTGCTACATTTAGAACCTCAATATAAGAAAAAGACTCGTTGCATTCACGTCGGATTGAATACATCAAAGAAAAAGGCGTAACTATTGTATTTTTAGCCAAAAAAAACAAAACTTAAACCTCAACCGGGACATTGAGCGTCCACTTTTCAAGGCACATAACACGTCCGTTTAATATACACAAACTCAGAATGGTCCCCTGAGAAACTTATGTCATTTACCATTACTTATTCGGACTATAGTGGATTTAATTTTCCCAGAAGAGTTCTTTGTTCCATGCACGGTCTGTGTTTAACATATAAGTTTCTCAGGGGACCATTCTGAGTTTGTATATATATATATATATATATATATATATATATACACTGCGTGTTTGCAGTTATAATGTATATATATATATATATATATATATATATATATGTGTGTGTATATATAAAGTGGTGGACCGGATGTCAGTTTTTCAACATCTGCGGATGCGGATCTTTAATTTCAATATCCGCGGATGCGGATATTTAGTTAATCTATCAATATAATATAGAATTATGAATATATGACATAATTTTTCAAATTTCGTGATATTACTATTATGGCAGGCAATGCATAAGAATTAAAATTAATATTAATGTTTCCATTATGATAAAAATAATAACTTTCTCATGAGTTTCAGCCACAGAAAATTCAATGAAACAAGTTTCATTGAATTTTCTATGTTACAGGTATTCATAGTTTGAGGTTTATATATTTGTTTGGTCATTAATAATTAATACTTTAAATGAAATATGCATGACTGGGCCTTATAAAGTACTTTATAAGCTAATTTAATTATAAATTGCATAATTTATTAGAGGTAATATCCGCATAACATCCGCAGTCAGAAGTGCTGATGCGGATGTTAAAAATGATGCGGATATCCGGTCCACCACTAAATTATATATATATATATATATATGTAGCGGATCGACAAGAAATAGACCAACAAATAGATAGACAAATCCTTTCCTTCCACGCTATCATCAAAGAGTCTTGGAAAACACACGTGGGCAAAGAGTCAAACAATGGGAACGTCTGTTCCTTCCCAAAAGGCGCGAACGCAAGCCCTTATCAACAAAAGGACGCGCTCACAAGGCGTCTTAAGAATTGGCGCGAAGTCCTACGTCACAGGAACTACGTATAAAAGCGAGCTTCCACTCGCATTCACTCACTCACTCACGCACACAGACACTCGCTTTCTACTTCGTCGAGCAGATCTCATCACGTCAACCGCCCTCCGGTTTTCCCGCCGGAGGCGCGGCCTGCTACTTCCTTCAAGGCCTAAGATTTATCATCAAGTAAGACCTTCTACTGACCGCCTGCAGAAGCAATCCTTCGAAACCCAACCAGAATCACTTCGGGCCTACGGTTTACAAGGTCAGCTTTCAAGTTTCTCTACATTCCTCGAGATATATTCAGCACCTCAGGCCTACGCCTGCAAGATCATTTATAGGCCATCATCTCGAGAGGCTTAACGGACAACGACAACTCGAGTCTACGGTAATAGGCCCCTCTTCAACCCGCCTTCAACAGAGTTTACATCGTCCTAAGATAAGTACCTCCTATTCTAAGTACTCTTGTGAAGCCTACATTAAATACCGCCGAACGGTAGACTATACCCAAAGTGTAATTAAACGTTCCAACTGACTCTCGTGAAAGAACGCAGTAGGCCTGTTCTCCAATTCAAGTGTCATTTCAATACCGTAATTCCGCGTATCATCCGTTATTATGTTCAATTCATATTTATGTGATAACTAAATATTCTCTTGGCGTAATCACTTAACATCACATAATGGTCTTATATATAAATGATATTTGTGTAATCATTGTCAAGCATTTCAACCCATTATTATTAAGCCGCATCAATTATTCTATGTGCATCCATGCAATCATTTAGCCTACTTAATCAGTGTCACGTATTCTATTCAATGTACCAAACGCATGTGCAATGTGCATTCTTTATATCATTTACTAGGCCCATTCAATGTTCCATGTTGCATGCCATTTACATACCATCAATGAGTACATTACTTATTACGTGTCAATTAAGCTATTAACATTTCATCTTATTAGCTAAGTCTATGTCATAAGCATAACGTAGAACTATCAATTAATTACTGTCAATTCTTTGTTATATCACAGTGAATAAATAACGGCTTTATTTTCATAATAAAATACAAAACTATAAGGTGTCTTTTATAACCTTAATATTAATTTGCTTGGGTGTAATCCAAACTGGTGACCCTCGCTGCCATGCCTGTCACTTCCAATAGTATGGTGGGCCTAATCAAATAGCCACTTCCAATCGGTGATACTGTATGACATCATAAATTATTAACCCAGCCTTTCATTAATAAGCAATCAGTCATTGCATCAATTACTCACTAGCATACAATTAAATCATTATCACCTTAAACGGCTAAAACTAGGTCCACTATATATATAAACAGACAATCTTCTGGAAACTTCTTGAAATAAAAGTTTCACTTTCTTTTATACTTATTTTGGTCAGGAAGAAGTTAATTTTGTTAAAACTTTTGTATATTGTAAAAGAAATCCGTATGGATTGGTGAAAAAGAACTTTGAAAAATGTACAAGCTAAGCTTTCTATAGCGAGTATCTCACATAATGTTAATAAGAGGCTTCACGACTTCTACTAAGAAATTCTACTGTAAAATCTTCAAAAATTATTTGAATAGGTTTTAATATCAAAACATATTTCACTCGGAAAATTAATATTTATATTTTTGTTATGAGCGTAAATTAAAAAAACTTCATTTGTAGTTTCACCGTTTTGGAGGTTATTTTTTTATTTAAGATGATAAATGTATTTACTTTGAATGTTTTACTGTTTCAAATTCCGTTTATTTTGATCCAAGAACCAACAAAAGTTTATTTAAGATTCACTTTTATCTTCATTTAATAAAAAATTGTAATGAAGAGAAAAATGATAATACCAAATTTAGCAAAAGCTGCTCCACATCCTAATTGGCGTAGTGAGAAGAACTCTCTGTACGTTGGGTGAGAGGTATCCCAGGGAATTCCCGGGGTTCCTTTTTGCCCCTTTTCCCAAATTTCAGTACCATGCGGTCACTGATGAAATTTCAGACACGACGATACGGGAAAATCAAACACTGATCCATAAGCAGCCTACACACAAAAAGCAACAAAATAAGTTCTTACACCTTTGGAATTATGAATCAAGGAAATACTCGTATTCGCTAATGATAGATCAAATGGAGAAAAAATGAGACTTTTTAATTTTTGCTGAGCTGCGTGGCGCAACCCGTCTTGTACTACTGTCTCAAGGCCACAGATTAGTGTAGTGTCGGCACTAACGGAGATCGATTAAAGCTAGATGGCAGCACTAGTTTGGGCTGTAGAAGGGATGTTCCGAGTTGCTCCACCTTCCCCTACCTGATTGTAGAAGAGTTGCGTTCATCTACTCTTTTCGCAAATAAGATTTAACTTTGATTTGATGCAAATAGGAGAATTTTTTCTTCTGCTTTAAGAAGATTTAGTTTTCAGTGTATAACATTTTTTTAATAAGTATGAAGTTAAAATGAATGCATATACGTTATACAGCGGGTGAATTATACGCGTCAATTTATCAATATAATTTTGAATGAAACTAATTTGCTATGTATCTGGAAACTATAATATATAAAATAATGAATGGTATCAAGCAAATTTCATTATAATCTTTGGCCGAATAACATTATTATGCATATCGAAAATGACTTATGTACGATAATATGTCATTATTTTCTTTGACGAAATAACGTTGTAATGCATATAAAATAATGTAGAATTTGTCATCATGCATATCGAAATTATATAGAATAACGAGTTATCCGCGATAATTTGTCATAATAATTTCTGAGAAATAAGTGTAATTATAATGTTATAACTTTATTGTGCATATCGGAACTATATAAAATAATAAAGGACACGCGTCATTTTTTTACTATCTTCTTCACCGAAATAATTTTATTATAGTTATCGACTAATAAACAAAGGTTTGTACTAAATGCAAAAAAACTTCACTTTTCTACGTGAAGGTCAAAATATGATAATAAAAACCCACTCTAATAGACAGAGTTTATTTCCACAACAGTTTCGATGTCCACTGGCATCCTCTTCGGGTGGATACAGAAAAACGAAGAGGATGCCATTGGGCATCGAAACTGTTGTGGAAATAAACTCTGTCTATTAGAGTGGGTTTTTATTATCATACAAAGGTTTGTACGTTTATTATTACACGTAATCTATCGTAGTTCGGCTTATCTCTCGATTCGTATTTATATGTCTAATAAGGTAACTGTATAATCCTACACATTCCCCATTACAAAGAGCATTACGAAATAAAGGTAGTTATAATGTTTAAGTAAGGTTTAAGGGAGAAATAATAGTGCTATTCCGCTCACCTTACTGGATATAAAAGGGTGTTTTATTAACACGTAGAGTGTAAAAATCGGTCTTCCGTCTCAAAGAAAGAGGTAGTAAAGGCAGTAAAATTAAGTTGGGGAAGTACAATCTGTATCTCAGAAGTTAGTTTCTCGGTCGACTCACTTAATATATTAGTTTATTAAGTTTATAGGCCTGCTAAGAACACTTTTTAAGGTAAACACGTTTTATACACTCTTCATACGGGAACGATATACCATGTTTTTATGAGACACGATCGAGAAACGCTGAAATAATAAATTTCGTTTACATGTATTTATCTATCATAGAATAAAAAATAATGCGTCCTTTTTAACTAAAGTACACTAAGAATTGCTTCACTTACTTTAATTATTTAACTGTTTAATTTTAACTGCAGTTCTAGTTTTGGAACTGCGTAAAACTACTTAAAAAACTGAATATGATAGAAAACAGTTCCAAAAATAGAATCTTACTAGTAAAAGGTTTGGCCGATTTTGCTCGATCTGCGGTGCTTCGGCTGGATTGTGGGCCTACGGCGTATTTTATTTTGAACATCAGTAGCCCTTTATCTGGATATCATTCCTATTCCTCTCACCTTGGGCCTCAGTAATTGGGGTGCCTGCGGCCTTCCAGTTACTGGCAAACCAATTATTCATTCAATAAAACTACAGAAAAGAACGTAGCCATGAAATTCTAAAGCTTCACAAATCTTAATACAATGAGCTCCGATTTGAAGCTTAAGATTTTCATGACTGCGTTCATTTCTATAGTTTTATTGACCAAATAACTGAACCGACAGTAATTGGGGGCCCTGCGGCCTGCCAAATCATAGTTTTCATTGTTTCGAGTGCATCAATAGCGTTGCCGGGGTGGATGTTGAACGCTATATAGCTATATATAGGGTGAACCAAATGTAGGTGGACAGTAAATGATAACGTTTATTTTGAGAATACATATTTAATTTTTTTGTATACTATAATACAAAATAAAATTTAAATAAATTTAGTTATAATATTTAATATAATATAACACAAACACCATAGTTATAATGAACACCATAGTTATAATATAATATAACACAAACCGTATTCAACCTACTGTCCACCTACTTTTGGTTCACCGTGTATATATATATATATATATATATATATATGCCCGGTTAGGTAAACTGCATGCCCGGTTAGGTTAATTGAATGCCCAGTTAGGTCAACTGAATGCCTGATTAGATTAATTGAATGGCCGGGTACGTTAATTGAATGCCCGGTTAGGTTAATTGTACACCCTTGACGATTGGTTAGGTTAAGTCATGATATTTTCGTTAAAGCCAACGAAAATATCACGACTTAACCTAACCAATCGTCAAGGGCGTACAGATGACCTAACCTGGCATTCAATGAACCTAACCGGGTATTCAATAATTTTACCATAGGTTTCCTAATGATCTTGATGACGTCATTTAATGTTTTAAAATTAATTATTTAATTTATTAACAACCACGTGCACAACCTCGGGACCTAATCAATATGTGTGTGAAGTTTCATGTTTGTAACTGCTTCCATTTTGGAGTTATGGCTGATGGCTGGAACACACACACACACATACACACACACACACACACACACACGTCTTTTTATTATTATTATTATTATTATAGATAAACAATAGACTGGTACAAATTTATAACCGAAAGACTTCCGAAAATCAACAATTTTTGATAAAGAAAAGGTGAAAATTGGTTTTGTAGGCCTAGGGGGTCCGAAATTTTCATAAAATGGAAAATAATTGCTATTTTCTTACTTACAGCGACAGGCATAATGATATTAGGATACCTAATAGAAATTTTGTAATATTTTAAAGTGGGGAAAATAAATAATTTTCTGAAAATGATCTTCAACTATAAAAGCGCATCTAATCAGATAACTTAATTAACGTATTTCTATGACAACTAAAAAATAGAATGATAAATCAATATCCTATCAAATTGTTTGTGTATATGTAAATGTGTATACGTATATGATAGGATACCACGGCAGGAAGTTTGGAGATGCTTAAGGGAAAAGATGGTACCGGAGAAGTATGTTAAACTGATCAAGGGGATGTACAGGGGAGTAACAACTAAGGTGAGGAGTAGCGTGGGTGTGTCAGAGAGCTTTGGGGTGGAAGTTGGTCTGCACCAAGGATCAGCTTTGAGCCCCTTCCTTTTCAATGTGGTATTCGATGTGTTGACGGACAGGATTAGAGGGGAGGCGCCGTGGTGCATGATGTATGCAGACGATGTTGTGTTGAGTGGGGAGACGAAAGAGGAGGTGGAGCAGCAGTTGGAAAATTGGAGAGAGGCATTGGAAAGTAGGGGGATGAGAATTAGCCGAAAGAAGACCGAATATATGAGATGTGGTGTGCAGCAGGACCGAGGAGGGGAAGTGACATTGAGTGGAGAGCGTGTTAAGACGGTGGAGTATTTTAAATACTTGGGGTCAACAGTGGATGCAGAGGGGGAGCAGAGAGAGAGATAAACTGTAGAATACAGTCGGGGTGGAAGAACTGGAGAGACGTATCAGGGGTGCTCTGTGATAAGAGGGTCCCAGTGAAACTGAAGGGAAAGGTATTCAAAACAGTGGTGAGACCGGCAATGTTGTATGGAATGGAGACTGTGCCAATGAAGAAGAGCAATGAAAGAAAAATCGATGTGGCTGAAATGAAGATGTTGAGGTGGATGTGTGGAGTGACGAGGAGGGATAGGGTCAGAAATGAGCATATAAGAGGAACAGTGAAGGTAGCGGAAGCATCTAAGAAGGTGCAGGAGGCCAGGCTGAGGTGGTATGGACACGTCAGGAGAAGAGAGGAGGAGTATGTGGGGCGCAGAGTGCTGGAGATGGAGTTGCCGGGACGGAGAAGAAGAGGAAGACCGAAGACGAGATGGAGGGACTGTGTGGTGGCGGACATCAGGGAGAAGGACTTGGAGGAGGACGTGGTATACGACAGAGGAGAGTGGAGAAGACGAACCAAAAACAGCGACCCCATGTAAAGATGGGATAATAAGCTGCGGAAGAAGAAGATACGTAAAATTATTTGTACAAAAGCCACAGTAATAAAACGCACAAAAGTCACGTAAATAATTTCGAGTGTGGCTCGTTTAACTTTAAACTCGTGTTTATTTAAATTGCCCGTTTTAATTATGTAATTTTTTGTATTGAATCGATAAAGAAATCTTTTGTGAATCGAAAAATGTTAAAATTATAACAAATATCAAAATATTTTGTATAAAAATCATTGAATTTTAAAAATGCATGTTTGTTTTTAGTTTTTTGCAAAAAGTTCTTTATGAATTTTAAAAATATATATACTTTTTTTAAATTGAATCGATAAATAAATCTTTTGTGAATCGAATGATATTAAATGTTTAGTAAATATTGACTTATTTTGTGCCAAAATTATGATTAAAAGTGAAAAATTAAAAAAATGCGTGTACAGGCATTGGAAGAACTGTACCCCTAAAAGGGGGGAAGGAATTATGTTAGGGAATTTTTTTTAGCATGGGCACTGCACAATAAAAAGACACATCGAATGGTGAAAACCGCATTGTTCTACACCAATTGTAGCGACCTGTAGGTGTGCGCAAAAAAACTGTTGCATATATATATATAATATATATATATATAATATATATATATATAAGGCTTCATTTCTGAAATAGTATATTAGATAAACAGAACAGTAATAATATCTTTGAAATAGAACGGTACAAAATTTATCCGAATGCAATCTAAAGGGTGATCCAGAGAAATGGGACCCAAAAGAAACCCCTGTAACTCTTAAAGTATAAGTCCTTTTATAAAATCATACGCATCATTCGAAAGAGGATAGTTACAAGTTTGTACAGGATTGTATAGGTTTTGACAATACAAGACAAGGTAAGATACAAAACAAAATAAAAGTGTTAGTTAAAACTAACCCTTCAAGATGACTGCATGGACTGTGGAACAGCTGCGTTTCATAACTGAGCAATATTATGAGCATGGAAGAAGTGTAGTTTCAGCTCAAAGATCTTTCAAGACGAATTTTCAGATGTCAAAATCACCTTCTAAGAAAGTAATCCGTCGGTGTGTCAGAAATTTTTCCCTAACTGGCAGCATTGGAAAAAGAAAACCAACTGGAAGAGTGCGCACAGCAAGGATAGACGAGATCATTAACAGAACTCATGAAATTGTACAGGATAATCCTAACATAAGCATCAGACGTGCTTCTCAGCTGTTAGGAGTTGGATATGGAACAACACACCGTATATTCAAGCAAAATTTAATGCTCTTTCCATATAAAATTCAAACAGTGCAACAACTAAACGATGGAGATTTCGCACGAAGACGACAATTCTGTCAATGGATCCAACAGAAGGTAAATGACACCACCAATTTTCTAGCAACTTTGATTATGTCAGACGAAGCCCATTTTCACTTGAATGGAACTGTAAACAAACAAAATTGTCGTTTCTGGGCAACAGAAAATCCATTGAATATTACCGAAGTCCCGTTGCATAGTCAGCGTGTAACTGTTTGGTGTGGTCTTACTGCATCTCAGATCATAGGGCCGTACTTTTTCGAGGATTCCACCGGAAACACGGTCACTGTAAATGGTGATCGCTACGAAAAAATGTTGACCGATTTCCTTATTCCTAAATTAAGAGATCTTTGTCTAGAAAACCACTGGTTCCAACAAGACGGAGCTACCTGCCATACCACGAGGAACTGCATGGCAGTTTTGCGTCAAACGTTTCCAGGCGAGTTAATCTCAAGATTTGGAGACGTTGAATGGCCCGCAAGGTCTCCGGATTTTTCTCCCTTAGATTATTATCTCTGGGGATATTTAAAGAGTAGGGTCTACAGAAATAACCCAACGACCTTGCAAGAATTGAAGGCCGCCATCACAAATGAGATACAGGCCATACCACCGCACACTCTTGCAAAAGTGATGCAGAACTTACAAGCGAGAACACTGGAATGCTTGGCAACTAATGGAGCACATTTGAAAGGAGTCATTTTAAAAAAATAAATATTTCATAATAAACTTGTAACTCTACTCTTTCGAATGATATATAGTTTTTATGAAAGGAATTAAATATTAAGAATATTTGGCTTTTTTTTTATGGGTCCCATTTATCTGGATCACCCAGTATAATGCATGCAATTTGACGTTTTATTATTATTTGTTATTATTACAATTCGTTTTCCGAGATAACGTTCATGTGTGCATATATTCTACAAATAGATCTTACTAAATCCAAGCAAATTGTGAAAATTTGTGTAAATATTTAGTATTGGTAGACAAATACCTAATACTGCGACATACACGATAAAAACATAATGAATTATTCATAAAAATTTACATAAATAAATAAAAAATATTCAAAATAAAGCCTAAAGGATCCCTTACCAATAAAAATATGCTGGTGATTCCCCTGGAACGCTAGTTGAGCAGGTCAAATTGAGAGTGTTTCCAGCGCTCATGTGAACGTCTCTCGAACCCTCAATTAGGGCTTTAGATTCTGGAAAGAGATAGTTCAGATTTTATAAGAAAAAATCTCTATACATTTCGCAAACATGAATTCTGCAAATATAATTCAAAGAGAAATGTGTGAAATTGTGGGAAAGAATTAAAATAGCTGAAAACTGATGTTGTCTCACGCTGGAACGAGAACTTTTATCACAGAAAATAAATGGGGCTCTTCATTGCACTATGACTGCTATATATTTAATTTTATACAGGGTGTTTCAGGTCGACCCCTAGAAATATGGAAATTGGCCGAATGTGTAGTTTGTATTTGGTATTTTGGTATTTCCATATATTTCTAGGGTCGACCTGAAACACCATGTATATGAGCTCACATGCAAAAATTTATTGCAATTATAAAAATATCTTAATATAATTACATTTTCAGCATATCATTTGAGTTCTACAGACAGAAACTTCATTTAAAAGCTATTTTATCATTATCTAATAATAATAATAATAATAATAATAATAATAATAACAGAAAGGACTATTAAACTAGACGAGAAACAAACTGCATTTTAATTACGGATTTCATAGTAGTGTTGAGCAGTGGGAGCGTGTGTTGTAGCATTACGTGCACGATATTAGAGGAGGGTGATTCAACTCCCAGAACGGGTAAAAATTTATAAGTTTATTAGTTTTATACATAACTATTAGTTTTATACATAATAAACATATTGTCGCGCTGCTACAAAGTTATTCGTAAATCTCTAATATAAAATAAGTACCGTACTTAAATTAAAAAAGAAGCCCAGTTTCAAATTCCTACTGCAGATGGAGATATAGTTTTGTCATACTATTTAAAATTCACGTGAAGCGGACAGAAAATCTTCACTCCTGCGACAGCTCTAAAATGATATGAAAATGATAGACAGTCTGGTGTCTGTCTAAAACTTTTCACGATATTTTAATAAATAAATAAATCAACAATGTTTATTGCGGATATAGTGAACTGCTTATGATATCTTGACCATTAAATTTAATTCTGTAATGCCCATGTATATAAGCAGCCGCATGAAAAATGTGTTGCCTTGATATATTACTTTGGTGTACAATATCCATAATATGTCGTCAGATTTTCTGTAAAAGTGCGTTGACCTCGTTTTTGACCATGTATATTATCTGATACACTGGACATTAATAGTATCATTTGTTACCAAATTTGGAGAATTATTTTTATTTATTGGAACACATTCGTTTGTCGCGTATTCAACGATAATTATAAACAAAACAGCATTTGGTTTATATTTAAACAACTTCGTATTTTTCAAAGGTATGTATATCAAGTGTAGTATCTGGCACAACTTTTTGCTTTGTCCGTTAGAAAACCAGACTGACTGAATGGTTTCTTCAAGCATCGTAACTACATTCAACACGTAGCACTGGATGAAACAGATTAAACACCTGGACCCATACGAAAACGTAGATACCAAATATTCAATGATGGTAATCAGCAAAACAATTTCTGTCCTTGTTTAGGCACAAATGTGCGCAGCATTTGTCACATCGGACGTACGAGAAATGTGGAATACGACACAATTTGTAGCGTTGTCTGTCTGAAATCTATACAGGAATATGGTAAAATCGATCTTTCCTAACATCAGCACTTTTGCCTACATTGACAACTTTTCTCCGTTTAGCCGCTGTCTCTTTGGAGTTAGCTTCTAGAGATGGATGGTGTCTGTTACCCTTAGGGACTCGTGCTGTTGTCGCAGCATTTGCAACCAAAGCCTGGAAGTGCTTTCTGACCGATGTATCATATCTGATACAACACTTTTTGCGAGCTTCCTACACAACACTAAAGTGTTAAAACCAGTGTATGGAGATTTGTTAACACTGCAATTTACTTGCTAAACAGAACTTAACAGGAAAACCTATTTAAAGATAATAACTACTATTATTTTTGAGATTACAGTATGGCTACTCACCGCAACTCCGAACATAGCACCACTCAAAACGGCGATCAGACGCTTTCCTATATCTAGTTCTTAGTTTATTCAGCAGGTGTCAGCACAGAATTATATCACGTTTGATACAATGGGCGTTTGGAACCATGTCCTTGCACACAAGGTCAGTATGCACCAGGTAAATGGAGTGTATCAGATGTGATACGAGGGGCATTATAGGGTTAAACATACATGCATACATTGTCAAAATCTCATTCCCCAAAGAATAGAGGTGAGGAGACAGAAACAACCCGGATACACACATCCAAACGTGCCTGCCTGCAGTTACGTGGGTGACCCGAGCAGGCGCGGCGCCCACGTCCAACGTTATTAATACCATTCGTGTGGAGAGAAAAGGAAGGATGGGTTCCCAACCCAATCCTTCCTCTCTTGTATCGCAGGAGATGCGGAAGAATGCACCTTTCGGCGGGCGGTGGTTTCGCCACATCCCTACGCCTTTCTGAAATATCCCATTTCGAAATACAACTCTTTCCAGTACACATATATTGTAAATAAAGTTTTAAAATTATACAAAATCTCTTTTTTACTATTTATTATATACTTGCTGTGAATATTTGTTATTTATGAACTGTAATGAATATTATACTGTAGAATATATTTTATATGTTACAGTCATTCTGTGAAATCAGTCATTTCATGGAATTACGCATTACTAACCTAACTTAATCAACCAGGTTAGGTTAGGTTAGATTAGGTTAGTAATGCATAATTACAGGAAATGACTGGTTTCCCACATTGGCTAAAACAAACACACACACACACACACACACATATATATATATATATATATATATATATATATTCAGCCTTATTTAATTTCCTAGTTTCTTTAACCCGTCTCAGAGATGAATACTTAAATATTTTCTGGTTTTTTTTTTGTCACAAGAATATTTTTTGCTTTTCATATTTTAGCATTGAATTCGTCGGTGGCATAAACGCCTCTTAGAGTCGAGTTGCAAAAGTTTTCATTGGCTTAAGTTTTATTGAAATAGAGATACCACCCAGCCAGAAATTCAATAAAAATTCCGAAAAATTCTTCTGTATAGTAATATTACCTTAACTTTGAACGTAGTTGGGAAACTTGTTTATCGATTATTACATACTGTAGTTGAATTTAATACATGCGTCTGAAGTATGTTTTAAATGTATTTCTCTAAGGTGAAGCAGTTTAGTTATCCCTACAAACTTTTCGGTTTACCTTTTTCGGTGCAGTTATTATTATTATACTCGTGTGAGTCTTATGATTTATCGGGGATTACGGCATCTGATCAACTTGACAGTCTATCGAAAAGTATATTTTGTGTAAGTTAAGTTAGGCTAGGCTGGATTAGTTTACGCTAGGTTAAGTTAGCATAGTTTCGGTTACAATAGGTTAAGTTAGGTTAGGTTACGCTAAGTTAAGTTAGGTTAGGTGGGTCAATCCCAGAATAGGCACCTGATGTACCTCAATCCCAGATGAAGCACCTGCGTTCAACCTCAATCCCAGAATAGGCACCTTGCAAGGAATTAAATAAAAAAAACCTGATGATTACAAAATTTATTGTTTATACAAAGTTTATTACAAATGTAATAAAGGCAAAGTTATAAAAGGTTTAAAGTGGTTTAATGAATAAAGAAAAATTTTAGATATTATAAATTCCTGCAATATGAGCCCGAATGTTTCTGAATCCATCTGAAGCAAATCTATCTTGCCACATAAATTGGTATAGATATAGGTTAGGTTAGGTTAGGTTAGGTTAGGTTAGAGTTGATTTTTTCAAATATTGATAAAAACAATGAAATTATATCTCTAAAAACTGTTTATATTTTTTTCTCCTCAATCCCAGATTAAGCACCTTTGTTTTGCCTCAATCCCAGATTAAGCACCTAAAAATGATTTCAGGTGCCTATTCTGGGATTGATCCGGTTAGGTTAATATAAGTTAGATTATGCTAGGTTAAATTAGGTTGTTAGTTTTTTAGAGTAATGATGTTATGGTTTTGTCTATTCGATGAGTAGAGATCCGATTTTTCTTCTTGCATAATCAAGCAGTGTGTTGTTAAATCACTCATTTTGTGTTAATCGTATTCAGTATTTCACAGTACTTTGGAGAGCTATATAAAGATATTGATTTTCGATGTTTCATTCTGACATATGTGTGTGTGTGTGTGTGTGTGTGTGTGCTTTATAAAACTCAATTGTAACATCAAATTTGCTAATTTGAACGTTTATGTACAAAAGAAATTATAATCATGGAAATTCGTGTTATGTTAAATTTGTTTGTAAATTCTAAGCTTCGTTTTATATTTCGTTAATAAACACACACACACACACACACACACACACACACACATAGTCTTAATATTTAATATGAACATAACCAAGACGAAGACACCAACGGATAAATATTCTATTTCAAAACTTACTCCAAAATTAAATTCCAAATTTAAAACCAACAAACTTACTTGGTCGACATAAAATTGGTTCATGGTCTCCTGTATACGTGTTCTTTCGTACGTGCCCTTTCGTACGTGATGTAAAGTGAACGTTCAAGTATTATGGGTTTGAAAAGCGATATTTCAAAAACAGCGGATTTCCATGCCAAGATGAGCTGCCGCTTATATTTCTTCGTTTTTCCTTTACGCTCGTAAGCAAGCGATTACGCTCTGCCTTATGACGTGCATTCGAGAAAGGTTCGCGAGCAATTGTGTTTTCATAGACCAAAATAAATATTTTTAAGGTTTTCATTTCCATTTTTACGCTTCTGTTATTACACTTTTTCGTAATTTTGAACGATAATAAATGCGAGAACCGCTCGTATTGTGATTATAACATTGTAATTATGACGCTGTAATAACATTGGAATTATAAGCATTTTATATATGTGGGCAGTTCACTATTTCACCTCGATATAGAGTATATATATTAAATGCCATTTATTTATAAAAATAAATAAATAATTTATGGAATTTCAAATAAATATTATACGGTTACTCTCAGTAAATCATGTCCCCGTACAATAAATCAGGATAAAAGAATTATACACACTTATTCAGTTCGTTCCAGATCGAAACTCGACATTCAGAACAGCCGCACATAAAAAAAAAAACTTGGTTGAAAAAAAGCATATGACTACCAATTCGACAGTAATTCAACCTTTTGTAGAAGTTTTTCTTTAAATAGAATAAATAAACATTGCGTGATCATTGCATGGTTGAATTAAGCAGTTGGATTGATTGCAAAATAGTTATAACATAACCGCTTATTTTGCGTGCTTTAACCCAGTATTTTTTTTCTTTGTCCATACAAAACCTCGTCGCTGGAATTCGCCCCAAAGCGAATCTGCTCTCGAAGAAAAAACAGCCCATTTATTTATTTTTGCTCGGAATGTAGACGTCTTTACGTGCTAAATTCTTCATAATTCGTGCATAAATATGTGATAAAAATGACTGGACCGCTCCCAAAGCGAGAAAGGAAAAATATTTAAGATAATAAAACAGATCCTATTGGCAAGGCATTCTGCGATAAATCTTTACATTCATTGCATTGGATACACATAAAAATGATTTCGGCTATTCAGTAGGTCATTTTAAAAGCAGATTTAACGTATATATATATATATATATATATATATATATATAAATAAATGTGTGTGTGTGTGTGTGTGTGTATATAACGCTCTAGTATTACAGGTTTCAAAAGCGATATTTTAAAAACATCGGATTTCCATATATACAGTATATACACAGTATATATATATATATATAGAGAGAGAGAGAGAGAGAGAGAGAGGGGGGGGTTGACAAAGGTAAATAGACACCATAGTTTTTTATTTCATAATAAAATCAATAAATAATAAGGTTTATTGAATCAATATATTTTGAATCGTGTTCCTTTCCCTTTTGCATTTTGTAAAGGTGACACACGTTCTGGCATTCCATTGATGAAGTTTGCCATTTGTTCTTGAAGACAATCATCGTGGCGTCTATTTACTTCGAAAAGGACAAAGCTTTTCGAAGAGAGGCATCCTTCTTCGGTCAGGCCCACAGAAAGACGAGAAGTGAGAAAAGATAGCAAAACTGTTACTAATTATGCTCATGCGCCGAGGAACAAGTGGCAGAATCAAAGTTCTTCAAAGTATTTTTAAACTTAAGGTTACTTAAAAGAACTTCATTCGTAACATTATGATACTAAACAATCTTGTGTATATTAAAGTAAGGTGAATTTTTTATGAGAAAAGATTTTATCAATTTCCTGTGTTTTTCACGTTCAATTTTATAATTTCAAGCTTTGTTGAATCCAAGATTATGTTCTACAGTATATTAATCCTATGTAAATATGGGGCACAAGTATTATCTCCCACCCTTGGACTATATTTGTGCTGATATATTCTTCTTTTGTAATGGTTAGTTTCACCTACATACACTTGTTACAGACTACGCGTGGAATTCTGTAGATGCCAGTACTGTAATTTTGAATGTTGCAACTAATATCATGCAACAAATTTCGTGTAGCAACTTAGAAATTATTTTTATATTTTGTGGCAAACTTCCATGCGGTGTACGAAATACAAAGGGCAAAACAATTAAATTTTATGTGATAAATCTTTCTTAACCTGACTATAAAACTTCTTTGCAAAATAAAACGATTTATTGATAAAGTTATAAGAATAACCTAATCTACTAAAGGACTCCTTCATAGAGTTAATTTCATAATCTAAACATTGAGGCCTGCAAATTCTAAAAGCTCGTACATAGAAACATGACTATTAAGACACGTCCTTTGGTAGCTAAGGAATGAACCGAAAACCAATGCACGTAAGAATTCGTGTGTGTGTGTGTGTGTGTGTGTGTGTGTGTGTGTGTGTGTGTGTGTTTGCGAAAAACGATAAAGGCGCGATTACTCGAATACGATCTCTTAAACAAAACATCCTAAAAGGAGATCAGGTAAAATGTTATTCAATCGATCCAAAATGGTAAAATGATCATCCATCCATCCATCGTGTTCTGCCTATCAGGCAGGTCCAACTCATGTGTCCCGCCAAAGTGTTTTATCCTCAGCTATCCTTTTCATCTCATAGTAGCTCTTGCCTCTCTTCAAATCATCCAGCATTGCTTTCCTTTTCCTTCCCCTCGGCCTTCTACCTTCGTATCTACCCTCTATCACCTCCTTCAACAATCGTTCTCCTCTCAACACATGTCCGATCCATTTCTTCTGTCTTTCTCTTATCACCTTAATGAGTCTTCTTTCCTCCCTCACCTGTTGCAGTACTTCCTCATTACTTTGGTGTTCTCTCCAGCTTATCTTTAGCATTCTTCTCCAAATCCACATTTCAAAAATTTACAAGAGTTTCTTTTCAGTTGTTTTCAGTGTCCATGTTTCTGCTCCATACAGTACCACACTCCATATCAAGCTTTTTACTAACCTTTTCTTCAGTTTCAAGTTGAGTTTACCTACAAGTAGTCTTTTCTGTCTCTCAAAAGCTACCTTACCCATACCAATTCTAGATCTTACTTCCTTATTGCAATCTCCATTGTTCGTTAATAAACTTCCCAGATATTTAAACTGCTCAGCTTCTTCTAAGGTCCGATTTCCTATCGTTAGGTTCATTTGTGCTCCTTTCCTTCTTGCAATTTTCACTACCTTTGTCTTGGTCTCATTAATTCTCATTCCGAATTCTTCTGCCGTTGTTGTCAAGCTATTGACCATTCTTTGCAGTCCTTCCTCAGTACTACAAACAAATGCCTTGTCATCTGCAAACCTTACAGATGTTACCAATTTACCTCCCACTCTGATTCCCTCTTCCAGATCTGAGAGTGCTTCTATTATCATTGCTTCCGCATAGATGTTAAATAACACGGGGGACAGGGAGCATCCTTGCCTGACCCCTCTCCCAACAAATCCAGGCTCCGATTCTCCTCCTGCAACTCTAACATTCACAGTCTGCCCAAGATATAGATTTTTTATCAGCCTACGGTCCCTCCAGTCAACATTAATATTCTTCAATATTTCCATTAGTTTCCTCCAGTGGGCTCTATCAAAAGCTTTTTCAAAGTCAATAAAACAAACAAACATTTCCTGATCATGTTCCAGCACTCTCTCTCCCATCATTCTCATAATACCAATAGCTTCTCTTGTTTCGCATTTTGACCTAAATCCAAACTGATCCTCTCTAATGTACTACTCAGCTCTGTTCGTTAGTCTTCTAGTTAGTATCCTTAGCATTATTTTTGATGCAAGGCTGACCAAGCTTATGGTTCGAAATTCTGAACACTTGGTGGCTCTCGGTTTCTTGGGGATAGTAATCATAGAGACTCTCATAAAGTCAGCAGACCAGTCTCCACTTTCATACATGTTTCTGCACAATACATTCACCTCCTCTCTAGCATCACCTTCAAGACTCTTCAGAAGTTCTGTTGGTATATCATCTGGTCCTTGGGTCTTGCCATTTCTTAGGTCTTTTACAGCCATCTCTACTTCTCTTTCCAATATGTTCGGTCCCATACAATCTACTTCTACCTCATCTGCTTCCTCCATTTCGATGTTATTAGGTTTGTTCTCTTTGTCATACAGTTCTTTAATATACTCAATCCATCTCTTCCTTACATCTTCTGGTCTTTTCAGTTTTTCTCCATTTCTCCCATCTATTTCTCGCACTCCCAAGCTACTTCTTTTCCATCTATTTATGTCCTTAACTTTTTGGTACATTAAATCAATTCTTCCTTTCCTTTCTAATTCCTCCATTTCCCTCCACTACTCTTCAACCCACATCTCTCTTGCTTTATCAGTTTCTTTTCTCAGTTCGTTATTCAACTGTCTGTATCGTTGTCTCCCTTCTTCTGTATTTATACTCTTCCATTTTCTTCTTCATTCCATTTTGTCAAGCATCTCTGTAGTGACCCAGGGTCATAGTGGATTGTAAATACACGAAAGATTTTGTGATCGCTTTTTATTTTCCTCTGTTGGTGTGAAAAATGTATTAATTTCACCTGTTAAATAGAGGAATTCAGCCCATATATATATATATATATATATATATATGAAAATTATTTCACGAAAGTAACACGTGAAAAATATTTATGATGAATAAAACCACAAAGGAAAGGAAACACAAAATGGTGCTCAAGCGCTTTCGTCTAATGACATCCTCAGGAACACTGAAATACATAAAGAGTTACAGCTTATATATAGGTTACAGAAAAAAAAAATAAAAAAAAATATATATATATATACACACACACACGATAAACGGAGAGGTAAAAATAAAATTAAACATTAAAGGATTGTGGGAGGAGCATACAAATTTGTAAGGAAAAACTATCGATTTTTAGCACAAGATCAAATGAATTGTTTCCAAACAATGTTATAGATAATTAAAAAAAAAAAAATAGAAATTTATACTGGAAATCTGCCGGGTTTTAGCACTCTGCCCTTCTTGTTTAAGTTCGATGTATATAAAAATAAATTGAAAAATAAAAGTTATTAGAGTAGCATACAAGGTTACCAAAGATTTAGAATTCTACCCTTCTTATCTAAATCTGTTCTGAAGGAATTCAAAACAACAGGATCGAGTTGAAAAAGACCTTTGCTTATGTTGAAGTTATTTGTAAGTTGGATAATGGCAGACTCAAGAATATTTCTATTAACTATGTTGTTAGAGTGAAATAAAACTGAAGCATTATTCCATCAATACAGTGGGATAACTGACAAATGGACAAAACGGGCACTGGACGACTGTCCTGTTCTAACGGAATATTGATGCTGTTTTATAGGTGTGTGCAAATCCTTTCCCGTCTGACCTATGTAAAAGGAATCACATTGTTTACAACCAATTTTATAGATAATGCCTGAATTATTGGTAGGGCTATTTTTTACTATGATATTTTTCACAATATTGTTATATGAAAATACTACATTAATATCCAAAAGTTTAAGTAAGTAGTAATGTAATGTTTTCATATAACAGTATTGTGAAAAATATCATAGTAAAAAATAGCCCTACCAATAATTCAGGAATTATCTGTAAAATTGGTTGTAAACAATGTGATTCCTTTTACATAGGTCAGACAGGAAAGGATTTGCATACACGTATAAAACAGCATCAATATTCCGTTAGAACAGGACAGTCGTCCAGTGCCCTTTTTGTCCATTTGTCAGAGTTATCCCACTGTATTGATTGGAATAATGCTTCAGTTTTATTTCACTCTAGCAACATTGTTAATAGAAATATTCTTGAGTCTGCCATTATCCAACTTATAAATAACTTCAACATAAGCAAAGGTCTTTTTCAACTCGATCCTGTTGTTTTGAATTCCTTCAGAACAGATTTAGATAAGAAGGGTAGAATGTTAAATCTTTGGTAAACTTGTATGCTACTCGAATAACTTTTATTTTTCAATTTATTTTTATATACATCGAAATTAAACAAGAAGGGCAGAGTGCTAAAACCCGGGCAGATTTCCAGTATAAATTTCTATTTTTTTTTAATTATCTAGAACATTGGTTGGAAACAATTCATTTGATCTTGTGCTAAAAATCGATAGTTTTTCCTTACAAATTTGTATGCTCCTCCCACAATCCTTTAATGTTTAATTTTATTTTTACCTCTCCGTTTATTGTATATATATATATTTTTTTTCTGTAACCTATATATAGGCTGTAACTCTTTATGTACTTCAGTGTTCCTGAGGATGTCATTAGACGAAAGCGCTTGAGCACCATTCTCATTCTGTGTTTCCTTTCCTTCGTGGTTTTATTCATCATATATATATATATATATATATATTAACTATTAATACCAATACCTGATTGCTTTACAAGATCCATTACAAAGTCGTAATCACTTAATTCTGGTTTAAGCTTCTATCGATGAATGGATTTAACAGCTTTAGAGTGTATCATTGCATCATCTTCCTGCATCAATAAGGAAAGTCATGCCTTGGCTTCAGTTTTATTAGTTAAGAACCTCTCAAAACGAAGTTATCATCAGAAGAGAAATTAGCATCTAAAAAAAATTAACATGCTACAGTTTTGGTTTTTTCTGTATCTTCAAAATATATATATATATATATATATATATATATATGCTGCAAACCCACAAGGAAAAAGAAAAACGATTCCAAGGCCTTTCCTGTATTCAAAGCTACACCTCGTCATTCCCTGACGAGGTGTAGCTTTGAATACACGAAAGGCCTTGGAATCGTTTTTCTTTTTCCTTGTGGGTTTGCAGCATTCATTCATTTCACGTGTTTTATTGTGAAATTCGTCCCGTATATATATACCGGGTGTTTCAAAAGTCCCTCACTAATTTGATTTTCAATTTTCTCTGCAGCTAATCGACCAACGACGTTCTTCTTGTGGTAAACTCTTACTCAGTAGTTGAGAATTTTTTTGAGTCTACATTTGAAGTTTTGCTCCGTTTTCTTCTGCTACCATGCTGACTCTAGAGCAGAGGTGTAAAATCGCTGCATGGCAGGAGGTTTTTCAATCTGTGGTCGAAGTGCAGCGACGATTCCGGGCAGTCTACGGACAGCATTATGCACCGGATAGGAACACCATCGTCGCCACCCACCGGAAGTTTATGGAGACCGGATCCGTAAAGGACAAACCACGATCAGGAAGACCTCGAAGTGGGCGGAGTGAGGAGAATGTCGAAACTGTCCGTGAGGCGTTTACTCAGAGTCAAGGAAAGTCCATTTGGCGAGCTGCTGCGGAACTGAACATCAGCGCGACATCTATCCAACGGATTTTGCGGCGTGGTCTCAAGCTGTATCCGTACAAGATCCAGGTGGTTCAGAAGCTGGAACCTCAAGACTACGATTGCCGGGTGGAGATGTGTGAGACCCTGCTGCATCACTACGAAAGAGACCCATCGATCCTGGAGCACATGTGGTTCAGCGACGAAGCTCTCTTCCACCTTTCTGGTCGCGTCAATCGGCACAACACCCGCATCTGGGGAACTCACAATCCTGCGGAGATCCGTGAACATGAAATGGACACGCCGAAATTGGTCGTCTGGTGTGCCATCTCCTCAGCTGGGCTGATTGGTCCGTTCTTCTTCCGGGATCAAGATGGAAATTCCGTGAACGTCAACGGAGACAATTACCTTCGTATGCTTCAGGAGTTCTGCATCCCCCAACTGTCAGCTGTAGCTGACATGCAAGAAGTCATTTTCCAGCAAGACGGTGCCCCTGCTCTTTACTCGCGTGAGGTTCGCTCATTTCTGAATAAGCAGTTCCCGGATCGGTGGATTGGTCGCCGTGGTCCCATCGAATGGGCAGCTCGCTCGCCTGATCTTACCACATGCGACTTCTTTTTGTGGGGCTACATTAAGAGCAAAGTGTACGCCACCAAGCCGCGAGTCCTCCCCACACTAGAAGAACGGATCAGGAATGCGTGTGCTTCTGTTACTCCCGAAATGTTGTCCAATGTCCCGCCAAGAATGCGTAAAACGGTGGCTCGCTTTTTTCGAAAAAGACGGTGCCCACGTTGAGGTGTACCAGTGACTTTCCAGTAGACTTATGAAGCCAAATTTGATGTCACCAAAATTCTCATGAATCGTAGACTCAGCAACCAAATTGTCATTTGGTTCCTCTTGTAATTGCTATTTTAATAAAATTTTAAAAATAATGAGGGACTTTTGAAACACCCTGTATATATATATATATATATATATATATATATACACACACATGTGTGTGTGTGTGTGTGTGTGTGTGTGTGTGTTGTGTGACTAATATCGGGAACAAACGAAAGTCGTCACTCGAGAATAAATAAAAATTTCTTCGAACAGAGTTAAACAGAAACTGAGCGGCTTTTTAAATTATGTGTTTGAGCTCTAAAAAAGGATTATTCCCTAACTGTCAAAAAAAGTTGTATTTTCTACTGAAACAACTCGTTTTAAATTTCCATTTTCTATAAATGTTCAAACAATTATCCAGGAATTATAGGAATCAGTTATAAAAGGATTGGGTTGCTAGACCATTGTGTTTGGTTAAAATTCTGCGGTCACTTTAAAGGATTAAATTTTGAACAGAAATTTTTCTAGCTTAGTAAAACCGGTCACTTTCCACATTATGCAAATAGTCACTATACTGGGAAAAATTTACAGTCCCGATAAAAATTTAGGTCCCGGTATGATTTTTACCGGAACCGCAGAAAATGGTTACTTTATTCGACGGTCACTATGTAAAGGTGGTCACAGTGGTACCCTCTAATATATATATATATATATATATATATATATATATATATATATATACACGTCGTTTTGCTTCTCTCTTCCTACGTCCCAATGATGGAGCGATAATCCATTTTGGTGTTGGCAAGGTAACTGCTCTAATGGGAGGCAGCAACGGATTTCTATTGTTTGTTTCCTACTTCTAAAGAAAATAATAAAAATGTACTCTTCTTCCGAATTGTAAAATTACTCCACTTCAAGGTTGGTTTCTCTGCTAAGTTATATGTTGTCTATATGTTTTCATGTAACACCGTTCTTGTAGTGGGATTGCAAAGAAACTTTGTTTCTCACACTTCTCCACTTTTTTGAAATAATATTTTATATATATATACACACACACGAGGGTACTTCAATAAGTATCCGCATTTTTAGGTTTAGTCGATAATATAGTATATATAATATATACTCGTAATAACGAACCAAACTGAAATCGATAGGCTTATTTAGGCTAGCAACAGTATAGGCTCATTTAGACTAGCAACAGTATAGGCTTATTTAGGCTAGCAACAGTATAGGCTTATTTAGGCTACTCGTAGCTGTCACATATCGTACGGGTAGTGAGCATGGCTGCGCCGCTTTCAATTTGTACTCTGGAAGAACAGAGATCCGTGGTTCGTTTTTTGTGGGCAGAAGGTGTGAAAGGAGCTGAAATTCACACGCGTTTATGTGCTCAGTATGGGAATAATGCGTTACCACGGCGAAATGTGTACGAGTGGATTCAAATGTTCAAGGAAGATCGGACATGTGTGACAGATGCTCAGCGCTCAGGACCGTCAACATCAACCAGTGGTGACAAGCAGGAAGAAGCCAGAGCCATGATTTTCGATGACAGAAGATTAACAATAAAAGAAATTGCATCTTCATTAGACATCAATCAAGGGTCAGCCTATTCGATAGTTCATGACATTCTTGGCTTTCACAAGGTTTGTGCAAGATGGGTGCCCAAACAGTTGACAGAAGAGCACAAGCGTAATCGTATGGACGTCTGCTTTCGTCTTTTGGCGGGGTATCATAATGAAGGTGAAAACGTTTTGGAGCGCATTATCACTGGAGATGAAACCTGGATCCATCACTATGAACCAGAAAGCAAACGACAGAGCATGCAACGGAAGCATCCAACATCTCCCGTTGCAAGGAAGTTCAAAGCGCAGCCGTCAGCAGGTAAAGTTATGCTAACACTGTTTTGGGATACACGAGGCCCTATCCTTGAACATTATCTAGAGCGTGGAACTACAGTAACCAGTGCATCGTGTTCTGACATGCTTCGAAATGAGTTAAAGCAAGCAATTCGCACAAAACGGAGAGGGAGATTGTCGGAAGGTGTTATTCTGTTACACGACAATGCGCGCCCTCATACCGCTGCACTAGAAAATGCCTTCAAGAACTTAAATTTGAAGTTCTCGACCATCCAGCCTATAGTCCAGACCTGGCACCTTCGGATTTTTACCTGTTTGGACCACTAAAAGACGCTTTGAGAGGTCAGCGATTCCAAGGCAATGATGACCTGAAGGAGGCGGTGCATGACTGGCTACGCACACAGCCAAAAACCTTCTTTTGTGATGGCATTAGGAAGCTTGTAGATCGTTGGACTAAGTGTATTGAGAAACAGGGAGACTATGTTGAGAAGTGATGTGTTTATAATCTATCAGATGTGAAAATAAAATTGTGAAAATAAAAAGTGCGGATACTTATTGAATGAACAACAAGACTAGTTCATATACAAACATTTAATATTCAGAGCTTTCGACATTTCTAATGTCATCTTCAATGCTACATTGATATAGAGTATATATATATATATATATATATATATATATATATATATATATATATATATATATATATATATATATATATATGTGTGTATATATACTAGCAGAATTACTCTCTTCGCTCGGGTTCAGTATATATGAAATTACCTTGACTGTGTCTTTGATCAGAATTAAATTTAGTCTAAAGAA
The DNA here is from genome assembly GCA_023014485.1 of Bathynomus jamesi. Lineage (NCBI taxonomy): Eukaryota > Metazoa > Arthropoda > Malacostraca > Isopoda > Cirolanidae > Bathynomus > Bathynomus jamesi. The sequence continues at coordinate 380,307 of JAJOZX010000790.1, forward strand.
ATGGTAACTATGAATTGAAAACAAACTATAAGTAAAGAGAGGTTAAGGAAAGCAGTCTTGAAGATTATCTTTATTTTTCAACAAATGGTTCAAAAGTATAAATAAAGTGCATAGATAATTGATATTTAGTGAATTAGCACCAAGTAGTGATCCTTTAGATGTTAATGAAAGTTGCATGAAATGAGAAATCGAGAACAATACAATTATTATTACTGTAAATGTTTGAGAAAAATACATTAAATCAAATATTTATACCATGTAATCAATGACATGTTATCGCCGCAGTGCTTTGGGATAGACTATGTTGACTGGTTTTTCATCAGCACCCAAAATAAAAAGGTTTTTAATATTTATATCATATAATGAATGACATGTTATCGTTGCAGTGCTTTGGGATAGACTATGTTGACTGTTTTCCCATCAGCACCCAAAATGAAAAGGTTTTTACTGTCCCAACTCTTGAGCACCCAACATAAAGCTGGCCATGAGAAAAACATGGTTTCTGTAGGTTGAGGCCAACTAACTTAAGCGACTGGCCCTGAGTTTTGGTGATGCTCATGGCAAATCTTAGTCGAATTGGGAACTGGAGGCGCTTGAACTGAAATGGCAAGTCCGGTGAAATGATTGGAATTCGTGGAATGAAGACATTCTTTTCTGCTGCATGTCCAGTCATTATTATGGCTTAATGACATGCGCCCACAGCTTCTTTACAGCCAACCGCGTTCCACTACAAAGTGTTGGTGAGTCCATATTCCTGAGAAGAATGATAGGTGCACCAATCTTGAGCTGTATATTGTGTGGTGGCACACCTGGTGGCTCCAGAGAATTGAGAAATTTTGTTGGGTAATTGACAGCATCGTTGGTGTCTGGAATAGTGTCAACTTCTTGTATGTCAACTGACTGTTTATGGCCTCAACTGCATCATTCTTTGGTGCAAGGATGGCTCTTTCAGAAAGCCACTTGTGATTCCGGAAATGAGAAATAACATTTGGGAAAACTGAATCTTTGAGATGTTGAAGTGTTGTGACTGCTTGACCAATGTTTTCAACTGATACCATTCCATGCATGTTCTCAGAAACCATTTTTTCATTTCCCAGCTGAAGTAACCTTCCTGCAAAATTTCAAGGAGAAGCATCACCTGTCAAATGCACTTGCATGTTGGTTGCTAGGGTGAGTCGGTGAATGTTGTTCCAGATATATGAAGCCTTGATGCACGCTTGTAGTTCATCTACTTTGGTTCCACGTGGCGAAAGTCACCAGCCAAGACCATAGTGACACTTCCCATTAGTTTGTCAGTACGTCGAAGATCTTCCAGGATCTGGTCCACAGCTTCAAGCGCAGCTTTATGAGACATGGTGCACTCATCCCAGACAATGATCTTACACTCCTGCAGAACCCTTGCTTTGCCACTTCCCCTTCCAATGTTGCAGGTTGGTACCTCTGCACGTGCCAAATTCAAAGCCAACTTGAATACTGAGTGAACAGTCCTTCCCAGTGGTGTAGTGCTAAATAAAGAAGTGAGGGAACGCATTTTGAAAGTGTTACTCAGATGCGGGGGGGGACAATGGCGAGTGCGGCGAGCCGATACAGCTGGGGGTCCGGGGGCACTGTAAGCCCCCCGGGAAATCTTTTGAAATCTGACCAATTTCAGGGATATTTTGAGGTCATATGCACTGGATATTAGGATATATTCCAAGGTTGAAGATGCAGTATTTCCAGTGTCATTAGATATACGACATCCAGTACGATCAATAAAAATACTGTAGCTAACAACTGGAATGATTAACTAAAAAAAAGTTAACAACTGGTACGCCGTGGTGACTGTTTGACCAGATCTTTATAGGCTAGCATTGCCTCAGTCGAAGCTAAAAGCAATGAAACAGTTAATGATTATTTCTCATATTTCTTCTAGGGGTGGGAATTAAAATTTCATGACGTTAGAGATTTGTAAGTTCGGATTTATTTGAAATAGTGAGGGAATGCCGTTCCGTCTACCAAAAAAAGTAAGGGAACGCCGTTCCCACGCGTTCCCACAGCACTACACCACTGGTCCTTCCTCCTGTTAAAAGTGTAGCAGCAATACCTGATGATGCCACTGCTAGGCAATCATATTTCTGTGTGTAATTTTAGCTAAAAAGAGATTGATGAGAAAAGTTTTTCCTGTTCCACCTGGAGCATCCAGAAAAAAGATGCTGCCACTTCCACTGAAAACATCTTCAGTGAATCTGTCCAAGGCTTGTCTCTGGTCTGGAACCAGACGTTGTTCATTTTCCTGTATGTATTCAGCAAGTTAGTCAGTTTTGTAATTTGTTTCTCTGAGGATATCAGTTGATAACTCATTGATATTAACTCGCTGTGGCTCTGGGAGACCGAAACTTTTAAGATCAGAGCCACCTAAATCTCTCAGTTTGTCCTCAATAATTATAAGAGCTTGATTGAAAATGTCATCGCGGAAATCTACATTTAGGTTTTGATTTTGCATTTGTGCCCGGTTCAAAATGTCCTCAGCAAGCTTCTCCTTGTAGTTGTTCCAAAGTTCCCGAGGATTAGATATGGCACACATGTGGAGCATAATGGCAAAAAGATTCCGCATCATCATTGGTGACTGTGTAGCAGCTGCTTCATTCAGGGTGTTACTCCAATGGGCATCATCTTCAAGGAGTCCTCTCAATTGGCAAGCTTGTTTGTAAGTCTCACAGACTCTGCCGTCCACTGTTCGCAGTTCCTCGGACGATGTTGGCCCCTTGGCCTCATGTAGAAGTAGACGCAAGAAAAAGCATTCTGAATTGCCAGGATGCTCAGTGTAAACACGGGCTAATGCATCACTGGCCTTGACATTAGGATGCTCTGGCCCATTATATCCTACTTTTCGATGGGCCCACTTCTTGCTTCCACTATTCCATACGAAATACTTGGGTACTTGGTGGTAGAGCAAGGTCTTAGCATATTCATGTTCCCTGCAAAGGTTAAAAAATCCTGTGAGAGTTGTGTCTTGTGTAGCTTGGGCAAAATGAAGTGCATTTTCTTCAGTGAAGTAAACTCTTTGGCCATTCTCAAGATGTACACTGAGATGAACCACTGAGATGAACCACTGTAGGATATCTTTCATGAATTGGAAAGCTCAGAATTGTCCAGATGGCCTCATTACTGCTGATATATCGGCCTAATTCATATTGTTGAACCTCATCATTCTTGGATACATCCTTCTGAAGGCTAAACACAGCCATATCAGTTCCCTTGTTGATATACTTGCAGACATATTTTATGGACTTGATGGAATTACACATTTCAACATTGATGTGAGCATTGAATAGTTAAGAGAGGAGTGGGCAATATGAAACAATCCACCTGTTATCAACTTGAATTTCAGAACCACGAATCTTCACAGTTGTTGTAAATCCACCATCCTCTGGGCTTCTTCGGCGATACCCGCTAGACCGCGGTGCTGGGGTCTTTGAAAACTGTAGCCTACAGTAATTTCAAACCAAGAACCATTCGGCGACTGATTAGGCTACAACCACTGCTACAATTAGTACTCATTCTCGGTTTGCTTTTTAAACTGTGGGGTTTGCTTTTTAAACTGTGATTGTGGACTTGTGAATTGCGCTTGTGAAGACATCCGGATCTGCTCTCCTGGAAATCCAGTATAATAGCGACTTTAAGTTTGCTTAGCTTGTTCGCCTCTGTCCAACTGGGTTTGTAATAATAGTGAAATGCACTCAATATAATAAGGAAACGAAAAAATTCAATTAAAAAATGGCTTATGTTCTCAGTGCCTTCTTGCCAGTTCTCATGACTCTCAACATCGCATGGCAACAGTTGAGCCCGGGCCTAAGCTTGAGGCCAGACATGGACCTAAGTTGGATAATTCTTCAGATGAGTTGGAAAAGTGTGCTGCATGCAATACCGCTGTTGGAGATAATGACATGGCACTAATATGTGATGCTTGTGACCAATGGTTCCATTGTAAATGCATTAATATTAGTAAAGAGGAATACAAAGCAATTGACCTACTAAAAAGCAAGGTAAGATGGTTTTCTGGAGCCAGTGATGGTAAAGTTCTATCAGCGATTAAAAAGATTAAAGACTTAGAGGAGAGAGTGGATACTGTTGAAGATACAATAGAGTCTGTAGTTGAGAAGAAAGTGGATGAGTATTTAGCTGAATACTTAGAAAGAGACAAGAGAAAAGCAAATGTTGTGATTTTTGGAATCGGGGAAGCTGCACCTGATGAGTTAGCTGTTAGAAACAGAGTAAAATATGACCAAAACTTGATTTGTGGCCTACATGAAGGTATATCTCCTGACTTGATCATGAAACCAGATGAGTAGTATAGCCGCAAAAGGGGAGAGTGCAGGAATGTTGCAGGTTATTATGTAATGTTGCAAAGGGGGGTGGGGGTTGTTGCAAAGGGGGGTGGGGGAAAACTTGGAGGCGGCGTTATCCCCCAAGAGAAAGAAGGAGGAGAGAAAGGAGGAGAGGTGTTCACCTGGCAGGAGCCAAGTGCACACTAAGACTTCCAGCCGGGCTGGCGTTGTTTTATAGGCTCCTAATCAGCCAGAATCAGCCAGAATCAGCCAGTTGGCTGAGCCAAGGGGGGGAGAGACGCCTGAAGGAGAGAGAGAGAGACAGCTGAAGGAGAGAGAGCTGAAGAAGAGAGAGATGCCTGTAGGAGGGAGAGACGCCTGAAGAAGAGAGAGATGCCTGTAGGAGGGAGAGACGCCTGAAGGAGAGAGGATAGGTACACATGCAGGAGTACTCATGCTGGAGGTACACACACACATACGCACACATGCAGGAGTACACATGCAGTAGGTACACATGCTGGAGGTACACGCACACATGCAGGAGTACACATGCTGGATGTACACATGCTGGAGGCAAACATGCAGGAGAGAGAGAGAGAGACGCCTGAAGGAGGAAGATACATGCAGGAGAGAGAGAGAGAGAGAGAGCTGAAGGAGGGAGAGAGACACCTGAAGGACAGAGTGGAGTTCTCCCCCAATTTATTTTCGTTTCCCTAACCTAAGAGGCCACTATGGGGTTTACCAAAGGGCCAGAAATAGAAGGAGCAGAGCTCCTCACTCGGCCGGAGCCGAGGGGGGAATGGTTCTTCACCAGCTTCGCGATCTTTTATAATCCTCTATTCTGGCTGAGTTGCCAGATAGCGCAAGGTATTCCAGATAGCGCCATGTGTCCCATTAATCGTGTAACACATATATGACGATAGTTATTCCAATTAAATTCTGTTTAAATACACCTTTATTAATTGCATACCTTTCCAGTTTTTTTGCAATGATCGGATTGCTAGATATATATTATTATGCTATATATATATATATTATTTATTTTATAACATTTAATTTTAGTTTAGAAGCAAATTTAACATTAACTCCATTGAACTTAAAGAAACAAATAACATAGTTTACCTTCGAAAACGCCATAATAGAAAATAATTAATTTTATGGGTAACTATTTCGACATAAGTTTACTATAATTATATCAGTCTTTTAAATATCTTCTGATATATATATATATAAAATACCACAATATATATTTATAGTTATTCAGTAACACATTAGGAGGATTTACGCAATAATAGAATTAACAGTTACCCAATAAATAATTCGTTAGACAGAAACGAATTTTTATAAGGGAAACCCAGCTTCATTAAACTTGAAGATGAACGAAACAAATAACATAGTTATCCATAATTCAGCCCTCACGAATAACGAAACGAAATGATCATTTAAGATACAATTCGAAATACGATAATTTACGATACAATTCCACCAAACGAGATGAAAACTTATGAAACATATAGCCTCATTCCCTGCGAAGAAAAAATGAAAAAACGAAATTAAAAGAAACGAAGAAAGTTGGATTTCCCCAAAACACAGTCCACTATAGCGAGGTTGGTTTCGGAGAAAATCTGCTTGCGAGAGACCTTTCTTAAAGACAGCTCGATAAGTACTCAATGTTCCAAATATTAATATTGCCATTATAATTACTTCTACAATGAATCCAATTAAATTCTGCTTATTAAATAACTTTTTTAGACACTTGATTTTTATTATAAATATTTAAGTCACGAATAACAGTGGGAAAAACGTACACACAATATATATATATATATATATATATATATGCTACACACAGACCGTGCATGGAACAAGGAACTCTTCTGGGATAATTAAATCCACTATAGTCCGAGTAAGTAATGACAAATACCGCCTCGGTGGTGTAGTGGTTAGCGTAGCGGACTACGAATCCATCGGCCCAGGGTTCGAGACCCGACGGCAGCCTGCGCGCAGCAAAACCCAGCTGTTCATCCTTCCACAATATAAATTTTCCTAAATAACAGTAAAACCAATTAATTGAAACTTCATTTAAATAATTTACGATACAATTCCACCAAACGAGATGAAAACTTATGAAACATATAGCCTCATTCCTGCGACGAAAAAAATGAAAAAATGATGATAAATAAAGAAATTATTCATTTGGAATTGCCCGAGCCACTATAGCGGGGTCGAGAATATCTGTTCTTTTAAACATCTTATTTCTGCTTATTAAATAACTTTTTAGACACTTGATTTTTATTATAAATATTTAAGTCACGAATAACAGTGGGAAAAACGTCCGACCCCGCTAATATATATATATATATATTATATATATATATAATAAACAACTCATGCACACACACACACACACACACGATGAAAGGCAGAAACTAAATCAGTTCGAATCGAGTCCCTAGAGACCTTTTTCGTTCGATTCGTGTCCCTAGAGACCTTTTTATACCCAAAACATAATCCGATAGAGGAAAGGATTTCCGAGAATCTGCCCAACTCGGTCGGCTTTATTTTACCTTTCTACGAGTCAAAGCAAGCAAAACCTCGCCTCACTCCTTGTTTCAGCATTCATCATTTCACGTTTTATTGTGAATTTCATCCCATATATATATATATATATATATATTATTATTATTATATTTCTACAATGAAACGGGGTCGGGCCGAAGAACGGGTGAGAGATCCCCCCCCAATATATATATATATATATATATATATATAAATTGAATTTACCGTGGTACACCATGTTTGGCAAACGCTATAGTGGTGCAAGCCTCATTTACTGATGCATATTATATCTATCGGGCAAATAACTTTTAATTCAGTCACTGATTGACCCTCTAATACCGCAACATACAAATTATTGAGTAGAATGTTGTGTTCTATTACATCAAGCACCTTACTCATATCTATATAAATTGAATTTACCGTGGCACACCATGTTTGGCAAATGCTTTAGTGGTGCAAGCCTCATTTACTGATGCATATTATATCTATCGGGCAAATAACTTTTAATTCAGTCACTGATTGACCCTCTAATACCGCAACAGCACAAATTATTGAGTAGAATGTTGTGTTCTATTACATCAAACAACTTACTCATACCCACTGCCATAATTTTCTTTTATCATAACTCAGCCGAGCAACTAAGCGACGTTGGATCTGAGTGGTAGTTGGATGGGGAGTCGCAGCAGATAATTTACATTCGATAAATGTAATGAAATAATTAAATAAAATATGCATTTATTTTTATATCACGGATGGAGTCGATGTAGACAATGCAGGTCTTGAGCTTAAATTATCTAAAACCATAACAATACAAATTATTTCAATAGAATATTATGGTCTATTACATTATTACACCTTGCCCAGATCCATTACCAATAACCTCAATTTAGTAATAATAACAATTATCTCTCATACACTATATATATATATATATATATATATATATAGAAAGAGAGCGAGAGATGCGGGAAATTGAGTAAATGGAAATATTATTTTCTCGAAAACTATGGGTGATAGAAAACTTCTGAAACCATATTTGGAATCAATATCAAAAGTTCTATACGAATCACCAAATAATTTTCAAAGGAGAATAAGAGCATTAATTCTATTAGTGAAATATAAAGATGCAATTACTCGTCCGGTCTCGTTATAGCGGAATGGTACACGTCATAGCTCCACCCAGCTACATCGGCAGCCAATCACGACGAACATCTGGTCTTTTGGGCGGAGCTTGGCGAATGTGCATATAAAAGGGGATATTTTCAGTTGGGAGTAACAGTAGCTATTTTCGCATCAGTGAATAATCAACCATGGACCTGTACGTCTCCCCAGACTTGTATGAAGAACGTGATACTGCGCATTAACCACAATTAGTCTTTTCAATGCGGCTGATTGTGGCGAACTATTTTCGACGCAAACCGTAGAAGATATTTGCAGTGACGCTCCTTACAATCCGACGCAAGGGACTACCATAGAAATGTAAGTGTCCATAATTCGATTTTATATATATACGGAGAGTTGTAGTATTCGTCAAATAGATACTAGTCAAAAATGTCAATCAATGTTATTTCCCCATCATGCTAAAATCGAAATTGGTAATCGAACCAAAGATATCTTCACATAATGGGGATCTGTCTGTCTGTCTGTATATGTTTTCCTTTAAGGTCCGATGAGGATTTGACACGAGTTATACAATCTTTTGAAGGGAATACGGATGATATACTGATCAGTCAGCAGTGTCACACATCCTCCACCATGGACCTGTACGTCTCCCCAGACTTGTATGAAGAACGTGATACTGCAGCATTAACCACAATTAGTCTTTTCAATGCGGCTGATTGTGGCGAACTATTTTCGACGCAAACCGTAGAAGATATTTGCAGTGACGCTCCTTACAATCCGACGCAAGGGACTACCATAGAAATGTAAGTGTCCATAATTCGATTTTTATATATATACGGAGAGTTGTAGTATTTCGTCAAATAGATACTAGTCAAAAATGTCAATCAATGTTATTTCCCCATTATGCTAAAATCGAAATTTTTATGGCGTTCACTCCTCGAACCAAAGATATCTTCACATAATGGGGATCTGTCTGTCTGTATACTCTGTATATGTTTTCCTTTAAGGTCCGATGAGGATTTGACACGAGTTATACAATCTTTTGAAGGGAATACGGATGATATACTAATCAGTCAACAATGTCAAATAATGTAAGTGTTTTTCGATCTTTTTGGGATAAGAAGACCAATATATTTTCATAAATTTATTAAATGAAAGAAATCAGTACAATAAACGAATATACAAATATACGAACAAAAACATTATAATATACAACGAGTACGTACAATTGGAAAACGGTTTTTTATCTGTCTGCATACCATTTCATCGTTTCGGTGAGTGTGACACGGGTCAAATAAATTTAAAAAATTTATAAATTCTTTATCATTTGACATATGCATGAGAAATGAGACACAGTACATTCCGCAAACATTAGTAAAATATCCCTGCATACGAAATGGGTTCCATACAACTTCGGGAATATGTAACTGAGCGAGAAATTTTACAATAATAGGGTCACTCCAGGGTTGAGTACCGAGTGAATCAAAATAGTACAGGCGCTGTCTATTTTTAAAATAGACAGCGATCCAGTGAATCCCTTCATTACCGATGATGTCTGTGTTCACAATAAGACTACCGCATTCTCGCGTACTTGGCAAACTCAATGTTTCATTCTTCGCAAACACGCCGATAAATTTGGAACGTGTGACTCGCTCCATTACTTTCTGAAGTGTATTAGCATCCATTTTAAAAGTCAGTGATAACGCTTCTAAATCTATCTACTTCTATTAGGGCTTGCGATTCGAGATATACTAGTACACTAATAGGAGCGTCTATAGGCTTGCGAATTCCAGCCGCACTGAGATGTTACCGCTCTGCTGTGGTGTTAAATGGGTATTTACGCTAGCAGATAAGTCAGGTGTAATGTCAAACGGATAAAGGTTAAATTGATCAATGAATTCTTCCTGCGTTACCCCATTACCAAGCTCATCACAATCACCTGCAATATGGGTCAGATTACTATAGGCTCTGGCACAAAGAGGTAACACAGCGTCTGATGAATAGTCCGTACCCATTGTTCCACCCAAAGCAGTGCCATTAACGTATAGAGTTATATTTTTAAGTCCGAAATTCTCGAATTTAAAGGCACTCTTTTTATATTTTCCATTCACCGAAGCGTGGTCCTGCATGCCGATTAATATCCTTTTAGGAAGATTTCCCAGGGCAATGTTTTCTATCTGCTTCGATGCCAACCCTGCAGGAACCGTATATAGTTTGATCTGCACTCTGTTAATAGGATATTTCACTGTAGCGTTTAGTAAATTTTTCTCAATTTCTAGTTGTTTTGGTGAACTTAATTTCACTCGCCGTACGCGGAGGTATGTGTCCATAATGTGAACCACAACGGACTTTGCGCCCTCTTCTTGATTCGCATCCAGATTTAAGCAGATCTCAGGACTCGTGCGGGTGAGCTTTATTTTCATATCCACCCCGTTCACAAGCAACTTCTCCTGGAAAGTGAAATCTGTGTGCAACCGTCCAAAACACTCGTATATTTTCTTTTTAGAATTTTTAAATTTGTCCTTTATACTATTTTCATCTTTAGTTTGATAATATCCCTCCGCACTTAAAAAGGTAGCCTTCGCTTCTTTGGAAAAGTTGAGGACATTTTCCAAATAGGCTCGTAGATGATAGTACCCCGTGCCTGCCGATATGTTGGTCTGATTTAAATATACGTCACACTGGTTGAATATGGCGTGCAGAAAGTTTGTTTCAGGGTATACAGCATATTTGTCATCGCAGGCCGTTCCATCAGAATGGGCTATACGTAGCTTAGCGTACATGTGCACACAGCTTGGATCAAAAAAGTAAGGACCTGAGCTGGGTATCACGAATTCTATAGGTGCACTCGGTGAACTAATTGTGTTTAAAGGGTTAATTGTAATAAAGTCACTGTGCTCAATAGAAACTTGGGTTGGCGGGAGCTCAAAAAAGGACAGCTCCGATTTACAGCATTGTGAACTACATGGGTGGATGAAGCGTGCCATGGCGAAATAGTGACTCCTCTCTCGACAAGTGGTAAACAAACTATGATTCATGAGATCAATATCCTTAGCTTATATCAGTCAAAAAAGTGGTCAACCATAGGTTTCATTCGCTTACAGCATTTCTTTTTTGATAGCCTTTTACGTTTAATACCACGTGACCCTTCTTCTTCTTCTTCCGGGGAGCCCTCCTTCTTCTTCTTCCGGGGAGCCCCTCTTCTTCTTCCCGCCACCACGCATTTTTCTCTTTGCATCTTTGATGATTTCGTTCCGTGTACGCTTTAAATGTTTTTTTAGAGCTTCTTTAGGTTTAGCCCCGGCCAATATGTCTTCTGCAGTGTTAAGGCCTGATTGTAGCGCTTTCCTTCCAAGGTATCTGGCACCCCTCTTCAGCAAAGGAACAGCCGTACGTAGTATGGATGAAAAAATGGATCCAAGTCCACTACCGCGCTGGTATCGCATCCCTCGATAGACGGTGAAAGGCTTTCTATCCATTATAACTCAGTGCGTCGAAAGTGTAGCTTCACTGTTAAGCTCCCGTTACCGAATGGGAAGTTTTCGCCCTCAATCGTTCTTATATATATTGTGATATTGGTTATTAAATTAGTTGCGACATTCACATAATGGGGTCTGTCATATGTAATACTCAAACTCCTTCCTCTATGGTTGGGGATGTGAGCAATGCGCAGCAGGCGTGCCTGGGTATCCCCAACAAACTGGTGCTCCACTATATTACTGTAAATATAGCACATGTCTGGGGACCTTTCAGCCAATTTCTCCATCTTCAATTGATACATTAATCTGGACAAGTTATACTGTGTCTCGTGAAATGTGTCTCTTTGGAAGGCTGCGCTATATCGGCCGTTGGTTAGAATTTTGAACTTTCTATGTTCTTTAAGACATCTGTTAGTCTTTGATTTTAGGATTAGTGTATGTGCAGGGTTGTTTACGATTTCATATACTAAATCATTCGTAAGGTTTGAGTTTCTTAAACTTACGTTTAAGCCTCTCACAACATCCTCGGCCGAACCATATTGACCCGGCCCTAGTCTTACTTCTGTACTGTAATACCGTGCAATCTTAGTCCAAGCGATGCGCATAGTTTCATCCATAGCTACCCCAGCTTTTTCACACTCGTCAATGTCTCTAAGAATCGTAAAAACGGTTTCTTTATGTTCAATATTTAAAAAGACGGTGTCCAGCTGAATTTCGCATATCCCCACCTCATACGAATCACGACCCAATTCAATGTGCCCATGGAGTTCTGTTACAAAGTTGGCTAGCGTGTTGTTAGGGTGTACAGACAGGGACGAGGAGGACGGGAGTGTGACGTAGAAATGGTTAGGAGCCATGTTGCATACTATTTAAGCTTCATTATTGCATCAGCTTTTATATAGGTGTTGAAGCTTTCTGGGTACCCTAGCCATTTCACCAGGTACATTTTTCTCCTTCCTGAACCTTTGCTTCCTAAAATTTTCTCAATTTTAAACACATTTTTTTCTAAATTAAACGCAACTTTCTGCAATTCCTCGCGGTAAAAGCCTCCTGAGATTTCTTCCCCATTCAAATCTTCAATGTAATACATCATTATCACACCTTTAGGTCTCACAGCCCTAACTTTAAAAATCTCGCGTGTCCATCCTTGCTCAAAACCCTTTGCGAATTTATTCCCCGAACGCGACAGCCTTACATAATCATTGATTTTGAAGCGCACAGAGTGTGGTGGTGGTGGTGGTGGTGGTCCATCTCTTCTCGGGAGCGTACCTCTTTCTAAAACTTCGTTAGGTGTTGCCCCAATCGTGCGATGGTGTGAGCGGTTGTAGGATGATGCCAATGTTCCAGAATGTCTAGAAATCTGTATGTGTTTTTATGTGTAAAATAACGGTGCATGCGTTCCTTTATGGTGCGCTGAACTCTTTCAGCTAAAGAAGCCTTATGTATAGAATTGGTTGTGTAATAGCTGATATTAAACTCTGTCAACATATTCTGAAAAGCACGGCCTATAAACTCCTTCCCCATATCCGTACAAAAATAGCCAGGAACCCTGTTTTCTTTTAACATTAGCGTTTTGGTGGCTTTAGCAACTGTTTCAGGTGATTTATTTTTCAGAGGAACTAGCCACAGATATCTAGAGAATACGTCTATTATGAATAGAATGTAGCGGTAACCATCGTTATACACAGAATATCTTTGCATGTCTGTTAAATCTGCTTGCCAAATAGAATCAATCGAGGAAGCCGTTGTCTTGGCTGTTTTAAACCTTTTTCTCACAGGCTTATGAAGCGTATAAGCGTCCTGCTCCCTCAAAAATCTTTCAACATCTTTTTTTCCTACTCCGTAAACACTTCTGTACAGTCTATCTACGCCGCCGTAAGAGGATGGGGTAGAAATGTCATAATACGTTTAGTTAATACGTTAGCCATTTGCGTATTTTAGAGGCACGTGGGTAGGGTTGGTTTAACCTCTTCTTGCTCCTCTTCAAAGGTGTTACCGCAGGGGGTGACGGCGCCTTCAATTGTGTCACAGCGTTGCGTGTTCCAAGTCTTTTAACCTGTTCAGATTTCCTATCAACGTTTTAGGGACATTTATTTGTTGTAGTCTTGCTTTAATATGCTTCCATCCTGATGGTGATGGCCTATCCCACTTTCTCACCAGATCATGGACAATGTCTACGATATTCGATCCCTGTACCTTTGATCCTTCCACAATGATCTCCCTGTATCGGTCCATTGTATGGCGGGATCCTCATTCAATAGATTATAAAGACTTAAGCCTTTACTCCTCAATGTAGTGGGAGGGTATTTTTTAATACATGTTCGATATGTTGTGTGGCTAATCTTTTTGGTTGTCAGCTGTATCGTCGGGTACAGATCCTATGTCGCCATCGCCCCCGTGCTGTGCCTAATAACCACAGGAATCTCTGTAGGGCTCTTATAATTTTCGTACTCGTGAAGAAATTTCTGCAGAGCTTCTTGGTATAAGATTCTTTTCTCATCAGGTGTTTTTTCACTGTTTAATAGGGCTAACAATTCGCTTTCCATTCTTTTAAGTCTGCTTTTACGGGGATCTAGATCCGTGTCTCTTTGCAGTGAGCGTACACCTCGTGGGGAATCACTACCACTTTCTTCATTATATTAATCTAGTCAGTAAAGGGCCCAAAACTGAAAATAAGATGGGGAGAAATGACCCTCCTGTTTGCACAATAACTCGTTTTTTCTTCGCTACAGTTTGACTTTTACGAGCGAGTGTACGTATTATGTTCTTGTAGCGGCGTAGGCGAGCCTTCTGATGGGTTTTCATTGATACATTGCAATTTATAACGTTAAGACAGATTTCACAGATGCATTTTAAAAAGTCGGCGTCGATATTTTTAATAAACATCTGCTGCATTGCCCGGGGCAGTCGATGATAGATTTTTATTAATTCATGGTATTTCTTTAGTCTCTTTGTCATTCTGGAATATACACCGTTTCAGGCTCGTTTGGAAATATATTCGTTCGCAGAAGCACTCTAAACGTGTTTCGCGGATGAAGGTCGCAAAGCAAATATCCGTAACGCGTGCTTGTAGCTTCTTTATAAACTTCCAAAAACTCCTTACGCTGATTCGGGAACATTTGATTGGCTAATACCCCAATTTGTGATACATCTCTACGTTGCGCGAATAAGACTAGATATTGCGTATTTAACGACACATCGCGCATGTATCTATTTTTGAAAAATAGATTCTGATTGATGAAGAACACGCTTATGTTAAGATGGTGGGAGTATACTGTAAATGTCTCGGCAAACGTTTTATCCATCTCCAACATGAGATCGTCAATTACAATGATTGTATGTTCAGTTCCCTTTAGCGAATTAACGTCATATACACCTTTGTGGAACAAAATATCATCTTGGTACTCGTTGAACACTGATTGATACGTCGAATAGCACCATATAACTTTATGCACAAATTTCGAGAACATCTCGCCCTTTTCTTTAATGATTTTAAGCATAAACACAGTTTTACCACATCCTGTAGGTCCAGATATAATACATGTGGATGGGCTCGTGAATCTGAATTTTTCTACAGAGTCCATTTCTAACACGTCACACTCCTAAGTGGGTCATTTACAAAATATTACAAATTTTGAGTGCTGATCCTTATATCTTCTCCCACAGAACCGACGATGAGGTAGAGCACCCTATCATTACGGATGACGACGACAGTGTAGTTGTGATCTCCTCCCCTGAACCCTCACCAGCGATACAGGTTGCACGTCCAAAGCGGAGGTATGAGAACCCCACATCAGGTATAAAGCGACCGAAATACGTACCTGTTGCAGCAGACCCCAACCCTCAACCTCTTACGCAACAACCTCCCCAGCAGCAGCACCTAATATACCCCCTTATTCGCCCCCCGTTCTGTTAAGTCTACAATAATAGATCCCCAACCCTCCTACGCAACAGGGCCCCCATCAGCAGCAGCACCTAATATAGCCACTAATTCATCCGCCCCCCGTTCTGTTGAGGATGTTATACGTTGAGTTAGTGCGATCCGCAGCCCCCACCCCGCCTTGACTAGAAATCGGTATAGAGTCAGGGTCGACCCTAGAGCCCTGTATAGCAATGGTATTGAGCGCGGGATACGCAGGGTTAGTACAGCATATTATAGAGTTTGCTCTTCAGAATCGCGACGAGCGTGAGGTCAGGACGAGTCTGTCCTTTGGATTCGGGTCAGATGACGGTGATGTAGACGATTATTGGGTGATAGTACCGTTTAGACGTTTGGCTGCTGAAGATGTAGAATATATATTAGGGCGTATAATGCAAGCCGTCCAAAGTAGTATAGCCTTCAATATGGACAACTTCACGGTAAATATTGACCGTGTATTCCGTGTTGCGGGTCATAGTGCCATACCGTACACTCTTAACTTCAATTCTCAACTATTTACCGAAGGCATATAAACGTCGATCGTGGTTGCGGCTTTATAGCAGTACTCTTAGCACGTATGTTTACTGTACAAAATACACGGACTCAAAAAATTTGGCTGCCTACGATCGTTGAGCGTGCCCGTAAACTAGCTGTAGACTGTGAACTTGAATTTGACTGTAATATGGGTCCTGAAGAGCTGAGAAAGGTAGAACAGGAAATGAATGTGCGCATAGTTATTTGGTTTGGATGATCGCCGCCGGACTGTGTATGTTTTTAAAAGCTGTGTGAGAGATCGTACAAGGCCCCTACTTATTTTAGGATTGTCAGGGACAACGTATCTCCCCATCCGTAATATAAGGGGCTTTACGCGAGTTATGACAAAAGTCGAAAATATGGGAGACATCATGATTTGTGTAAGGGTGCCTCGAGTTTGCGGATGATATAGTGAGACATTGTAAAGAATGTCACATGGTATGTGAGCAGTGTAAAAGCACCAAATGTGAAAGCCGTGTAGTTGAGAAGAGAGACTGTGATGTGTGTAGACGCACATTTTTCAATAATAGCTGCTTTGATCTCCATAAATCAATTGGTACGTGCAGGAAAATGAGAATCTGTGAATGTGGTATGTTTCACACAATGGATAATTGGGGAAAATTTAAGCACAAGTGCGACGTAATTCACTGTCCTACATGCCAGGAGGAATATAAGGCGGATGGAGTAAAGCATGTGTGTTATATGAAAGATGCTAAGCCTAAAAATAACCCTTGTATAACTGTGTACTACGATATAGAAACATATACGAACGCTGAAACCAAAGAGGTAATTCCACATTTACTTGTGAGCCAGACCATCTGTGATGAGTGTATGGGTATCGAATGTGACGAGTGCCCCAAATGCGGTAAACGGACAAACGTTTTTAAAACGAATGTCAGCGATAGTCCTGTGAAACTATTTGTGTCCTATATTGTCAAGTTAGCCGACAAGTTCAAAAAAATGACTGTGTATATTCTCGCCCATAACGGGGCAAAGTTTGACACGCAGTTCCTTTATAAGGAGTTGCTTGAACACGAATCCTCTGAGATATTTACAGGTGATCCATTGAAAAGAGGCAACAAATTAATACAGATGCAGATAAGAGGCAATGTACAATTTAAAGATACTTTATTATTCACACCTTGTAAATTAGCAAAGCTACCCAAGGTGATGGGAGTAGCAGCTGAAGTTTCCAAAGGATACTTCCCATACACTTTCCTCACCAGCGAGACTTTAAACTACGTAGGCCCACCACCCCCCAAACATTATTTTGACTGCATGGATGAACGTGAAGACTTTGATCGATACTACGACAGTTTTAATGAAAGTAACCCTTATAATATAGCTGATGAATGTGAGCGTTATTGCGTGAATGATGTGCGCGTGCTTAGAGTATGTTTCCAGGCCTTTAGAAGTATGTACATAGCCCGTTTCAAATGCGATCCACTGCAAGTCGCAACCACCATCGCATCATTATGTTTTACGGTGTTCAAGAATAACTTCATGCCTAAAGACACCTTAGCCATTATTCACCGAAACAACCCCCGCAGTTACGGACACAAGGCTATTTACTGGCTCATACACCTGCAGCAACAAACAGGTGTATACATAAAGCACGCCCGCAACACGGGTGAAGTACCCATTAAGATTAATGGACGTGTTTTTTGGGTTGATGGGTTAAGTGAAAACCGTGTCACTGGTGTGAAGACTGTGTATTCCTTTAATGGATGCTGGTGGCATGGATGCCCCCGCCTGAGTGCGGTATCGTCGGAGATATCCACGGTAGATCTCCTGCCGACTGTCTTGCAGGGACCCGCACCCGCGATCAACTTATAGGATCACAGTTCACTCACAAAGTCTTGTGGGAGCATGAATATGATGCACGGATGGAGACAGACGATGTATACCGTGAGGAAATAAAAACGATCAAGCGTTCAATGGTGCTGGACCTCTCAAATGTGGTGATAGCTTGTTTGGAGGACGTACAAATCCTTCAGACTATACTTCCACCTACGGTGGGCGTGAAGCTCCATTACTACGATTTCTGTTCTTTATACCCATACGTGATGAAGAGCATCCGTACCCCGTGGGCGCTCCTGAGAAACTGGTGGGACCTAGCATACCCTCCATCAATGAATTTTCAAAAAATTTGAATGATCATTACTTTGGGCTCTCTTTCGTAGACGTACTCCCCCCACGCAATTTATGGATGCCGATCTTACCTGTCGTTATCGACGACAAGCTCATGTTTCCCCTGTGCGTGAAGTGCGCGGAAGAGGATAACGGCGAATGTAACCATATACCCCACCAGCGTAAGATCAGAGGCGTATATACAAGTCCTGAGCTGGCCCTAGCCGTACGCCATGGTTATAGAATACTGAAGATACACGAGGTGTGGAGGTTTCAGAAGCTCCCCAACCTTTTCACACCATATATAAACGCCTTTTTGAAGGATAAGGTTGAAGCATCAGGGTATCCGCGAGGAGTTGATACCGAAGATGAAAAGTCTGCCTATATTCAACGTTACCGCGACCGCGAAGGTATACAACTTGATCGTGTCCAAATTGTAAAGAATCCTGGCAAGCGCTTTAGTGCAAAGTTGTGTCTAAACAGTCTATGGGGAAAATTTGCGCAGAATACCGGCAGAGGGAACATTCATTTGGCACAAAGTTATAGCGATGTCTGGGATTATGCCAATGCCCCCGATAAAGAGGTCATGGAGATCGTGAATGTAGGTAATACTTACGTAATAAAGTACAACAACACTGAATTTGCCACAGATACCTCAAGGGTTACAAACATACCTGTGGCGAGCTTCACAACAGCCTACGCCCGTATAAAACTTTGGGGTCTATTGCATTCTCTTGGGCGGAGAGTATTGTATGCCGATACAGATAGCGTGATATTCACAGAGAGGGAGGGTGATTACATGCCCGCTATTGGGGAGTTCCTCGGCGAGCTCACTGATGAGATCAAGGATGAGTATGGGGACGACGCATACGCCGACTCTTTTATCTCAACAGGACCTAAGACTTATGGGGTACGGGTCAGGGTAGGGGATGAAATGAAATATATCGTGAAGGCAAAGGGTATTACGCTCAACCAT
Source organism: Bathynomus jamesi (assembly GCA_023014485.1). NCBI lineage: Eukaryota > Metazoa > Arthropoda > Malacostraca > Isopoda > Cirolanidae > Bathynomus > Bathynomus jamesi. Next base: position 399,333 of record JAJOZX010000790.1, read on the forward strand.
GCGAATCGGGAGGTTGTTAACTTTGAGTCGTTGAAGGATCTAGTATGTTTGGAACCTCACCAACTAATTGTAGGCACCCACAATTTTCGGGCGCAGAAGCTGGGAGGCGTGAAGGAACTTAGGGGTACGATGGTGTGCCGTAACACCTATAGGAAACGTTACCAGTTACCTGGCACCTATGATACCGTACCCTTTGGATACCAATGATGCTTCTAACTCACACGTCTTGTATATAATCGTATCTATTTGTAAATATATATGTATATATAACTTGAATATCTCGAATCGTATTTGTAAATATATGAATATCTCAATAAATCAAATAGCGTTTCACTTTCTCCTTTGTGTGTGTGTGTGTGTGTGTGTGTGTGTGTGTGTGTGTAGGTGAAAGTTCTAAGCTCCGCCCACTGCGTGAGTCATGCTACTATCTGGGAGTCCCTGCGTGGTCAGTCGACCGCAGTAAGCCCGAGAGATCAGACGTGTATTCAGATCAGACGTATATTGAAATGGCTACCTTTAATATTGCTTGCACAACGTTTATGAAATGGTATTCAGTAAAGTGTGAGGATGTGGTGGATACCGAAAAACTTCCTATTCCCCCCTCCTATGCCTCTTTTAAAGCCACATTGGATTGTGCGAAGTTCCAAGATGTACAAATACTCTACGGATGTTCTGGTGAGACTGTTGAAGGCTTTCGTTGCACAGACGATGTGCTGAAGTATGCTGCAGGGCTAAACTTTATAAAGTCTCACATACACCGTGAAGTAAAAGAAACAACGCGTGCAGAAGAGAAGCAGCAGGTATGGATAATGAGCCTTGTGGATGGGTGGTGTGACAAGCGGTATTACGTCATGCTACACCATGTCGATTACTCATACCCTACGTCTGAAAATGTGAATCTCGTGATCATGGACAATCTTAGGTGTTTTTATCACTATATTAACGTATATCATGATGAGGTTCATAGTGAGGTTGTGGCTAGTGCCATGCGTGAGTTTTTAACAGATTTTAGAGACGAGTATCGTTTGATGGGTAGAAAGGAAAAATATGAGCATATGTTCCTCTCAAATAGTGCGCCGGAGTGTGGAGATGATTAGCGCCTAGTTCTTATCCAAAGTGCGTAGGCTGGTAGTGACGAAACGGAAAAACAAATATGTGCAACAATTCGAGTCGTACGAACATGCCCATTCACGTATCATCGAGTCAGCCGCCCGTCGAACCGTTCCTGTGTGCCTCACACGGCTCATAGTTATCTCAGAGCTTGAACCGAGTGGACGTGCGCTCCTCGAATACGATGGAACTTCCTTTGAGCAGCATTCTCAACGCCTCGTACGATGTGTCCGTGACGAAATCGTTGCGCGTGTTCAGGCGTAATTCCGGTACCATTAGCTATGTACTGGAAACGGAATGTAGACCGACAAACAAACGGTTTATTTAAGTATCGAGGAGATGAATAGAATCTTTGTGATAGTTGATAAGTGGTGTGAAGATCGTTATAAAATACCTGCTAACGTAGGTACAAGAAGAGAGCAGATTAGTGACGCGCCCTCATACGCCGTTGTATGTACGTTGTGTATAAATAACGATCGGCCGTGCATTGATATAAGGCTTATGTGGAAGAATGCTTCTGATAATAACGCTCTTATTCCTACGCGAAACCGTTTCATCCTCGACAGAATGTTTGAAATCGTCGGATTCCGTAAACTGAAATCTATATTAGACGCGCGTGTTACGGATATGCTTTATTTTGATACAGTTCTTGAATACGCATACACTGCTCTGCTCGATGGGTTTACCGAGTGTAGGACTGGTGAGAATGGTCTAGTGCTGGATGTTTATTTAAAAAGTTTAGACTCTTTGAAATACCATGAACTTTGGTACAAAGCAATTGATCGGTACAAGGCTGAGCTCACCTACACCGTTCACCCTGAAGAACTATTTCTTTATATAACGCGCAGTTGCCGTAACGATTTAGAAGATTATTTCAATTGCCGTTATGTTGAGTGAAGAGTTCACGATTGAAAAGCCGAGTCGGTAGAAATAAACCCTCGATTGGAAAAGCATTCTTATAAACTTGTGTTTAATAATGTAGCTAACGATGAACTCTTTGTGCGTGCTTTTGATTGTATTCTAGACGTATTTAAAGATGACTTGCCAACCGGTTGTAAAGTGGGGACAAAAATAGTACTGAACGATATGAAAGCCATTCATATCGAATACAGGTTCCCTATACTTTAAGCGGTGAAATATATTAAGCCGCATATACTGCGTAATGCAGAGCAATAATGATGTAATTGTAAACTCGATTAAGACCGAGTTTAGTATTTTGAAAAAAAAGTGAATTGTATATATATTTTGCTTGACGATTATACGCATATTTCTATTGATTTGTGTTTATATATATATATATATATATATATATATTTGCTTGATATTTCTCCTGTACTGTTATGTACATATTGAAGTGTATATGAAATGTATATTTTATTTTATATATCACCATAATTGTGTGTGTGTGTGTATATTTCTCCTGTACTGTTATGTACATATTGAAATGTATATGAAATGTATATTTATTTGAAATGTATATTTATTTTATATAATTATGTGTATATATTTCTGTTATACGCATATTCCTCAAATGTAATTTATTTGAAATGTATATTTTATTTTATATATATATATCCATAATTGTGTGTATATATTTCTGTTATACGCATATTCCTCAAATGTATATTTATTTTCTATATATTTATAATAAAAAGAATGATGCAATGTTGTTTATTGTTATGCCTTCTACTACCGGTATTCTAATAATGTATACAACAGGTATCTGGCAATATTTAAGCCTTCTAAGCCAACTGGCTGATTAGGAGTCTATAATAGTGTATACAATGGTATCTGGCAATATTTAAGCCTTCTAAGCCAACTGGCTGATTAGGAGTCTATAATAGTGTATACAATGGTATCTGGCAACTCTGTCTTCGGAATACATGGCGCTATCTGGCAACTCAGCCAACTGGCTGATTAGGCGTATATAATAATAATGTATGCAATAATACTGCTAAAAAGAGGTATCTGACAACCATTTACAGCCAACTGGCTGATTAGGAGTCTATAATAGTGTATACAATGGTATCTGGCAACTCTGTCTTCGGAATACATGGCGCTATCTGGCAACTCAGCCAACTGGCTGATTAGGCGTATATAATAATAATGTATGCAATAATACTGCTAAAAAGAGGTATCTGACAACCATTTACAGCCAACTGGCTGATTAGGAGTCTATAATAATGTATACAATGGTATCGCGGTATCTGGCAACTCAAGCCATTTACGCCAACTGGCTGATTAGGAGCCTATAAAACAACGCCAACTCGGCTGGAAGTCTTAATGTGCACTTGGCTCCTGCCAGGTGAACACCTCTCCTCCTTTCTCTCCTCCTCCTCCTTTCTCTTGGGGGATAACGCCGCCTCCAAGTTCCCCCCCACCCCCCTTTGCAACAACCCCTTTGCAACAACCCCTCCCCCTTGCAACAACCTCCACCCCCCCTTGCAACATTACATAATAACCTGCAACATTCCTGCACTCTCCCCTTTTGCGGCTATACTACTCAGATGGAGCTGCAAAATATCTTAGAAATGCCAAGACTGATAAATAATTAATGAATGGAAGAAAAAAGTCTTCATAATGCTTGATCTGACTTTGAAACAACGTGAATTATCTAAAAAAGCCTATGAGGAATTTAAAGAAAGGAAAGATAAAGGAGAGAGAAATATAGTTCCCCGTCGGTAATCTCGCCGCTGCGCTCCGTCTCTGGCCAGATCTGTTCTCTGGCGTCAGTTTAAACCGGATTCTCTCTTTCTACCGTCTTCAGCCACGTCGTCTTTGGGCGTCCCCGGGGGCCTCGATACCACTATTCTTCAGTACATCAGTCTTCTCGGAAGTCGGTCCTCCCCCATCCTCTCCACATGACCGTACCATCTCCTCTGCGCATCCACCACTCTGTTACAAATTCGGCGCAGACAATACATTTCCAACGATAATAACTTCTTCTTTTCTTTTAACTTCATCGTCCAGCACTCCGAACTATATAAAACTGTTGGTACCACTATTACCTGGTATAATTTAATCTTTAGCGGTCTGCTGACATTGTCGTCTTTCGATATCTTGGTGAGTCTATTCATCGCCACATACCCCAGTTTAATTTTTTCTTGCACCGCTTTAAAGTCATCTCTATTTCGCGTGAACCACACTCCTAAATATTTAAACTCCTCTACCTGCTCTATTATTCCCGACGCCAGTGCTACCGCCATCTGTTCTCTCGTCTTTCCTATCTTCATTGTCTTGATTTTATTTAAATTTATCTCTAGCCCGTATTTTATGCATGCTTCTTCCACCCTAGTAGTAATTTCGTGTATTTCTTGCGATGTCTCTGCTACCAGTACTATATCGTCTGCATATCTTAGAGTGCTTATGTATTCTCCTCCGATTTTCACTCCTCCTTCGTAGTCACCGAGCGCCTCCCCCATCACCATCTCCAGGAACAGATTGAAAAGATGGGGTGGCAACGGGCATCCCTGTATCACTCCTTGGTTAGTTCTGAAGTCATCAGTTGTCATTTTTCCCTTCCTCACTCTTGCTCTAGTATTCTCATACAATCTTTTTATTAAATTAACAATATTTTCCTCGAAGCCAAAACGCATCAGAACCTGGTACAATCCCCTTCTCCACACCGAGTCAAAGGCCTGTCGAAAATATATAAAAACACAGTATACCGCTTTGCTATATTCCCACATTTTCTCTGTCAGTTGGCATAGATTAAATATTTGATCAGATGTGCCCCTGCTGGTCTAAATCCTGCCTGTTCCTCTCCTAACAAAATTTCTTCCTTTTGTTGCATTCTCCTCTGGATAATCTTTACCAGTGTCTTGTAGGCGTGTGGTAGCAGACTCACTGGTCTGTAATTAACACACATTGCTTTATCCCCCTTCTAACGTATCGGTATTATTACACTGTTTATCCAGTCTTCCGGTAAGTTTCCACCATCTAGAATTCGCTGGTTTAAGCTATTCAGCCAGGTAGCTATTTTATTTCCTGCTTTCAGCAACTCTGCCGTCACGCCATCAATTCCTGAGGCCTTTCCATTTGGTAGGGATGCCAGTTGCTGCTCCGTTTCTTCTATTAGTATGTGGGGCGTAGTTTCTCTTCCGTTTTCCACCTGTAATTCCGGGTATTCTCTTTCATCTACCATAGGGTTTCCCCCCTGTAAAACTCCCTTGTAATGCTCTCTCCAAATCCTCTTTGTTTCCCCCACCAAGCTTGTTTTCTGACTTCTTCCGTCTTTCACTATATTATTTTCTGTGTTCCATTTCTGTGTTATTTCTTTCACTGTTTTATACATTATGTGTGGGTTTCCAGTTCTGTAACTATTTTCACACCTCTCACAATTAAAAACCAACTATGAATTTAAAACAATTTAAATATTGACAAATATCACAACGAAAATTAAAAATTAAGACAGATATGAAATTTAAAGTTAATACAATTAAAATATAAATATTATAAAGGAACCATAAAAGAGGGCTTACCTTTAAGATTAGAGTAAATGTAAGTAAGAACATTATAAAATAATTTAGGGGAACATTATGGAAAAGTTCAAAATGTAAAACATTAAAATCTATACAACCTTAAAAGGAACAAATCAGGTACAAGTTACTCAATCACAGACACAACAAAGAATGGGAAAGATTGAAAGAATTTGTCAACGGGCACTAACTTGGTTGGTTGGTAGGTAGGTAAAGGACGTTTTATTGAAGGATACTGAGGTTATGGAATTGGGTATGATAATTTACATCCGGTTTACGCTTAAAAATGAGTACTTCGCTTTCACTAATGGTAAAATCGTGAAGCTTTGAATGATCATCACTGAGCATGGTCACGGGAACTGGAATGTTGTTCATATTTTCGTTAGTGAAGACAGAAGAGAATTTATTTAAAACTTCCGTCATTTATAATTCATCATGCTAAATTTGTTTGTTGTTTTCGTCATAGAGTGAACCAATAGTCTGCGAAGCTACTTTTTCATTCCTGACATAATTAAAGAATTCCTTCGGATTCGATTTAATTTGGTTCACTCTATATACTGTAGCTCATAGTTACGCTTACTTTTTCTAATAATTTTTTTACTTCGCCTTCTCAATAGCTTGTAAGCATTTTCATTGGACAAATTATTTGATTCTTTAAATTTAAAATACGCGTCCCTTTTTAACGTCAAGCTACTTTTAATTTCAGCATTCCACCATTTAGGTTTAACAGATTTCGCTCGTCTCTTTTTACGTAATGGGATATTACTCGATTCTAAACGTTTAAAATCTATACTATAATAAGAGAGCTGTCCGTCTGTCTGTCTGTCCGTCCGTCACACTTTCAGAAATTGTGAGAAAAAATTGTGAGAAAAAAATTCAGAAATTGTAAAAAAAATTCAGAAATTGGATTACGGGCGGCAATGTGAAGCTCAAGATTTTCATGACTGTGTTCTTTTCTGTAGTTTAGCAATGGGGGAAGGGTGGGGGGTGGGGGTAATGGGGGATGGGTGGGGTAATGGGGAGGGGGAGGGGTAATGGGGGAGGGGGTTAGCCCCCAAGTTGTATGAATGGGGGTGAGGAGGTTTTGGGAGATACCAGATTCAGAAATGTTGACACAATGTGAAGCTCAAAATTTTCACGGCTGGGTTCTTTTTTTGTAGTTTAGCCTGTCTAACCGTCAGCGAAGCGGCGGGAACTGTACTAGTAATTATAAAAAGGAAGTTCATGTGCCATCAATATCATCGTGCGATAAAGCCTCATCACAATTATGGGTTCAAAGTTGCAGTTTCATGTCTCAAAATTTAGCTCTTTTAAAATCTAAAACGTATTCCAGGCTCTCCGAATTATGGACGTTAATTTTAATTTAAAATGTTATCTGCCTATGATCACTGGTGGAGACGTAGTCTCCTACAAAGATATTATCAATTAAGTCAAGGTCTGTACTTAAAACTAAATCTAGAATATTGCGTTAGGGTGTGTCACTTTTGGACTTTTTTTGAAAAGTTATGGTGCTTACCTCTTATATTGTGACAAACTGACCAAAAACCATGAATAAACCAAAAAAAAGACAATCGGGTAATATTTAGGGTCCCCGCCCCCCATTTCAAAAATAAGCCCCCTATTCACGCAAAAAATGGTAATTTTTTGAGATATTTTTTGGTCATAGTTTCCTTACTAATCATCGTATTTCAAATATTTTGCTACCAAAATGTAGAGAATAACGGTATCCTCTTATTGTGAACGTTTTAAAACTATTTTAGTTGTATACAGTGCTGATATTTGAGTGGACCTTATGAAATTTTTCCCTCTGTTTTCATTTCTATAACATTTATTTACAGTATTTCCAGGTTTTATCTACAAAAAGTATGCAAATATAACCAAATGTATGATAAATTTGATTTTCTTTCCAAATTCTATTATAGATTTGCTTAATTTCATAGTTTATTAAAATTAGTCAATAGTCATGGCTAACAGTAAGCCAATATTAAGAACATACCTAAGAAAATTAGTCCAGGCAATCTAGAGCAAAAATAGCTTCAACCTGGGCAAAATTGCTTCAGAAGCTTTCTAAACTGTTTCCAGCTCAGGAACCATTGCAGAATAACATATCCAAAATCCGACAAAATTGGACCCCGGGAACACCCCCAAAAATGAAATTCAAAATGGCGGACTGGCAGTTTCCTATGAAATACAATAAATTTTAATTTCGCTTTGTAGAGAGAGTTATGACGTTTTTCTTGATCAGTAAAATGTTTTAAAACACATTTTCGTTTCTAAATTAACCTATATGACACTAAAAATTGTATTAGGCGGCTAGTATTAAACTATGACGTCACGTAATGTAAATAAATATACTGTATGGAGTGTATGTGAGAATGGACATTGCTACATCTTTATAAACTTATATTATATACAACTCTTTAATTCCTACTACCCACTATCAAATCTGCGTATTTGTGCTTGTCATTTTCTTTAAAACTGTTATTATGTACTCCTTTTAAATACTGCAACACAGTTTATTAATTTGTGTTTTCTGTTTCAGACTGACTCGGTGTACGGCTGACTCGGTGTGCGTCCGCCTTCAAGAATGCAGACCCCTGAAGAATTGTGCGTGATTTGTAAGGAGAAATTGGACAGCGGACAGGAAGTGGTTCACATCTCGCAAAAAGGAGCAGATGGTATAAATGCATCCAGCCGCAGCCGTGGAAGCGATGTTGTTGCAACAGCTGGAATAAGTGTTCACGTTGTATGTAGGAAAAGGTTTACGGATAAAAAGACCATTGAAATAAAGAAGCGACAGAACGCAGCCGAGGCAATACCAAGGAAAAGTGCTCGTTTTCATGAATACGCATTTTCCAGTGCTACTCACTGTTTGTTTTGTGATACCTTTGTGGACTTTTTTTCCAAACACAAACCAAAATCAGAGCATGTCAAAATAAGAACTACAGAGTTCTCCGAAACCATAAAAAGGTGCTGTGAAAGCCGCTGCGATGAATGGTCGTTTAATGTAAAAGGCCGTCTGGAGTATTATCTTCGTGATCTTCCTGCTGCAGATTGTGTCTACCATCACACCTGCAGCGTAAATTTTCGAAGTGGAAAAAACATTCCTCGCGAATACTCCTCCGACGATCATGATTCGAAGAAAGGGAGACCAACTAATGAAGAGCAACACCAAGCATTCCTTCAGACCTGTGCTTACCTGGAAGAGAATGATGATGAACAACTGTTGATTGGAGACCTAATTTCCAAAATGGAGGAATATCTTCAAGGAAGTCAGAGCTCTGTCTACGAACGCAGGCACATGAAGAGAAAGCTTTTAGAACGTTACGGAGACAAGATCATAATATCAGGTGAAAGTGGGAAGGCAGATGTAGTAACACTACGAGAGACAGCTAATGAAATTCTTATAGATTATCACAAAAAGTCGAAAGAATGTGATATAGATATAGAGCTACAGAAGATTTACCTAGTAGAAGCTGCTGCAAAAATAATCAGAAGTGATATCAAGTCTGTCGACTCGCCTAGAAAAGATGTGTATCCATCTCCAAATGACATCACTGCAGAAAGTGCTCTTGATTACATTCCCAACAGTCTGAAATTGCTATTATCAAAAGCATTTGCGGGACAGGATGCTTCAAGAAAAATAGGTGCAATTGGGCAGAGCATTATGCAAGCAACCCGTCCTAGAAGATTACTATGTCCACTACAGATCGGTTTGTCGGTTCAGCTACACCACAACTTTAGGTCAAGGTACCTTATTGACGTTCTCCATCAGCTGGGTTACTGTTCGTCGTATGCAGAATAACAAGATTCGAAAGAAACGCGGCGCTGGCAAGTGGGTCTGGCTCTTTTACTGTTGATGAAAACACTGCAGTCCTTCTAGCAGCAGATAACGTCGATCATGATGTCTGCACTTTGGATGGGAAGAATACCTTTCATGGAATGGGTATGATTGCCGCAATAACTCCGAAGATCAAGATCCACCCTTCTATTCACAGGCGTAATGTTGGTGACAATGACATTAAGAAGATTGCAACCGTTGACATTAGGGAATATAGACACGCGAGAAGCATGTTGAGGGACATCTCATTCCGCGAACTTCCAGTACCCACTGCCACCATAAGTCGACTTAGTCTTCTCTGGCAGATATCTTCAGCAGAAAGATCAGGTCCAAGTTGGTCCGGAACAATGCAGGCAATCACGGTGGATCAAGTGTCTCACATCCAGGTGTGGCGTCGATCACGTTCCTTCCCATCATAGATATGTCGCCAACTGACATGACCTGCATATTTTCGACATTACTATATTTGAGCAAGATAGCACGCGATCAAAAAGTCCCATGCATTATTACCTTTGATCAGCCTTTGTTCTGGAAAGCTTCCCAAATCATCAATGAACAGAGAGACCTGCAGGACATTGTTTTAATGCTGGGATCATTTCACACTCTGATGAATCTTTTGGGAGCAGTCGGTACTCTTATGAATGGTTCAGGATTGTCTGAAGTACTTCAAGAAATATACGGACCAAATGCCGTGCAACACATGATGTCTGGAAAAGCTGTTTCAAGAGCGATACGTGGTCATATGATAGTAGATGCAGCTCTTAGTACCTTACTAGTCGCAGACGTTTCCCCTCGTAATGAAGATGGAACTCCTCATGACCTCCATAAGGAAAGCTTGTGACCTGCTCGACGATGTTATGACCGCCAAACAATCAGTTGAGGATGTGGAATCTTCGAATGCATTGTCTCAGATTGCTACCACTTTGGATGCGAAGAAAACTGACCTACAATCTACTTCGCAAACAAGTCAACTCTGGTTGGAATATCAGCGAATGATCAACATTGCACGTTCCTTGATAACAGCAGACAGAACCGGCTCGTGGGATTTGCACTTGCAAGCTATGCTGGAGACCATCCCCATAATTGCAGCAGCCGGACATCACAATTACCTGAAATCGATATACCTGTACCTGCAGAAAATGTTAAGTTTGCCTTCTGAAAATCCAGCCGTTAACAAAATGTTCCAGGAAGGTAAGTTTGTGGTAAGAAGAAGCGACAGATTATGGGCCGGACTCGGCACAGACCTGGTGATAGAACAAGTACTAATGCGTTCCCTGAAAAGCAGAGGCGGACTGACACGCGGAAGTGGATTTACAGACATCCAAAGGACAACGTGGCTCTTTTCTATGCCTCTGTGTTCCACTTATAACTTAGCAATGCAGGAATACACCAGAGTTTTGTTGGAAAGTAGTGAACAGCACAAGGAAATGAGGGGAAGTAGACAAATCAAGGACAGTAATGACATGAAGAAAGTACTTGAACGTCTGGAATCCTTATCCCCATTCCATTCTACCTCGGGTCTCTGCAACATTGTAACAGGGCTAACTGCTGATCCTGGAGTTAACGTTCATCAATTGCATTCATCGGTACGAACATTGTCGTAAAAATGATTGGGAAACAAGCCTTTACATATTCTGCCAAAAGATCTGACAAAGTGAAAACACTAGGATCTGCTTCTGCCGTTGTGATCACTGATGCTTCAGATATAGAAGTAGATCCTGCACTACTGTTTCAGAGAATGATGACTGTTGCCACTGGCGGAGACATGAATCTTGAAGATGTCATGTGTTACGAACTGTGTACATATCCTCCTGCATTGTTCGAATCACGAAGTATCTTGAGGAAACCCGATAAGTCTCAGCTAGCTCATGCAATAATCAAATACACTGACACTTTACGCATGGAAGAAGTTCAAGAAATTCAGTGCACAGACCAGTACGTATTGGATGGTGGATCTCTACTACATCGTGTTTCCTGGCGTCAAGATGAAACATATGACAGCATCGCCAACTCATATGCGATTTCACTATGAAAACATATGGAAAAGCAATCATTGTTTTTGATGGCTACAGCAGCTCTCTACGATCAAGGACATGACCCACAGAAGACGCAGCACCAAGACAAGCAGAAATGTGAATCTCAGTCCAAGCATGAAGTTTGTTGGCCAGAAGGAACACTTCTTGGCTAATGAAAACAACAAGCAAGCATTATTTCCCTCGTAGGTGAGATGTTGAAGAAGCACGGGTGCACGTTCACAACGCAGATGGGGATGCTGATGTGGACATCGTTCGTGCAGCAGTTTCCTCATCAGAAAATGCAACTACAACAGTAATAGGGGAAGACACCGACTTGCTGATTCTCCTTCTGTACCATGCCAAGGACAGTGGTTTCAAGTTGTACTATCGCAGCGATATAAGACGGGGACCATCTCCTAATCCTGTGTATGATATTCTCAGCATTCAATCATTGTTAGGCAATGACATCTGCAAGTATCTCCTGTTTGTGCATGCTTTCACGGGCTGTGATAGCACATCCAGAATTTTTTCGATCGGTAAAGCCAAAGCATTCGACACACTGATGAAGGTGGCTGAACTCCGTTCAGTTGCAAATACATTCTGTTCTGATTGTTGCCAACACTCTGACATTGAAGCCGCTGGAAGAAAGGCAATGCTTCTGTTGTATGGCTGCAAAACACTTGAATCCACTAACGCACTACGTCATCGAATGTTAGTTGAAAAGGTAGCTACAGCTAAATCTTTTGTTACACCCGAACGTTTGCCACCTACCGATGCGTCCACAAAGTACCACAGCTTTCGCACATACTTTCAAATACTAATCTGGAAGTCTACAGAAGAGAAGATCGATGCAGAACAGTGGGGTTGGTATGTAAAGAATAATTCCTACTACCCTACAGCCTGCGACAAGCCACCAGCTCCAAATTATCTACTCAACATGATCCGCTGCTCCTGCAAGACGAAATGTGCTACTTCAAGATGTGGATGCAAGCGTAATGGAATGCCCTGTTCAGCCGCTTGTGGCGAGTGCCAAATCAGTGGTTGCGATAACAACCCAAGTACCGGTAATCTATCCGATGATAGTGATGAAGAGGATTAATTTCTGTATGTTTGTGACCAGGTATCACTTCTTCTGTAATGAACATAACTTGAAACTGGGAAAAAAATAATTGTTGTATTATTGATTATAAAAATCTGTAAAAAGCTATATAACATTATATTTGCGTAATAACTGGTTGTGTTGTATATTGTTGAATTATTTAAAACATTACAACTGAAAGAAAAAGCATCAAATGTATCTCTATAAATAAAAGCGTAAATTATATATTTTTTTTTCGTAGGAAACATCCAGTCGCCATTTTGAATTTCATTTTTGGGGGTGTTCCCGGGGTCCAATTTTGTCGGATTTTGGATATGTTATTCGGCAATGGTTCCTGAGCTGGAAACAGTTTAGAAAGCTTCTGAAGCAATTTTGCCCAGGTCTAACTACAAATTGCCTGGACTAAATATGATTCTTTATTGGGAAAGTTAGTGGAAGACATATGCGCAAGAGAAGGAAGCATGCTTCCAACGAATAGTGAAGTTCTCAGTCACTTTTTTTTCTTGAGAAGGGATCAAATGAAAAGCGACAATGTGTCAAAGGAAGAAAATATTTTGAGAGTATTAGATAACGTAGAAAAGGTGTGGATTACGGCTGGCATACCATCAGAATCCGTTAGAAAGCAGAAAGGACCCCAAAAAATGTGGTATTTGATAAAAGAGCATGAGAAGTTGGGTAAAAATATAAAGAAGAAATGTTATGAAACCCAAAAAGCATCTTTTCTGTCTCGTTTAGATAACTTATTTGATATATCAACTGAAAATGTATGTAATGAGATCCAAAATGATACATTGAGAACTATACAACAGAAGAATGAGGATCTTCGCTTTTTGGAAGATCAGCGAAGTGCTAGAATATATTCTCTGGGTCCGATCGATAAAGCTTATGTAGCCAAACTGATCAAAAAGACTGCTAAAATAGAAGGTGAAGAACGAAGAAAATTGAAAGAAAAAGAGCGAAAGGCATTAGAAGAAGAGACACACAAACTTGAATCATCTGAAGGCGAATTAGTGGACTCAAGTAATGGTGAAGATGATTTTACTCCGAGCCCAGGCCCATCAAAACGTCCTAAGTTACTACAGTCAACATTAATATCTAATACGGCTGATCGTTTAGGACTATCATTCGGACAACGCTCGACATTTGCATCTGTGGTAGCAGCTGAATGTGGGCTAGATTTAAAAGAGATTTCATTATCGAAAAGTACTTCTGCGCGAGCTGCGAAGAAGTCGAGGAAAGCTACTGCTGACACTATTAAAGAGTCGTTCAACCCACCTCAATATTGTGTAGTCCACTAGGACAGCAAAATGATACTGAATGTTTCAGGAGGAAAGCAGGATCGATTGGCAATACTTATATCGGGAGAGAATGTTGAGAAACTTCTCTCGATACTCGATATCGGTGTCTCAACTGGATCGACACAAGCTTGTACTGTTTTTAGCACAATCCAAGAATGGAAATTACAGGATAAGGTTTACGGAATGGTATTCGATACTACTTCATCCAATACTGGCTGGATAAAAGGGGCTTGTAAAGTACTGGAAGACGTCTTTGGAAAAAATTATTATGGCTCGCTTGTCGCCACCATATGGCAGAACGAGTTTTGTCAGTAGTGTATCTGAGGTATTTGGAAAATCTACTTCACCCGAAAACGAATCTTTCGAGACCTTCAGAGATGTTATATGGGAGAAGCTAGATACTAAGCAACCCTTCAAACAGTTATCTATCAATGACAGACATCTCAAGGACCTGAAAAAATGCGTCATAGATTTTATGACAGATTTGCTCAAAAATAACCAGAGCCTTCCCAGGGATGATTACAAAGAGGTAGCTGAAACAACTATGCTCGTTTTAGGAGAAATTCCTCCAGAGGAATACACTGGATCAAGCCAGGAGCTCTCCATGACCTCCTCCTATACAACGAATTAGTTCAGTACAAAAAGATTGACATGGAAGTAGCGGAAGCTGCCCTCAACACTCTAAAAGGTCATTACTGGTACCTATCTGAAGAACTTGTAACCCTTTCTCTCTTTGGAGATTTACATCATAGTGAAAAGGACAAGGTGGCCAAAAAACTTTCCTCTTTCAATCAACCACCAGAATTCAAACAGGGTAAGCCGATATTTCCCATCCTGAAAAAACGAATTAAAATTCAGCAATTAGTTGGTTCAAACTCATGGTTTGTATACAAAGTCCTTGGTTCAACAGGAGATTGGATAAGGACTCCAGCTGTAACGTGGGACAGCAACAATGATTTTCAACGGATGAAGAGAACAGGCCTACTCTCTTCAACTAAGGTTGTTAATGACACTGCAGAAATGGGTATCAAACTTTTGCAGGATTTTCATGGCTCATGTAGGGATGAAGGTGAATTTCAGGGATTGCTTCAAGTTGTAGAGGAAAACAGGCGTGTTTTCCCAAAGATTTCCAAACAAGGTCTCTTGAATTTGAAATTTCTTTCCATTTATAATTTCATTTCATTTACAATTTTTCATTATAATTTCAAGAATAGCACTTTGTTTCTATTTGATTAAAATTGTTTTGTGTTGTATTTCATAATAAAAAATTTAAAAAAAAAGATGGGGGCTTTGCATATGTTTTTAAAATAATAAAAATTTAAGTCTACACTTGTCATTTTTTTTTGCAAAATTTACTAATTTTAATCTACTAAACATGTGCAAAGTTGTTCCCACTTTCAATCTCTAAACCAAAGAGTGTTGCTCATTTAAGCCCATCTGCTTTTTTTATTTATACTAGAACAGTTCCCGCCGCTTCGCTGACGGTTAGACAGGCTAAACTACAAAAAAAGAACCCAGCCGTGAAAATTTTGAGCTTCACATTGTGTCAACATTTCTGAATCTGGTATCTCCCAAAACCTCCTCACCCCCATTCATGCAACTTGGGGGCTAACCCCATCCCCCATTACCCCCACCCCTCCCCATTAGCCCACCCATCCCCCATTAACCCCAATCCGACCACTCTTCCGCCATTACTAAACTACAGAAAAGAACACAGTCATGAAAATCTTGAGCTTCACATTGCCGCCCGTAATACAATTTCTGAATTTTTTTCTCACAATTTTTTCTCACAATTTCTGAAAGTGTGGCGGACAGACGGACAGACGGACAGCTCTCTAGTACAGTTCCCGCCGCTTCGCTGACGGTTAGACAGGCTAAACTACAAAAAAAGAACCCAGCCGTGAAAATTTTGAGCTTCACATTGTGTCAACATTTCTGAATCTGGTATCTCCCAAAACCTCCTCACCCCCATTCATGCAACTTGGGGGCTAACCCCATCCCCCATTACCCCCACCCCTCCCCATTAGCCCACCCATCCCCCATTAACCCCAATCCGACCACTCTTCCGCCATTACTAAACTACAGAAAAGAACACAGTCATGAAAATCTTGAGCTTCACATTTCCGCCCGTAATACAATTTCTGAATTTTTTCTCACAATTTTTTCTCACAATTTCTGAAAGTGTGGCGGACAGACGGACAGACGGACAGCTCTCTAGTACAGTTCCCGCCGCTTCGCTGACGGTTAGACAGGCTAAACTACAAAAAAGAACCCAGCCGTGAAAATTTTGAGCTTCACATTGTGTCAACATTTCTGAATCTGGTATCTCCCAAAACCTCCTCACCCCCATTCATGCAACTTGGGGCTAACCCCATCCCCCATTACCCCCACCCCTCCCCATTAGCCCACCCATCCCCCATTAACCCCAATCCGACCACTCTTCCGCCATTACTAAACTACAGAAAAGAACACAGTCATGAAAATCTTGAGCTTCACATTTCCGCCCGTAATACAATTTCTGAATTTTTTTCTCACAATTTTTTCTCACAATTTCTGAAAGTGTGGCGGACAGACGGACAGACGGACAGCTCTCTAGTACAGTTCCCGCCGCTTCGCTGACGGTTAGACAGGCTAAACTACAAAAAAAGAACCCAGCCGTGAAAACTTTGAGCTTCACATTGTGTCAACATTTCTGAATCTGGTATCTCCCAAAACCTCCTCACCCCCATTCATACAACTTGGGGGCTAACCCCCTCCCCCATTACCCCCACCCCCACCCTTCCCCCATTGCTAAACTACAGAAAAGAACACAGTCATGAAAATCTTGAGCTTCACATTGCCGCCCGTAATACAATTTCTGAATTTTTTTTACAATTTCTGAAATTTTTTCTCACAATTTTTTCTCAATTTCTGAAAGTGTGACGGACAGACGGACAGACGGACAGCTCTCTTATTATAATATATAGATCTTCAAAGCCCATCGCCGCAGAGCTGCATTGGGATGATGCTCTATGGATGGTGGTGACATCCAAAGTATATAAGATAATATTTTATTGCAGTTCAGATCTTCCAAAGATATAAAACAGCAGCATTTTTCTCTTAGAAAGTGCATCAAAATGACCAAAAAGATATAAAAAATGTAATAAATTTAACTCAAAGGTTAATAAAACTACTCAGATTGAAGCGCATTATTATTCTCTACATTTTGGTAGCAACATTTTTGAAATACGATGATTAGTAAGGAAACTATGACCAAAAATATCCCCAAAAATCACCATTTTTTGTGTGAATAGGGGGCTTATTTTTGAAATGGGGGGCGGGGACCCTAAATATTACCCGATTGTCTTTTGTTTGGTTTATTCATGGTATTTGGTCAATTTGTCACAATATAAGAGGTAAGCACCATAACTTTTCAAAAAAAGTCCAAAAGTGACACCCTAATATTGCGTTCTCTGACGGGTTCCTTGACCATTTGAAAAAAGTGAACTTTCGAGCAACCCTCGTACAGTCGGTGACCGGAATTACACTGTAAAGGACCACACCAATACCTGCAAGATAAATTAAGATCTCCCACAATTATCGATCATGTTCGCTACTTACATCCAAAATTACTAACATCAGCCTGACTTCAGTAGTTGGTAAGCTTATGGAGACGATCGTTCGGGACAAAATAGTTAATCACTTAGAAATTAATAAATTAATCAAAGATTCACAACACGGCTTTCGACGTAATCGTTCTTCTCTTACTAACTTGGTCGACTTCTTTAATGATATTGTAAATATATATGACGAGAGTAAAACAGTAGATATTATATATTTCGCTTTTCAAAGAGCGTTTGATAAAGTGCCACATGGAAGATTAGTTATGAGTTAAACTTCATTCTCACGAAATTGATGGTAATGTTCTCAAATGGATCTAAAATTTGCTTAGCGAACGTAAACAAAGAGTGGTCGTTAATGGCAAAGCGTCTAACTGGAAAAGTGTAACTAGCGGCGTGCCTCAGAGATCAGTTCTGGGACCAGTTCTTTTTATTATTTATATCAGTGACATCGACTTGGGAATTAAGAGTATAATTTCAAAATTTGCGGATGATACCAAACTAGGGGGACAAACAAAATCAGCAGCAGAACGTTTGCAGATTCAAGATATTAAAAAATTACTCGAGTGGGCAGGAATTTGGAAAATGAACTTTTATATAAATAAATGTAAAACGTTTCATATCGGTAGGAACAATGTTAAAGAAAAGTATTTTATGCGCGAGAAGACCCTAACAAGTGTTACGGAAGAGAAAGATTTAGGTATTATTGTTGCCGACACTCTTAAACCTAGTAAGCAATGTATCAAAGCTGTCAGAAAAACAAATAGAATCTTAGGATTTAGTTGTAGATCGTTTGAATTTAAGTCGGAGAAAACAATGCTAACATTACATAATTCTTTAGTAAACCTGGAATACCCGGACGGGCTACTAGGATGATTCCTGGACGAAGAAACAAATAATACGCTGCCCGTTTAGAAACGTTAAACTCATTCTCACACGTTAAAAGGCGAATTCGAGGAGATTTAATCCAGGTTTTTAAAATGATTAAAGGTTTTGATAATGTCGACGCGAAAAAATATTTCTCCTTCAGGAATGCAGATAGAACTCGCGGTAATGGTCTCAAATTAGTGGGTAAACATTTTAATTATAATGAAGCTGAACATTTTTTCTTCAATCGTATAGTTAATTTGTGGAATGGATTGCCAGCAAGCATATTTCAAAGTAATTCGGTCGAATCCTTTAAAAATAAACTAGATGCTTATCTTGCCTTAAACCCCCAGTTGGAAGCATGTGTTCGCGCGTAGAAATATTGTAGAATTTTCACTTGGATTCCCTCCTCTGTATTTTAAAATTTTCACTTTAGCATTAAATTTCTTTCCTACCTCTCAACCTCTTTTCTCTGCTTTGCTCTAAAACTTTCACTTGTCTTCAAATTTTCTTACTTCTTTTAACGTTCCTTCTTAAACAGACAGCCTCGTCGGGACCTGCCGGTCTGTTGCTGTTTGGTGTTCTTTGTATTCCTTTGTAATATACAATTACAGTTTATAAAGTAGAATGAATTGCACATTATATCAGATATAGGAATTAAACATCATCATCATCATCATCATACCATAATTCACCGCATGCACGTCTGTCCGTCTGTCTCTCCTTTTCAGGTCCAAGTGGCTGGAACGATTTTCATGAAACTTGATGTCAACACCGTCTGGGAGGATCTCTGGAGTATTTTTAGCAACTTTTTGTCAGAGCGGGTGTCCCCCCAATATTTATCCCAATTCTCCTCCCCAACAAAAAGTATGTACTAAAACGCGAAGCACTCAAATTTCTAGATTTTGGCCTATTGGTCTTTGGGTGTGAAATTCAAAATTTTGATGATTGCTTTCGTGAATTTGTTGATCTGCTTTTCTGGCTTTTAGAAAAATATAAAATTTTACAGAAGGTGGACTGGTGGCCTTCCCTATTATTAAAGTCTACAAGTCTACAAACTGTAGACACCGATTGACCAGGGAAGTACTCCGGGGGGGGGGGGGGGCGTTAGATAGAAGATAGGGAGTGCTGGAACTCCCGTTTCTCCTGTCACTGCCATTCTTAGCTGATTTTTTTCCGTGTCCAACTACCCTATGAGCAGTCCAGCATGCTCTCAAACACACACTTCTCTCCCTACATACACACCCATCTTACACACTACATAATCTTTTCAAAATTAAAAAAAAAGACATCAACTTCAAGAGCCTCGGAGTCCCCTGGGGAGGGCACCATAAATGTCCCCACTCCTAGCTCCCCCCTGCCGATACCGGGAACGCAGATCCGGGCAGCGGAGCTGGATCTAATTCTGCCCATTCGAGATGTTCTGGACCTCTGTCTGATTCACCTTTCTTAAACTTCTGCAACATTCGTGACCTTTTCTCTATACTCAATTTGACTCCAAAGGTGGATGTCTGGCTACAGCTTACATGCCAATCTCAAACTAAATATATCTGCGCTGTTTACCTTTCTCCTAATTCTACTGACTATCCAAAATTCTTTGACTACTTCATTTCCAAAGTGGAATACATTCTTTCCCGCTCTCACTTTGCTGAAATCTTCATTCTAGCAGATTTCAATGTTCACCACCACCTTTGGCTTTCCTCCCATTTCACTGACATCTCTGGTGAACTAACTTACAACTTTTCTATCCTAAATGACCTAGAGCAGATTGTAGAGCACCCTACTCGTATCCCCGATCGCCTTGGAGATAGGCCCAACATTCTGGATTTATTTCTTACCTCTCATCCTTCTTCTTACTCTACGAAACTTTTCTTTCCGTTGGGCTCGTCCGATCACAATCTTATATCTGCTTCCTGTCCTATCGCTCCAATTCGGCCTTTGGATCCTCCCAAGAGGAGGCGCCTTTGACACTTCGGCGCCGCTGATTGGGAGGCCCTTTGGCAGTACTTCTGTGAATTCCCATGGAATGATTACTACTTCCGTGGCCAGAGCCCTTCTGAGTGTGCAGAACGCATCACAGAGGTGATTCTCTCGGGCCATGGAGGTGTACATTCTATATTCTATTCCGACTACTAATGCAAAAAAAACTTCTTTTAACTTTATTTGTTCTAATGCTATCCACAACAGAGAGGAGGCTTTCAGAAGGTACTATCGCCATCCAACTCCTGACTCTCACTCAGCTTATATTTCTGCCCGAAATCGTGCAAAAATCTGTTCTTCGACTCGCCAAAAATTCCTTCATCCGACAAAAATATGAAAATCTATCCAATTCTAATTCTTCTCGCTGTTTCTGGCATCTAGCTAAGAACCTCTTCAACAACTTTATTTCCTCTTCTTTCCCTCCTCTTTTCCATTCCGACGACTCAGTTGCCGTCTCTTCTCCTGACAAAGCTGAACTCTTCGCTCAAACTTTCGCTTACCGTGGACGATTCCGGTGCTATTCCTTCATCTCCTCCACCCTCTGATTTTATTGCCTGAAATTAGAATCTCTTCTAAAGATATTTATTTTTTCTGCCTTCTCTGGGCTCAACTCTAGGAAGGCGTATGATCCTGATGGTGTTCCTCCTGTTGTTCTTAAGAACTGTGCTTCTGTGCTGACACCCTGCCTAGGCAAACTCTTTCGTCTTTGTCTCTCATGTGGTACTTTTCCTTCCTGCTGGAAGTTCGCTTTCATTCAGCCTGTCCCAAAGAAGGGTGACCGCTCTCAACCCTCCAACTATAGTCCAATTACTTTGATTTCTTGCTTTTCCAAAGTTTTTGAATCTATCCTCAATAGGAAGATTCTTAAACACCATTCTTCTTACAGTCTTCTTTCAGATCGTCAGTATGGATTCCGCAAGGGACGTTCTACTGGTGATCTTGTTGCATATCTTTCTGACTCTTGGTCATCCTTCTTTCGGGATTTCGGTGAAACCTTTTCTACTGCGCTAAACATATCAAAAGCCTTTGATGGTGTCTGGCACAAATCTTTAATTTCCAAACTGCCCGTCTTCGGTTTCTATCCTTCTATGTGTGCCTTCATCTCTGATTTCCTTTCTGGCCGATCTATAGCTGCGGTTGTAGATGGTTACTGATCTTCTCCTAAGGCCATCAACAATGGTGTTCCTCAGGGTTCTGTCTGTCAACCACGCTTTCCCTTTTATTTATCAATGATCTCTTAAGTTGCACTTCCTCTCCTATTCATTCTTTTGCCGATAATTCCATTCTTAATTTCTCCACCCACTTCACAAAGCGTCCCTCTCAACAGTCACTCCATGATTCGCGTGGGATGACTATGACGCACGTGACCTCTGATATTTCTACTATCTCTGACTGTGGCTTTCAATGCCTCAAAAACTCAGTTTCTTCATCTGTCTCCTCGTCACAATCTTTCACACGAGTATGCCCTTACTTTCAGCAATATACAACTCAATCCTTCCTCTTCTCTTAACATTTTTGGCGTTTCCTTTTCTCGTGATCTTTTAGGGAAAGATCACATACACTATACTATTTTTCTAAAACAGCTTCTAAGCGGTTAGGTTCGCTGTACCGGCTTCGCAGTTTCTTCATTCCCACTCACCTGCTGTCTCTGTACCTCTGTACAGGGGTTTTGTCAACCCCTGTATGGAGTACCGGTTGAAATCAAAGGCTTTTCGTCTCATCATTTCCCTGCCTTTTACTGACTGTCTTCAATCCCTCTTTCTTCGCCGCAATGTTGTCTCACTCTCTCTTTATTATCGCTATTATAACGGACACTGCTCTTCTGAACTCTCTAACTGCATGCCTCCTCCTTTAATGAAAGCACGCAGTACCAGACTTTTGACACATTCTCGTTCCTTTTCTAACTCTCTAAGCAAGGATTAATCGGTATTTTCAATATTTTATCTACTCAACCGGTCAACTCTGGAACAATCTTCCTCACTCTATCTTTACCCCTGTGTATGACTTCCAGGCTTTCAAACACAAAGCGTCCAGGATCTCGAAAACCTTGGATCTTGATTTTGGCTCTCTTCTTCCATTATGGAGTGGGGCGTTTCTGCGAGCATTCGCCCTTACCCTCCTTCCTGCATATATAAAAAAGAATATATATATATAGATCTTTTCCGTTCTATGGCCACCACTGTCCTTCCTGCATATATAAAAAAGAATATATATATATATCTTTTTCGTTCTATGGCCACCACTGAAATCAAATAAAATGTACATTATTCTACTTCTCTTGACATTTTCTTTTTATTACTTCTGAGTACATTTTAACTTGGAGAAACAGAGTTTGAATATCGTAAAATTAAAATTTGAAATGGACTAAATAAATGTGTTAAGGATTGATTCTTTGGCGAAAAATTCGATGGCGTATCCTATTGCTTCCTCAATGAACCTAACCCTAACCTAATCTACTTATGTGAGTTTATGTGGAGGCAAAGACACAAAGGGTTTTTCTTATTCAATGGAATATTATATATTTCCCATTTCCCCTCAAAGAATCTAAAAAATAAAACTATGTAAGTTGTCATAATTGTTTGATTTTCGAAATAAAAATGATTCTCTCCAAATTAAAACATACTAAACTGTACTCGAAGGCACTTAGTGAACATGCACGAATTTGGGTGGCGGCCACAGAACGGAAAAAACTCATATGTATATATAATACTACTACTACTACTACTACTACTACTACTACTACTAATAATAATAGTAATAATAATAATCTTTATTCAGACAGAACACATTACATAAGATATACATTACAGCCATATTGGTTTACGCAATGTTGGGATTAGCGTTTGATTTTTGTAGTTTAATTACAGTATTCTTATCTCAATATGCCGATGGGAAGCATGACAGCTTTTCAGGCAAAAGTCTTTGAGATTCATTTCTATTTTTACATAGAAGAATGTTAAATATGAACAGAATTTGTGGAAAATAAAATAATGTTACATTTAGTTAACTCTGTCATTACAAATGAAAATTGAAATAATCTTCGGAATAATAGAAAATGATAATAGAAATAATAATAAAAATAATACAAAAGAAAAATGGTGAACAACACAAATCATGATACAATCTTAAAGTTACAAAGATACAGATGAGTGAGGCATATTATAACTATGGCGTAATATATTCGAAACTTTTAACATCTAATTTATATGGTTCATGATTGCAGTTGCACCCATTTAAGATTGTGAATTTTGCTGACTACGAATCCATCGGCCCGGGTTCGAGACCCGGTGACTGCAGCCGGCGCGCAGCAAAACCCAGCTGTTCATCCTTCCACACAATAAAGAAAGTGATTGGTAGATAAATGGGTACCCTGGGTGGCCTAGACGCTAGGCTACTGGTGGGGCGTGGTTCGGATTCCACGTTAAACTGTAGGTCTAAGGTGGAGTGAAAAGCTTGACCTTCGTCAGAATGAACAATTCGGGCGAAAGCTAACCAAAGGTTATATATATATGAGATATTCCGCGCAAGATAAGAGAGAGAGAACGAAACAAATGAAAAAATGACGTAACCACCCGGGAATCGAACCCGGGATCTTCCGATTGCCGGTCAGATATGATAACCATTACACCATGGGCCTCACTCATTCAAATGCCGTAATTCTTCTACATACGCGCAGAAACCAATGCCCCAAGGGGGCACCTCCCGCATGCCGTAACATTATATACATTTAACTGCAAACACGCAGTATAATTAACGTAAAGAACGACGCTTGTATAGGAGATATTCCGCGCAAGATGAGAGAGAGAGAACGAAACAAATGAAAAAATGAGGTAACCACCCGGGAATCGAACCCGGGATCTTCCGATTGCCGGTCAGATATGATAACCATTACACCATGGGCCTCACTCATTCAAATACCGTAATTCTTCTACATACGCGCAGAAACCATTTACCTCATTTTTTCATTTGTTTCGTTCTCTCTCTCATCTTGCGCGGAATATCTCCTATACAAGCGTCGTTCTTTACGTTAATTATACTGCGTGTTTGCAGTTAAATGTATATAATGTTACGGCATGCGGGAGGTGCCCCCTTGGGGCATTGGTTTCTGCGCGTATGTAGAAGAATTACGGCATTTGAATGAGTGAGGCCCATGCTGTAATGGTTATCATATCTGACCGGCAATCGGAAGATCCCGGGTTCGATTCCCGGGTGGTTACCTCATTTTTTCATTTGTTTCGTTCTCTCTCTCTCATCTTGCGCGGAATATCTCCTATACAAGCGTCGTTCTTTACGTTAATTATACTGCGTGCTTGCAGTTAAATGTGTATATATATATATACACACATACACACACACACACACACACACATATATATATATATATATATATATATTATATATATATATACAAACTCAGAATGGTCCCCTGAAAAACTTATATGTTAAACACAGACCGCGCATGGAACAAGGAACTCTTCTGGGAAATTACATCCACTATAGTTCGAATAAGTAATGACAAATACTATAGTTTTTTCTTTTTCATGATGGAAAGCCCAACGTGGGCAGCGGGTTACTCGCAAAGAGGCCCAAAATATAGCTTCCCTCACCAGCTATCTGCAAAGCAGATAGGATCCAGCTTTGGGACAGGATCTAGGGTTTACAGCTTATACCTAGCCTACTACATTCAGAACCTCAATATACGCCAGAAACTCTTTGCATTCACGTCGGATTGAATACATCAAATAAAAAGGGGTAACTATTGTATTTTTAGCCAAAAAACAAAACTTAAACCTCAACCGGGACATTGAGCATCCACTTTTCAAGGCACATATTAAACGGACGTGTTATTTGCCTTAAAAAGTGGACGCTCAATGTCCCGGTTGAGATTTAAGATTTGTTTTTTGGCTAAAAATACAATAGTTACCCGTTTTTCTTTGATGTATTCAATCCGACGTGAATGCAACGAGTTTCTTGCGTATAATGAGGTTCTGAATGTAGTAGGCTAGGTATAAGTTGTAAACCCTAGATCTTGTCCCAAAGCTGGATCCTATCTGCTTTGCAGATAGCTGGTGAGGGAAGCTATATTTTGGGCCTCTTCGCGAGTAACCCGGTGCCCACGTTGGGCTTTCCATCATGAAAAACAAAAAACTATAGTATTTGTCATTTATCATTACGTATTCGAACTATAGTGGATGTAATTTCCCAGAAGAGTTCCTTGTTCCATGCACGGTCTGTTTTTAACATATATATATATATATATATATATATATATATATATATATATATATATATATATATATATATATGAAAATGAAAAGGTTTATTGGCAGACTATAGTTCACATGACAAATATTATTAATACAATGACAGTTCATATACTAAGGAATAAGGATAGAAATATATACAATTGATTAGAAATAATACTGCACTGTCGAAGTTAAGTGGAGCTACAGACAGACGTTTTCGTACCAAGAAGACCATAGCTTAGGGGATAAATGGCAGGACTCATGGATAGCTTGGATGATCGGGTTGGTTGATTTTTTAATTCTTTGCATTAGACTGTGTTGAGCGCACGTCTTGTTACCTCCGGGAAGCTCGGGACATTGCGGGTAGCAAACATTTGCGAAACTGAGCATCTCGGGGGTAATTTATGTAAGAGTCTAAAAGACCTGTTGCACAGCAAATTTAGGGTTCTGCCAGAATCTTTTTTATAATTCACCCAGAGTTGCTGACCGTATATATTACTGCAGAAAGTACGAAAGAGTGTGTCTTTAGCTTCACTTGTACAGAAACGAAAGTTTCTTATGTGTCATATTCGCTTTAGCACACAGGCTTCGAGATTGTTTTCTTATATTCGAGTCATCACTCAAGGAGCTGGTAATAGTTTGACCCAAATACTTAAACTCTTGTACTTCCTCAATTACTTCACCATTCATTTTAAACCTTACATCAGCTGGCTGATTACAGCTTTTAGGATGAAATTGCATAACCTTAGTTTTTGTAACATTAAAAAGAATATGATGTTTCTGCGAATACACTTCGCAGACGTTTAGTAGCCGATCCAGACCTTTAACAGAGGGACTTATTAACACCATATCATCGGCATAAACTAAGTTATTTATCCGTGTGTTATCTATACAACATCCCACTGTTGCCTCATTAAGTGAGGCAATTAATCCGTCAATATACACATTAAACAGCATAGGGAAGAGCAAGGAGCCTTGTCTCACCCCGCAAGAGGAGCCAAAACACTCGGATAGTACATTGCCCCACCTAACAGTGAAAGATTGGTGGGAATACCAAAATTTCAATAAATTTAATATGTACATGGGAACCTTCCTGTCTTCTAGTTTTGCAAATAAAATATTGTGGTTCACCTTATCATATGCCCTACTTATATCAAGGAAACAGCTATAAATGGTTGAATTACTGTCAATGTATTTAGATATTGTTTCTTTAAGTACATAGATACACAGGTCAGTTGAGTTGGACCTTTTAAAGCCAAACTGATTAGGAAATCATTTAATCGGAGCAACAAGAGTTTTTCTAGTAGTTTCGAGAAGCAGGATGCGACAGCAATAGGCCTGTAATTATTGCTGGACAGAAAGCATCCGTACTTATTTTTGACCAGGGGCAAGATATATACCCTCATGAACTCTGTGAACTCTGCAGGGATATAGCTATGAGCCAGCATGGCTGATAGGAGCAATGATATATGCAGACATACTACGTCATTTGCATATTTTAAGTGCTCATTCGATGAGTCATCTACCCCTGACGCAGAACCAGTCTTTAACTCTTTAATTAACCTCTTTACTTCAGAAAATGATATCAAAGTATTTTCCCTTGTCCCTCCCACAATCGTTTCGCTGTAATCTATCTTAAGAGTATCCCTACTCACACTGTTAAGAATGTTAGAGTAGTGGTTTTTCCACAGCTTCGCAATTTCATCTTCCCCCGACACCCCATCGATTGTCGGAGGGAGGACATTTTTGACACCCGTTTGATTCTTAACAAATTTCCAAAATTTGTTATTATCGTTATTTATGCGAGCTTCACAGGCTTTTGATGCTCGAATAGACTCTTCTTCCTGTTTACATCGCCTTATGGCCACCTTATACTGACCCCGACTTCTACACATATTCATGTATACTGGTCCTAATTTGGGTCTACCATAAAAGCACCACAAATCATAGGCGTCTTTCGATTCCCTCTTCAGGGGGGCAATAAAATCATTCCATCCGGGAATACCCTTAGTATGATAGCTGTAAGATTTAATCAGGGGGGCTTCCTGTTTCTCTTAACAGGGATATTATCTTACTATAATACCTATCTATGAGTTTAGAGTGAGAATCATTTGAGCAAGGATTATTACAGGCAAGGTGCAAAATTTCTAAATTATTAAAGAGGTGACATGTTTTGTCTTTGTATTCTATTCTCTGCTGCATATTAACATTGGACCAATCGACGCGATTATTCTTACCTATTGAGTTCTTGTTAAGTCGTGTTACGCATAAATTGGTAACGTTAATTAATATTTCTAATGGTCTATGATCAGAAAGAAGGAAATCATACAAAATATGAACTCTAACAATTCGATCCTTTAGATTATTACTACTGAGACAATGATCAATCCACCTGGTGGTACCACTCATATCGCTAATGTATGTAAAATTACCACTGGCTACCCCTAATACATCTACATCACTTATACTTAAATTGGCCGACTCGCACATGTTACCCAATTCTACAAAGAATTCCGAGTTCACATGTGCGTTAAAGTCCCCCATTATTATACAGTCCCATTATTATATCTGATAATGACCTATATATATTTACACATTAGTAGGAGTTCATAAAGTGTTTCTTTAATGAGCTGCGAAGCGATATTATTGATGGTACTTGTCTGATGTTTATGGATATAGCGTTCCAAATATCTGCCCCTTTGTAGGAGAAAGCATTTCCTGCAATTTGCATGGAATAATTTGGTTTATGTATGAAATCATTGGGAAGCCTTGTATTATGATTATGGTTGAGCTGATCGGGGTAATCGCCCTGTGAATGGGCGAAGTATAGTTTCTATTATTAGCAACTTTGTGCATACTGATACCGACAGTGAGTTTATACAGGTCATTTAGTCTTATAATATTTAAGTTTCTGAACATTGGAGAGGTAGGAGATCGTCTGTCATCATTGTCTGAGAGAGTTCGTAAACATTTTTTTTTGGATTACTTCTAGTGGATACAGTATATAATTCTTTGTAGTACCCCATGCTGTGATTTCATATTGCAAGTGTGGATGGATAAATGAGTAATACAGTGTGAGGAGGGCATTTTGGGGGAATTGTTTTTTTTTAGTTTAAACATTATGTAGAAAAACCTAGATATTTTTGATTTGATATGTTGTGTGTGGCTTTTGAAATTTAATTTTTCATCTAACTTGATGCCAAGAACTTTAACTTCATTTACTTTGGCAAGAGGAGTGTTTCCATTTATTAATGGTGTGTGCACAATTGCAATTTTTTATTTACGATCATATATGATGATTTTGTCGAGTTTAGTAAAAGCTTATTTGCACACACCCCTTTTTGACATGGTTTAATTGCCTTTCCACTTCGTTCATTAGGTAATTGATATCGTGGTGTGTAGAAGTGAGTGTTTATCATCTGCATATTGAATACAGTCTAATGTTGTTGATCGATTCATCCTTGTGGAACCCCATTTTCCAATATAGCATATTCTGATGAAATAGCATTTTATATATATATATATATACACACACATTAGGGTGTCACTTGATTGTATGGTAAGAATTGAACCATCAAGAAGTTTCGGTCTGGCCCTCTAGAAATGTGACATTGCATGTACAAACGCTGATTATCAAGTTTCATGATAAAATATCAATATTTAGAGGTCGCTCAAGGCCATTAAAATTTTGATGACGCATCATTACTTGTCCTAAATTGAAATGCGCTTCCTTTCTATGCCTCACCCGAGTATCATTTCAGTCGCCTTAATGGTTGGATGTGTTTGCATTAGTGTGTGTTATTTTAGTCTTAATAGTAGCATATGTGTGTATTAGTGTTTTTTATTGCATAATAACTATAACACTTATTTTTTATTTTTAGGTGTAAATTTATATAACAAAATACATTTATTAGCTAATGATGGAGACTCGAAAGAAATCTAAGGTTTACTTGATTGACAAGTGTGAGAATGATATTAGAGGTGGTAAATTGCCATCAAATCTTCAGGCTCTGTCCTCTTTCCTTCATTTACATATAAAAAAGAAGACAGCGATAAGAGAGGCTTCGTCAATGACAATTGAAAAAATTGAGGAGTTTTGGAATCGTGCCCGAATTCCAACTCAACACAAACAGGACGCAGTCAGAAAACTGGAAAAACTCTTCTCACGATGGAAAGCATTGAAGAAAAATGCATCCCGCAAGACTGAAGTACAGGCTAAGAATGATAGCATGTTCAAGAACTGTTTTCACGAGCTCTTTGATATCGCTCATGCAAATGTCCTCGACATAATCAAAATGGAGGAAGATAATCAGTTTCTCATTGCTCAGCGTGAAAAAGGCCGTCGTGGAACAATGTCTTCTGTTGATACTGTGCTACATCAGAAGGAGGTAAAGAAGGAGAAACGTGTGTTGAGCGAACAAAGTCGAAAGCTAAAGGCAGACCAAAGCAAGGATTCATTGTTAGATTCTGTTACACTAGAGAGCAGCAGTTCATCGACGTTTGAGGAAGAGGAATTAAAACCTGAAGCTGTTCCTGGAACAAGTAGGCAGAAACCCTCTTTCAAGCGGGAAAGAAAAGAAGTCATCACGCCTGGTCTCACAGCAGTTCTACATTGGCTACAGGTGTCCAACTTTTTAAGAGATTTCAAGGAAAGTGGGACGACATTGATCCAAAGCGGTATGAAGACTCCACCACTGATGAAATTGCCACTTCTGCTGTCGCTGATGTAAAGGAAAGTCTCATTAGCTTCTCTAAATCTGCAATGACTACAAAAATCCCGCGAGATGACTATAAGGAGCGACTTGAACTGGCATGTCTGTTTCTTGGTGCTGTCTCTAATCGTGGTGTAGTTTTTCATGCTCCCGGAGCGATGCATCAGGCACGATGGATGTCAAAGGCAATCTATTCCTTAAAGATTTGGATGTTCAGGTCACAATTTAAGTTAACAAACCGTGAGGAAAGAGGACTTCGCGACTTTTGCATTTTTATTGTATGCATCTATGTGAAAGCTTGGACCACGTGCCCTTGCGCCATTAGTGCTCCCCAAAATGACCTTCATCTCCTACAGTCACTAATAAAGTATTCAAACATCCATCCACGCATTGTCATGGTAACTTCACAGAAGACGGCAGCTCATTTATAGTATTTGTCTGAAGAGCTGGTGGGTCTTGCCTTTTTCAATGACGATATCCTCTCTGATATAAAAAATCGCATGGTCATATCTATGACTAGTGTTGATGGACAAGAGAATCCTCCAAAGCGTGTGGTTGTTGACCTGGATACTGTGAAAGAAAAAAGCTTGGAAAACTTTGTAACAAAAAACACAAAATCACTGTTCACGAAGCTCAACCTCCCAGATGAATTCTTGGAGAAAACTTCTGAGCAATGGGAAGAGGATACCCATTACCAGACTGCGAAAGAGACTGTAAAAACTCTAACTGTAACAAATGACTTCGCTGAACGTGAAGTTGCTCTCATCCAGGATTTTTCTGGATACCTAACCAAAGATGAAGAACAACTCCAGTTTCTTCTCCAGGTTGTTGAAGCCCATCGCAAGCATTGCACATGGGGACAAAAGCATACCTTGAGTGGAAATAATGATTAATCATAATAATTACGCTACTGTCTGATGTTAATGTACTTCATCTTAATATTATGATAATGTCTTGTGCACTTCCTGCTAATGTAGGAACATAATAAATTGTTTAAATACATTTGGAAATTGTTTATATTCACACTCTGAGAATCTCGTATCCAATACTTCGAAGCCGTTGAGCGACCTCTAAATATTAAAATATCTCAATAAAACTTTGTACACAGTGTTTTTACATCATATGGCATACTTTGATGGGGTCAAAGCACGGAAACTTAAAAGTTGAAAAATAAGTGACACCCTAAATATATATATATATATATACACACACACACACATTTTGTGTTTTTGTTCTATTCAAACGACCCAGCTCATCTGGAATTGTTCTGAGACATGTGTCTGGTCTTCTTTTGAAGTCTTTCGAGTCGAAGTGCTTTGGGAAGCTGGTTGAATTGTCTTGCTCTCTTTCAACAAAGCTACTTTCTTTCAAGTTTGAGGATGTTCCCTGTTTAGCCTTTAGTTTGGGAACACGACACATTCTTCTTTTTCTATTTTCCACCGTTGTTTCAATGGTTATGAGGTTCAAATTGAGATAAAGGACTAGTTTCTCTATTATTTTTCACGTGTAAAAAATGGTTTACCTCTTTTCTTTCCAGTGAGTATAAATTTCATTTATTTAATTTTTCCACAATCATTTAATTCTTTGCACCCGTTGATCTTGGCTATGAAGTTTCTCCGATTCCCTATATATACACATATATATAGGGTGATTCAGCAAAGAGTACATTAAATTGGAGGATGAAATCCTTGGATAATTCTAAACCACAATGTATCTATGGTAAAATGTCAGATTCTGCATAGTTTCCATGTTACAATACATTTAAGATGTTGTATTAATGAGAGTGAATATGAAATGAAATCCCCGTAGGTTTTTGTAATCATTTATTTACAGATCTCTACAGTGTGACCCCTCTTTGTTACAACCTAAAGGAAATGTTCAAAGTTGCCCCCTTCTGCCTCAACACAGAAACGTTTTTAAAAAATTAAAGATATGAAAATAAGTATTTTAAAAATTTATTTCTTCGTATACAGAAATTATTCTCTCTCTCTCTCTCTCTCTCTTCTCTCTCTCTCTCTCTCTCTCTCTCTCTCTCTCTCTCTTTCGTTTTCGGGTAGATGGGACCTGTATCAGACGGATGGTGTCCACCTCAATGTTAAGGGTAAAGGTGTGCTAGGCACGCTGCTTGACCGGCACCTATACCGTATGGTGAGGTCAAGCCCTGGGATTGATGATGGGACCCCACCGGGGAGAGATGATGTTGAGCCGCTGGCGGACATACCTTCAACTGAAGGGTGCGTCCATGTACAGGTGGGTGACCCTCCTTCCCTGTTGGAGGGGGCTCAGCCTCCTGCGGAAGTTGCCCCCTCGTTGGTGAGGGGCTCTTCAACTCCCGACAGCCCTGGCTGTTCGGGGAACGGGTCGGGCTAGGGGGCGGTCTGAATAGGGAAGGCTCCCTCCGTGCAGTGCTTTTTAATGCTAGGTCGATTAGGAATAAGTTTTGCGAGCTAAGGGCGCTCTTAGCATCAGAATACCAGGATATCGTTGCTATCACCGAGTCCTGGATTCATACTGATCGTAGGGACTACGTTGGGGAGTTCGAGATTCCTAGGTATAGAATGTTTCACAAAGACCGCACCCGTGGGGAGGGGAGAGGGGTACTAATATAAGTGAGGGACACGTTGAGTCCGGTTGACTGCTAATTCCGATGGGAACGGGAGCTGCTTAGAGTCGATCTGAACGTGGGAGGGACGAACTATAAGTTAATCTTGGTGTACAGACCTCCGCATCTCCTCGAGGAGGATACAGTTCTGTACACCGAACTCCGTAGCCTGCTAGGGGACGGGGTGTGTTTAGTTTTAGGAGATTTCAACTGTCGCGGCATAAAGTGGGAAGACAGGACTGCTGATGCCGAAGGGAGGAGGCTAGTTGACTTTGCTGATGAGAACTTCCTCACTTAGCGGGTCAATGGGCCTACACGAGGCGAAAGCGTTCTAGACTTCGTATTCACGACCGAAGACAACCTCGTCACTGGCCTCACCGTTGACGAATTGTTGGGCGGGAGTGATCATGGTCTGATTAGGTTCTGTGTGTGCATCCCTCGGGTGAAGCGTAGTGACTCTAGAGGCAGTAAGCTCGATCTACGGCGGGCGGACTTTGTTGGTCTATGGGACAGCGTAGGTGAGATGGGGTTAGAGGTCGGTGGCGATGTTGAGGGAGTGTGGAGTGCATTCCGGGACGAGTTTATGGTGCTGCAGTCTGCTGCCATACCCTCAAAACCGGTCACCCCTGCTTCAACGCAGCTCAAGTGGTTCAGTCGTGACATCGCTTCGGCTATCCGAAATAGGAAAGCTGCGCATAGGAAGGCGAAGGCCAATCGTTCCCATGAGAACACTGATGCGTATGTCCGCCTGTGCAGAGAAGTGAAGGCGAAGGTTAGGCTAGCGAAACGTAACGAAGAACTCCGGGTGGCAAGCCTCTGCAAGGGGAACCCTAAGGAGTTCTTCAGTTAGCGGACATCGCTAATATGCTGAATGAGTATTTTGCAGGAGTGTTCACCAGGGAGGACAACCGCGTCATCCCCGAGCCAGGCGTCAGGCACGAAGGTGCTGGTCTGGATAGTGTTCGGTGTGCAGCGACAGTCGTTGCCGATACAATAGACAAACTGAGCGCGTTTAAGGCTCCTGGGCCAGACCAGTTCCTCCCCAGAGTGTTGCGGTGGGTGCGCGACCATGTGGCTCCCCACCTGGCTACAGTCTCCAACAAATCGTTGGAGACGGGCCAGGTGCCTGGTGATTGGAGGGAAGCCAACGTGACCCCTATCTTTAAGAAAGGGGATCACGAAAGTCCAGGGAACTATCGTCCCATTAGTCTCACTTCGGTTGTAGGTAAATTATTAGAGGGGATAATAGCGGATAGGATCGTTTACCATTTGGATTCCTACAAGCTGCTTGGGGACTCCCAACATGGGTTTAGATGGCATAGGTCGTGTCTCACCAACTTGCTCGAGTTTTTCCACGTCATGTTGAGTGAGTATGATAAGAGTTGGGCGATTGATATATTTTATCTCGACTTTCAGAAAAAAGCCTTTGATAAGGTACCTTACCGCCGGCTAATGGCCAAAGTGCGCGCGCTGGGTATCGGTGGGGAAGTAGGTAGGTGGATTGAAAACTGGCTGAAGAATAGGCGGCAGAGCGTTGTAATTAAAGAGGCTAGTTCGGGTTGGGCCTCAGTCACTAGTGGGGTTCCTCAGGGTTCCGTTTTGGGGCCACTGTTGTTTATCATTTACATAAATGATATAGACCGTGGCATCGTCAGTAAGATCGCCAAATTCGCTGATGACACCAAGCTTGGGGGCCAATGTTGGGACGCCCAAGAGATAGGAGAGTGGTCCAAAAAATGGCAAATGCCGTTTAACTTGGGTAAATGCAAAATGATGCACATTGGCTACGCCAATCCCAAATCGGACTACTCCATCTTGGGGAGTAATATCGAGGCCACTGATTTGGAAAAGGACTTGGGTGTGCTAATTAGCAGCGACCTTAAGTTTACCAAACAGTGCGTAGAGGTGGAAAAGAAAGCCCAGAAGTTGTTGGGTTATATCAGGAGGCAATTTCGATTTTGGAACAAGGAGATTGTGCTATCTCTCTACCATTTCATGGTTCGGCCGCACCTGGAGTATGCTGTGCATTTCTGGTCGCCCACCCTTAGGAAAGATATTGAGAGGCTGGAGCGGGTGCAGGCGAGGGCCACAAAGTTAATCCCTTCCGTTAGGCATATGGGCTACAATCAACGCTTACGTGCCCTGAATTTGTTTTCGCTGGAAACTCGGAGGGTGCGCGGTCAACTCATCGAGGTTTTCAAGTTCTTACGCGGGTTCAACAATGTCGATTTTAGAAGCATGTTTAGTTTAAATGATAACCCAACTCGCAACAATGGGTGGAAGTTGGATTTGAAACGGTTTAGGACTAGTGTGTGTGGGAATTACTTTACGTATAAGATCTGTAACACGTGGAACAGGCTACCCTCAGAAGTTGTGAACAGTTCTTCTGTGGATCAGTTCAAGAAAAGGTTAGACCGAATCTTGCACACTATTTGAGGGTGTATGAATTTTTCCGTGGCACCCGTTGCCATTGGTACCTCCTCGGTATGGGCCGCAAGGCCTTTTGAGGTACTACTTTTCCTTGTGACTCCTTGTACTCTCTCTCTCTCTCTCTCTCTCTGTACATGTCATTATAAACTACAATGTGACAATATAGGATACAAAGAGTTTCACAGGGCTGTCGTGTGCAATCGTTTTAAAAACGTTTGTCCGTTTACCACATTTGCGACACTCATCACACTCGATCTCCATGCACTCATCGCAGATAGTCTGGCTTACGAGTAAATGTGGAATAACCTCTTTGGTTTCAGCGTTCGTGTATGTTTCTATATCGTATTACACGATTATACAAGGGTTATTTTTAGGCTTAGCATCTTTCATATAACATACATGCTTTACTCCAGCCACCTTATATTTCTCATGGCATGTAGAACAGTGAATTTCATCACATTTATGCTTGAAATTCCCCCAATTATCCATCATGTGAAACATACCGCACTTACAAATCCTCTTTTTCCTGCAAGTGCCAATTGATTTATGGAGCTCAAAGCATTTATTATTGAAAAATGTACGTCTACACACATTACATTCCCTCTTCTCAGCTTCAACTACATGACTTTCACATTTGGGGCATTTACACTGCTCACATACCATGTAACATTCTTTACAATATTTCACTATATCATCAGCAAACTCGAGACATCCCTTACACAAATCATGATGCCTTCCATATCTTCGACTTTTATCATAACTAGCGTAGAGAGTCCTTATATTACGGATGGGGAGATACGATGCTCCTGACAATCCTAAAATAAGTAGAGGCCTTGTATGATCTCTCACACAGCTTTTAAAAATACACACATTTCTACGACGATCATCCATTCCAAATACAACTGTAACAACATTCATTTCCTGCTCTACCCTTCTCAGCTCTTCAGGACCTATATTGCACTCAAACTCAAGCTTACAATCTAAAGCCAGTTTACGGGCACGCTGCACTACCGTAGGCAGCTAGATATTTTACGCGAATGTATTTAGCACAGTGAACATATGAGCTAAGACTATTGCTATAAAGCCGCAACCACGATCGACGTTTAAGTGTTTTCTGTAAATAATCGGAGAATTGAAATTAAGAGTATTAGGTGTGGCACTATGATCCGCAACCCGGAATACTCTGTCAATATCTACCGTGAAGTTGTCCATATTGAAGGCTGTACTACTTTGAGAGACCTGCATTATACGACCCAAGATATATTCTATGTCTACAGTTGCCAAGCGTCTGAATGGTATTACTACCCAAAATCATCTACATCCCCATCATCTGAACCGAACCTGAAGGACAACCTCGTCCGGACTTCACGTTTGTCGTGGTTCTGAAGGGCAAACTCCACAATACGTTCAACTACGCATCGCAGTCCAACACCGTTGCTATACATGGATCCAGGGTCAACCCTGACCACGTACCGATTTCTAGTCAGGGCAGGGGTGTGGGTAGCGCTGGGTACAAACTCGGATGTTATACCTTCCTCCACAGCACGAGAAGCTGCTGCTGCTGGTGTAGCGGAAGTAACCAGAATTGAATAGGAATAAGGGGGTATATTTGAAAAAGGTACTATTGTGGGGGTTGTGTCGTAAGAAGTAGAGGGTTGGGGCTTTATTACTGGGAGTCTAACAACCGGCGCAATCCTGGTGCGCTTTGTACCTGATGTGGAGGGTTCTTCATCATGTTTCCGCTTTGAATTGTCGCGTACTACAGTTATCTCTGGTGAGGGTTCGTCAACGGGTATTGAGTCTGTAGCTACACGGTCATCGGGGCCATCTGTAATATCGATGATGGGGGCTGTACATCGTCTTCATTCACGGTTCTGTGGAAGAAGAAAAACAAGAATATAAGCAACATCACTTAAATTTTGTTATATTTTGTAAATGACCCACTTAGGGGTGTGACGTGTTAGAGATGGAATCTGTAGAAAAATTCAGGTTCACAAGCCCCTCCACGTGTATTATATCTGGCCCTACAGGATGTGGTAAAACTGTGTTTATGCTTAAAATCATTAAAGATAAGGGGGAGATGTTCTCAAAATTTGTGCATAAAGTAATATGGTGTTATTCGACGTATCAATCAGTGTTCAACGAGTACCAAGATGATATTTTGTTCCACAAAGGTGTATATGACGTTAATTCGTTAAAGGGAAATGAGCATACAGTCATTGTAATTGACGATCTCATGTTGGAAATGGATAAAACGTTTGCCGAGACATTTACAGTGTTCTCCCACCATCTTAACATAAGCGTATTCTTCATCAATCAGAATCTATTTTTCAAAAATAGAT
This sequence comes from Bathynomus jamesi, assembly GCA_023014485.1. NCBI lineage: Eukaryota > Metazoa > Arthropoda > Malacostraca > Isopoda > Cirolanidae > Bathynomus > Bathynomus jamesi. Next base: position 436,952 of record JAJOZX010000790.1, read on the forward strand.
ACATGCGCGATGTGTCGTTAAATACACAATATCTAGTCTTATTCGCGCAACGTAGAGATGTGTCACAAATTGGGGTATTAGCCAATCAAATGTTCCCGAATCAGCGTAAGGAGTTTTTGGAGGTTTATAAAGAAGCCACAAGTCAGCGTTACGGATATTTGCTTTGTGACCTTCACCCGCGAAACACGTTTAGGGTGCTTCTAAGAACGAATATATTCCCAAACGAGCCTGAAACGGTGTATATTCCAGAATGACAAATAGGCTGAAGAAATATCGTGAATTAATAAAAATGTATCATCGATTGCCCCGGGCACTGCAACATATGTTTGTTAAAATTATCGATCCGACTTTTTAAAATGCATCTGTGAAATCTGTCTTAATGTTATAAAATGTAATGTACCAATGAAAGCCCCTCAGTAGGCTCGCCTACGTCGTTACAAGAACATAATACGTTCCGTCGCTCGTAAAAGTCAAACTGTGGGAAAGAAAAAGCGAATTATTGTACAAAGAGGGGGATCATTCCTTCCCATCTTATTTTCAGTGTTGGGACCTTTACTGACTGGATTAATATAATGAAGAAAGTGGTAGTGATTCCGCATGAGGTGTATGCTTCACTGCAAAGTTCAAAGAATGCAGACACTGTTCTAGAACCCCGTAAAAGCAGACTTAAAAGAATGTAAAGCGAATTGTTAGCCCTATTAAACAGTGAAAAGTCACCTGATGAAAAAAGGATCTTGTACCAAGAGGCTCTGCAGAAATTTCTTCATGAGTACGAAGATTATAAGAATCCGACAGAGCTCCCTGTTGTTATTAGGCACAGTGCGAGCAACGATGAGCATGTCGACATAGAACCTGGGTCCGACGTTAGAGATGACCAACCAAAGAATAACGGAACGCAACACATCGAGCACGTATTAAAAAGCAGTCTCCCACATACATTGAGGAATAAAGTCTTAAGTCTTTATAATCTATTGAGTGAAGATTCCATCATACAGTGGACCGATACAGGCAAGGTCATTGTTGAAGGACCAAGGGTACAGGGATCGAATATCGTCGACATTGTCCATGATCTGGTGAGAAAGTGGGACAGACCCTCACCAACAGGATGGAAGCATATTAAAGCAAGACTACAACAAATAAATGTCCCCAAAACATTGATAGGAAATCTGAATATGTTAAAAGATTGGAGCAAGTCTCGCATGTGCCACAACTGAGTACGCCATCACCCGCAACAGTAGCATCTCTGAAGAGGAGAAAGAGAACAAACGGCCAACCTTATCCACGTGTCTCTAAAATACGCAAATGGCTAACATATTAAGAAAACGCTATTATGACATTTCTAACCCATCCTCCTATGGCCGTGTTAATAGGCTGTACAGAGGTGTTTACAATGATGGAGTAGGGAAAAAAGATGTTGAGAGATTTTTGCGGGAGCAGGATGCTTATACACTTCATAAGCCTGTGAGAAAAAGGTTTAAAACAGCCAAGACAACAGCGGATTGATTGACTCTATTTGGCAAGCGGATTTAACAGACATGCAAAGATATTCAGTGTATAATGATGGCTATCGCTACATCCTATTCATAAAAGATGTATTCTTTAGATATCTGTGGCTAATTCCTCTGAAAAATAAAGCGCCTGCAATAGTTGCTGAAGCTACCAAATCGCTGATGTTGAAAGAAAACAGGGTTCCTGGCTATTTTTTACGGATATGGGGAAAGAATTTATAGGTCGCGCTTTACAGAACATGCTGACAGAGTTTAATATCAGTTACCACACTAGCAATTCTATACATAAGGCCTCTTTAGCTGAAAGAGTTCAACGTACCATAAAGGAACGCATGCATCGCTATTTTACCCATAAAAACACATACAGATATATAAACATTCTGGGATCATTGGCGTCGTCATATAACCGTTCACACCACGGTACGATTGGCACAATACCTAACGAAGTTTTAGAAAGAGATACGCCCCCAGAGCCTCATGTGAGAAGAGATGGAGCACCGCTACCACACTCTACATGCTTCAAAATCAATGATTATGTAAGGGTATCGCGTTCGGGAAATAAATTCGCGAAAGGATTTGAGCAAGGATGGACACGTGAGATTTTTAAAGTTAGTGCTATGAGACCTAAAGAAGAGATAATGATGTATTACGTTGAAGATTTGAATGGGGAGGAAATAGCAAGAGGCTTTTATCGCGAGGAGTTGCAGAAAGTGTCTTTTAATTTAAGAAAAAATGTGTTTACAATTGAAAAAATTTTAGGCAGTAAAGGTACAGGAAAGAGAAAAATGTACCTGGTGAAATGGCTAGGGTACATAAAGCTTCAACACCTATATAAAAGCTGCTGCAATAATGAAAAATAGTATGGAACTTGGCGCCTAGCCACTTCTATGTCACAATCCCGTCCTCTTCTTCTCTCTCTGTACATCCTAACAACACCCTGGCCAACATTGTAACAGAACTCCTTGGGCCCATTGAGTTGGAACGTGATTCGTACGAAGTTGTTGTTTGTGAATTCCAGCTAGCCACCAAATTTTTAACTCTTGAAAATGAACAGATCATATTTCTGATCCTTAGAAGAGTCGATGAATGTGAAAAATTAGGCATAACCTTAGAGAACACTATGCGATCAGTCCTGTTCGGTGAGGAACAGTACTATAGTACAAATGTAACACTAGGAATCGGTCATTGTGACGGGATTAAACAAATCTTGTAAAGTCGTACCTGACAAACGACTTACTTTTTGAAGTCGTAAACATAGATACACCTGCACGCACGTTGAAGTTAAAATCAACGCTTCGTAGAAATATTAAAGACAAAGAGCTGTTCACAATTGTGGCTGAGGGTTGATATGCTGCACCCCTCCAAAGAGACACCTTTCACGAGGCACAACATGGCTTGTCCAGCTTAATGTATCACTTGAAATTGGAGAAATTGGGAGAAAGCTATCCATCCCCAGACATGTGCTATATTTACAGCAATATCGTGGAGCATCAATTTGTTGGGGACACCCAGGCGCGCCTGCTGCGCATTGTACACATTCCCAACCATAGAGGGAAGAGTTTGAGCATTACATATGACAAGCCCCATTAAGTGAATGTTGCGACTAATCTATTAACCAATATCTCAATATATATATAAGAACGATTGAGGGAAAAATTTCCCATTCGGTGATGGGAGCTTAACAGTGAAGCTACACTTTCGCTGCATTCAGTTATAATGACCAGAAGGCCTTTCACAGTTTATCGAGTGGTGAGATATCAGCGTGGGAGTGGGATTGGCTCCATTTTTTCAACCATACTACGCACGACTGTCCCATTGTTGAAGAGGGATGCTAGATATCTCGGGAAGAAGGCGTTACACTCAAGTTTTAACGCGGTAGAAGACATACTGGGTGGAACTAAACATAAAGAAGCTCTAAAAAACATTTAAAACTACACGGGACGAAATCATCAAAGATGCAAAGAGAAGAATGTGTGGTGGCGGAAAGAAGAAGAGGGCTGTCTGGAAGAAGAGGTTACCAACACGTGGCGCTAAACGTAAAAGGACATCAAAAAAGAAATGTTCTAAGCGTATGAAGCCTATGGCTGGTCATTTTTTTAACTAATATAAGCTGAGGACACTGTTCTCACGAATCATAGGCTGATTACTACTTGTCGAGAGAGGTGGCACTATTTCTGACTCGTCATGTCGCGTTTCATCCATCCGTGTAGCTCACAATGTTGTAAATCGGAACTGCCCCTCTTTGATATGCCCGCTACACAGGTTTCTATTGAGCATAGCGACTTTATTACAATTAACCCATTAAACACAATTAGTTCGCCGAGTGCCCCTATAGAATTCGTGATACCCAGCTCAGGCCCATACTTTTTGATCCAAGTTAGTGTTAGACTGGATGTCAGTTTTTCAATATCTGCGGATGCGGATCTTTAATTTCAATACCTTCTGGTTGTACAATTTATCGAATAGCTACATGTCCCTGAAATTGTCTGGAATCCTTACCGTTTCCAAGGATATTTTAGTATTACTTGTGGCATGTACTGTCTTTCATTTCTCCTGCACATGTCACGTGGGAAGGGATTTAAATTTTTTTTTTAAATTATTCGATTTGTGCGACACTGAGATGAATGATGAATTGGTATGCAGATAGATAAAAAAAGGTTCCCATTTGTACGCACTCGATGTATTGTGTAAAGTTTTACGTGTGTATATGTAATTGTAACTATATTGTGTAAAGTTTTACGTGTGTATATATATAATTGTAACTGTAAAATGTCTTCATTAATGTTAGTCTTATTTAATGGACGCTAGTTCCGTAAGCCAAATTGTACTAAAACATGCTTTCTACCATTTAATAAATTGAATGAAAATACGTTTTGTTCTTAACCACAAAAAAAACTTACATTAGTTCCTCGATGACCTGGCATTCGTTCAACCGGATGTGAGCCAATACTTCGACCTCGGTATTCAGGTTACTGGTTTGGCTGCGCGGTAAAGCCTCCAAATCGTCGTCATTTATTTGCGTTTCATCAAAGCTGTCGCGAAAAGTAGCTATAACACGATGAAGTTCCGCATCGGTCCTTTAAGGAGAAATTAACATGATTAGTCCGTACTGAATCTTTTTTAATTAAAGTTAAATTAAATTAAAGTTTAATTAAAGAGTTACAATAAGAGAAAATGCCGATTAGGGCGCCCGGGCAAATTATAATCACAAAGCAGATATCCTGACAGGGCTCAAAAGTAAGATTAGCTGGATATGCTACGCATCATCTGCCAGCACATGTTAACGAGCCCGGTCGTTAACACATACATATATATATATATATATATATGGGGAGAGAATTAAAATAAGAGAAAATGCCGATTAGGGCGCCCGGGGCAAATAATAGTCACAAAGCAGATATCCTAACAGGGCTTAAAGGTAAGATCAGCTGGATGTGCTCTGCATCACCTGCCAGCACCGGGTAACGAGCCCGGGACCGCAGGCAAATATTAAAAGTTTTTAATAATTCTAAAATCCTACCTGTGGAACTTTCTATAAATTTTTAAGTTAACAGTAACAAACGTAATAAAATTTTAGTTTCAAATAATTAAATTCATTGTCTAAATGACGTTATCAGAAAGGAAGATTAGCTGGGTGTTACGCATCATCTGCCTGCATCGGGCCTCGATCTCTTGGCAGATATCCTTTCACTTCGTTTTATTACGGATCTTTATAAATTATAACACTTGCAATGAATGAAACGATAAATATATAGAGCCGGCCTTCCGCTCAAATCGCAAACTAGTTTTACAAAACGCATTTATTATGGCTTTTTATAAATTAACTAACACGGGCACTGAATGAAACGTTATATATATACATACTAGCGGTGGACGGATGTCAGTTTTTCAACATCTGCAGATGCGGATGCGGATCTTTAATTTCAATATCCGCGGATACGGATATTTAGTTAATCTATCAATATAATATAGAATTATGAATATATGACATAATTTTTCAAATTTCGTGATATTACTATTAGGGCAGGCAATGCATAAGAATTAAAATTAATATTAATGTTTTCATTATGATAAAAATAATAACTTTCTCAAGAGTTTCAGCCACAGTGGAGTATGCACAGCGGCACAGGCAGTTTGTTGATTTAATGGTATTTATATTTTGAGGTTTATATATTTGTTTGTTCATTAATAATAGTTTACATGAAATGTGCATGACTGGGGCTTATAAGCTACTTTATAAGCTAATCTAATTATAAATTACATAATTTATTAGAGGTGAAATCCGCATAACATCCGCAGTCAGAAGTGCGGGTGCGGATGTTAAAAATGATGCGGATACCCGCAGATGCGGATATCCGGTCCACCACTAAATTACATACCAAGGCCCTCCGCTTAAATCACAAACTAGTTTTTCAAAACGCACTTATTATGGCTTTTTATAAATTAACTAACGCAGGCACTGAAAAAAACGAAGTATATAGCTCGATTCACAAATTAAATTAATTACTTACATTTCAATGCCGTCTTCATCGGCTGTTTCTTTCTCGCCGTCACAAATTTCTGCAATGCTTTGTGTTGAAAGTAGGGCGTTACAGTCTGCCGCTGCGAAAAGATAAAGTGTAGCCACTGTGTAGAGGTCCCCGTCTTCAAACAACTGCGGGGAATGACTTGTGAATGACTCATGACGAGATATTTCTGTAACTACTGGTTGATAAATGCAACTGTTGTGGATTCCAGATGAAAATACCCCCTTTTATATAGGCGGATCTAATTTTAAACACCCCCAATAGCCGAATCACGAGTTTCCTATTGGCCGACGCTGAAATTTGGGTGGAGCATAACGTGTAAGCGTGACTACCCACCAACCAGAGGTCCTGGGGCTCCGCCCACTGGGGTGTAATTGGCTGATCCGTGAATTCTGGGGCGTGTCAGATATAACTTACCCATTCCATAGATTTCTTCCAGAAATTATTCGTAGAGAGAGAGAAAGAGATAGATAGTTATATATATATATATATATATATATATATATGAGGGACTTAACGAGATTGGAAAATAAATTTGGAAATCGGGGCAATTCTCATCGGCTTAAAGTTTATGGGGGATTAGAAATAAATTTTAGGTGGTTGTAAATTCCTTCATATATATATATATATATATATATATATATATATATATATATATATATATATATGAGGGATTTTGCAATCATCTAGAACTGAAAATAAATTAAAATTTAGTTGTGGATGGGTTATGGAGAGAATGGCCGTATCATAAACTTGTATTATTTTCTTACCTGTGGTGTGTATATATATATATATATATATATGTATATATATATGAGGGACTTAGCGAGATTGGAAAATAAATTTGGAAATCGGGAAAATTCTCATCGTTTTAAAGTTTATGGGGGATTAGAAACAAGCTTAAGATATGCGTTTTAAGTTTTAATTAATTTGAATTGGCCGGATTTTCTTCATAAAAATAATATAAAAGTGTATAGAAAGGAATGCTGAATGTTATTCTATGAGAATAATTTACCAAATTTAATATGCGTTTTTAATATATCTACTGCGTATCATTAAATGTTTTCATGTGGGAAATTTAATATACAGATTTCTCAAATCAAAAGAATGAATATTAAGATGGATGAAAAAATTGTACTAAAACCAGAACCGCATCGGGTCCGTGCTCGAGCCCCATAAAAGTTTGACCTTCGTCAGAATGAACAATTCGGGTAGGTCAGGATTCCCCGTTAAACTGTAGGTCTAGAGTGGGATGAAAAGCTTGACCTTCGACGGAATGAACAATTCGGGTATTTTTTGTCTCTCTTGGAATAAAAAGAAATGCTGTTTTGAAGGCATTCTGTATAAGAGATGAATGACAAAAATAAATAGACGCCTCTCTCTCTCTCTTTCTCTGGAAACTCATCTGTCAATAAATAATTAGTATATATAGCTGTGTTTAATAATAGTGGATCTATCTGCGTTGGTGTGCGTTTCCTGAATGTTCAGGCGATGTATACATGGAATAATGTGCAGTATAAAGAGCCCTGTGTATTTCTTTTATTATTAGATGCGTGGCACACCCAGCTTCCGCACAATTGGTTGGTAGATAAAATGGGTACTCTGGGTGACCTAGTGGTTAAGATGCTGGGGTGCTGGATTCCACGTTAAACCGTAGGTCTAGGGTGGAGTGAAAAGTTTGCTCTTCGTCAGAATGAACAATTCGGGTAGGTTCGGATTCCCCTTTAAACTGTAGGTTTAGGGTGGGATGCAAAGTTTGACTTTCGTCAGAATGAACAATTCGGGTATTTTTTGTCTTTCTTGGAATAAAAAGAAATGCTGTTTTTGAAGACATTTTGTATAAGAGATGATTGACAAAAGTAAATAGACGCCTCTCTCTTTCTCTGGAAACTCATTTATCAATAAATAATTAGTATATATAGCTGTGTGTGTAATAATAGGGGATCTATGTGCGTATGCGTTTGCTAATAATGCCTGGAGGCACTGGCTTCTACGCCAACTGGCGGATTTTGCGTTCTAAGTCGTGTTGCTACCATGACCACTCATTGAGCTTCCGTCTCTCGTGGAAGCTGGATGGTCTATTCCTCTCTCTTAGGTTAGGTATACCCCTTTGGGGGGGTGAGGCCGTCCCACCTTCTCCCCCAATGAGGTCAGGTGGACTCCCCCAGCTTGCTGGGGGAGTTCCCTCCTTTTTTTTGCATCCTGGGGTTGGCACTGGGGTTGGCACTGGCAATCATTGCAACATTTGCAACTGCATTGCACTCTAACCCTTTGCGCCCATACTTTCTATATATTTTGTGACACTGATTCCAATAATTCGTCTAAATAAACAGAATGATGTAATGGTGTTTTATTTAATTCTTTTGGTTGTATATATAAACGATATTATTATTTAATTATATGTATACCAAATGGCTGGTTACGCCTTCTTACCCGACTGACGGATTTCTAAGCCAACTGTCAAGAATACTTGAATAGCACAATCTGGCAGCTGAAAAGTTAATTAATATATACACCTGCCTTCTAAGTCTTCTACGTCAACTGGCGGGTTAAGCCAACTGTCGGATAATGCCAACTGGCGGAAAGCCAACTGTCAAGAATATATGCTTTAATTAAATAAATAGCGCAATCTGGCAACAAAACCCTAATAATGTACACTTGAACAAGCCATTTACGCCTTCTAAGTCAGATTAGGCCTTCTAAGCCAACTGGCTGACTAGGACCTTATATGACAGAGGGCTCTCGGATGAACTCTCATTATGTGTCTGGTACGAGCCAAGCGAACACTCCTCTCTCCTTCTTAGGTTAAGGCTTAGGTTAGGTTTCCCTTTGGCGGGAGAGGCCGTCCCACCTTCTCCTCCCCCAAAGACCCTCCTCCTTTCTCTCCCTCTCTTAGGTTAGGTATACCCCTTTGGGAGGTGAGGCCGTCCCAACTTCTCCCCCAAAGAGATTAGGTGGACTCCCCAAACTTGCTGGGAGAGTTCCCCTTCATTGCAGCTTTGGGGATAACCCCTCCCCTTTTTGCATAACCCCTCCCCCTTTGTCGCATAACTTCTTGCAACATTCTCCCTTCCCCTTTGCAACAGTGATCAACATTTGCAATTGCATTGCACTCTAACCTTTTGCTCCCATTCTACTAGCATAACTGTTTCCACTAAAGAGATTGCTCACTCTATAGGTAAGTTAAAAATTAATAAATCGCCAGGTTCAGACCATTTTTACCCAAAGCATTTAAAAAATTTAAAGAATGAAATATAGATCCTTTAGTTTAAATTTTTAATAATTCTTTATTGCAGTGAGTTATTCCTTTGGATTTTAAATTAGCTAATGTAACTCCAATTTTTTTAAAAAAGGAGATAAGCAACAAACGGGAAATTATAGGCCTATTAGTCTAATATTGGATCTTTTCGGTTTGATGGCCAGCGAAAAAAAATAAGTCATGGTTATTGGACCGTCAAACTCTACAGGGTGTTCGAAAAGTCCCGTCACCCCTACAAAATGTGCATATTGTAATAGGGTGTGTCAATTTTAGTAAAGTCAACAATTCAAAAACTACTAATGCTCAAATGATGTCATATTATGTAGCAAACTTAGAAATATCTTTAGTGTTGTTTAAAAAAGCCATTTACCTACTTATATTTGACCATAAAGGTTTAAAATATAACCTAAATATGACTGTAGCATCGTATATCAATGTGCCATTGATATGTGTGGTCAACTTTTGTTATTTTTAGCGTGCAGTATGGTTTCTAAGTTTCACATAGTCACAAATGCTGGAGTTTTGATTGTGAATGCGTGTTTTCCCTCCATTTAGACAATTTTGATTACTTCGTAATGTAAATATTGTGTAATTCAAATTATTCGAAATGTTATGTGTGACCTAAACTTTCCGTATATTTTGATATGATAGATATATGAAATTGTTATTACTTTGAATAATTAAGTCTTGTACCTATAACAACACAACCTTTTATCTGAGCTTATAGGAAGATATTAAGAATTTCAATTAACTTAATTTTATGTAATCATAATCTGTAGGCCTATCCAAATTTCAATAACATTTCTTTTGTTCACAAGTCCACAGGATGAGTCAGAAAGAAACCAGAATCCGAAGCAAATCAAGTTGTCACCTAAGTCATTTGGGGACTGGGAGGGAACTTCCCCCTACTGAGCTGCCCACAGCCAGAGATCTGCTGAGGTATGGTTTGTTGAGGAGAGAGATGAGTGAGGAAGACAGGAGGAATTACCCAGTTAATAACCTGATTAACAACGGCATTGTTCCAGGGCTACTGGCTCAGTGGAGAAAGGCTAGAGGTCAAAGATAGGTTCATGATGAAACTGGACAAATTGGTGGACATCCTGACCTGCCACTGTATGATCAGGAGCTGCAGTGAGCTTGGGTACAACCCTGTCTGCAACAGTGAGGTTCACATTGACTGCAGCTGCAGGAGCGAGCAGAAGATACCAGTGCAGGAGCTTGCCTTCATTAACGGTCAGAGAGAAAAGGTGGGCAGTGTGGGGGCACACCAGATGGGTCTAGCTGATCACCCTGAGACCAGGAGACAGGAAGCAGTGCTGCAGAGACAGGAGCAGAGAAGGAAGGCCGATGAGAAGAGGAGGAGGAAGGCAGAGGAGTCAGCCAAGAAAGAAGAGGAGTTGAGGGAGGAGTCACTGCTGGAGGTGGAGTTGGAGGAGACTGGAGATATACTGGAGGAGGCAGGGAGGAGAGAGGAGGACGAAGACTTCATACCAGAGGCTGCGACAACTTCTTCCTTGCCTGTGGCTAAGAAGAAATACAACACTGAAGATATCACCAACATAGCTCTGGCTAGCTTGAGACATCACACTGGGCTGAGAGAGACTGCAGAGATTGCCACTGCTGCCTGGATTGATGCTGGTCTTATCACAGAGTTTGACACAGCACTGGTGATTGACCACAACAAGGTGAGGAGGGCTCAGGAGAGACTGACTAAGGAGCTGGTCAAGAAGTTTGATGAATTAGGGAAAATGGCATCACCTCTATCTTCTTTGATGGGAAAAGAGATGACACCAAAGTGATGATGGAAGCTGAGGGCAGTGACAGGCAGTTTCCTGGCCTCATTAAGGACGAACATTACACAGTGTGCAATGAACCAGGTGGGAAATATTTGTGGCATTTTGTACCAGAGGAATCTGCAGAGGAGAGAAGTCATGCTGAGGTCATTGCTGATCATCTGGTGAACTGGCTAAGAGAGAGAGAAGCAGACCAGACCCTTTCGGCCATAGGAGGTGACAGGTCTAATGTGAATACTGGCTGGGAGGGAGGAGTAATGCATTATGTGGAGGCCAAGCTTAGCAGGAAGTTGATGTGGATTGTCCGTGACTTGCACACTGGGGAGCTGAGTCTCAGACACCTGATGACTGCACTGGATGGCAAGACATTGAGCAACAAGTGGTCTGGGCCCCTAGGGAAGATGTTAGACATTGCCACTGAGCTAGAGATCAACCCAAACTTCACGAGGATCACTGTTGGTCCTCCTCTACCCCATCTCAGTCAGGAGGTAGTCAAGGACCTCAGCACAGACCAATCATATGGCTACAGAATCATCACTGCCATCAGATCGGGAGAGGTACCTCAGAGTCTAGCTCTCCTGGAGATTGGGCCAGGTTGTCACAGTAGGTGGGTCACCACGGCTCTAAGGTTCTGCAGATTGTGGATTTCCAAACATGGGGTGAAGGGTAGGAACCTGAAGAATCTGAGGATAATTGTGGAAGTCATAGTGGGAGTCTACATGCCAAACTGGTTCAACATCAAGTTAAATCACAGCTGGGTGGAGGGTCCCAGGCATGTACTGTACCAGCTGGAGCTGCTCAGAAGTCAGAAGAAGGAGGTGATAGGAATAGTGATGCCTACAGTGAAGAGATCAGCCTGGTATGCACACTCTGGGGCTGTGCTCCAGGCCATGCTGTGCAGTGAGGTGGAGGAGGAGAGGAGGGAGGCAGTGAAGAGGATACTGGAAATCAGAGGTGAAGGAGATGAGGACACACAGGTAGGAGACTGCAGTGTCAGACCCAGGAAGACTCCTGACATCAACCCAGATACCACCAAACTCTCGGAGCTTATTGACTGGAACTCTGGCGTGACTGAGCCTCCTCTGACCTGCTCCCTCACCACTGCTACAATCAAGGAGTTTCTGGATAGACCAATGGAAGTTCCTGCATGGCCCTCACACACACAGTCATTAGAGAGGTGTGTAAGGATGACAACTGAAGCAGCACAACATGTTTACTCAGAAGAGAGGAGGGAGGCGTACATCAGTGGCCAGGTGGCCAGTAGGGAGCTCATGTCCAGGAACAAGAGCAAGGCAGACATGGCATCCTTGGCAAAGTTCAAGAAACCTATCTATATTTCTAAGTTTTAATATTGAAATACAATCAAAATGTCTTTAATTGTACGTATGTAAAATGTAGTTATATATGGCATCCTTAGCAAAGTTTAAGAAACCTATCTATATTTCTAAGTTTTAATATTGAAATACAATCAAAATGTCTTTAATTGTATGTAACGTATGTAAAATGTAGTTATATACAATAAAAAAAATACTTGCAAAAATTGCTGATTTTTCGTAAACTTCAACTTCCAATATAAGTAGCAAGGAGTGGTCAAATCTGGATTTTAAAGCCATATTTCGATTTAGCATATAAAAATGCATCATTTGGTCACTAGTAGTCTTTGAAAATCTAAAGATTTCACTTTGCTCCCTAAAATTGACACACCCTAATATTGTAATACCAATTTTATTTTTGTGTGAGTAATTGAATTTATATGTGATTCATTGACATTTTTGGAGCAAGTGTGGTTTACGTCCCGCTGTGGTGCCTAGTGTAGTTTGCGTTCCCCAACTTTGTCCGCGTATATCTAATCAAATATATATATATATATATATTGACAACTGGTTAGGTTAAGTCGTAATATTTTCGTTAGTTTTAACATTTTATTTGATGGATTCATTTAAAAAATGTCTCCTAAAGATCCTAGTATAGTTTATGTTCCCCAACTTTGACCTAGTGTAGTTTGTATCCCCTTTTGCGTTAGGGGGACGTAAAGTACACTTGCTCCGCATTTTTTTTCTTTTCCAGGTATTAGAGTTATATGAACAATGACAGACCAGTCCACTTACACTCCGGAGGAAAGGACAGTGATGAGCACATGGGCTCATTTAAGGTCACATACTGGCAAAACGATGCATGATATCGAGAATGATTCCAACACAAGATTCAATAAGGCCGCACCACCAAACAAGTCAGTATTATGCTGGGAGAAAAAGCTGTTTGAAACTGGCTCCATCAAGGACAGACCACGGTCAGGAAGACCAACAACGCGAGCAGAACAATTTGAAGGTGGCTCGTTCACCGAAAAAAATCACTTCGGAAACGATCACAAGAACTTGCAGTCCCCATGTCCACAATGAAAGATCACATGACAAAAGATCTCGGCATAAAACCATACCGTCCTTCATTTGTTAATGAATTAAGCGATACAGGCATGAAGAAACGATATGAAGCCTGTGAACGTTTTTTGACCGTTTTTCCAACAATTCCTGCACGTGGAACAGTGATTTTTTTTATGACGAGTGTGCAATTTACTGTAGCGCCAAAATGAGAAATGTGTACTTCTGGAGCAAGGAAAATCGACACTTTTTGAGGTACTGGAACACCATCCACCGCACGTGATGATATGGGCTGTAGTGTTTGCCAGGAACTTGTTCGATCCATATTTTTTTGAGGGTCCTGTCAACCAAACTGCCTACCTCAACATGTTACGGGACTAGTTTGTGCCTGAGCTCGAACGTTTAGGGCTGCTTGGTCGGGTGTGATTTCAACAAGACGGGGCTCCGGCTCATTTTGCCATTAATGTAAGGGAATTCCTCAACGAAATGTTCAGAGATAAATGGATCTGCCGTGGCTCGCAACATTTACCTGCCCTTCTTGAGTGGCCGCCCCGAAGTCCAGATCTGTTTTCATGTGACAATGCGTTATGGGGTTTCGTCAAACAGAAGGTATCCCGGGTGCGTTACCACACAACAGAGGAACTGAAACACGCTGTCCGAGATGCATTTGGTACAATCACTCCAGTAATGCTGCGTCGATTTTCACACCGCACATGGAGGCGCATAATCCTTTGTTACGAAAATGATGGTGCACACACAGATATTCTTGATTAGTAACTGCATTTACTGTAATTAAAGTAATTGTTGCTAGTGACTTGTTTCTTAAATTACACCTACCACATATAAATATAATTAACCACATAAAAATAAAATTGGTATTACAATATGTACATTTTGTAAGGGGTGACGAGACTTTTCGAACACCCTGTAGACCAGGGGTCCCCAACCTTTTCAATGCGGCGGGCACCAAGTTATTTTCTAGAATATGAACCGAGCACCACTATAAATTTTGCAAAATATAAAGAATAATCTATACTAATAATTGTGACGGTCGAACTGCGAACTGCGAACTTTCTTTCTTTCTTTCTTTGTCTCTTATGGCCGACCAAACCACTGGCCAAATTTGGACGAGACTTAAGGGATAGGAGTAACTGAGGCCGAGGAAGAACAGAGGTTATGTGGCATCGGCCTCCGAGGTTATCCGAGGCCGCTAGAAGCCTCTGTATTCCGGATTGGTTGAAAGATAGTGACATCATTATAGACACGTCAAAAAAGATAGTGACATAAAATGGAATATATATATCGAAATCTACGGTAAAATTATTGAAGCCCGGTTAGGTTAATTGAATGCCCGGTTAGGTCAACTGTACGCCCTTGACGATTGGTTAGGTTAAGTCGTGATATTTTCGCTAGTTTTAACGAAAATATCACGACTTAACCTAACCAATCGTCAAGGGCGTACAATTAACCTAACAGGGCATTCAGTTAACCTAACCGGGCATTCAATTAATCTAATCTGGCATATATATAAATATATAATATATATATATAGCGTTCAATTTCCACCCGGGCAACACTGGGTCGCTCCGCTAGTCACAAATAAAAAGAAACGAACGTCAGCGTTAATACATGTTTCAATACATTTAAGAAGCAAACGATTTTTTAAAAATTAAATTCCTTTTACAAAGCATTTGCAAACAAAACCATTACAAAACTTTTACAAACCAGCAACTTCCTTTTATCTAACATTAACTTAATAGATATGTAATAGTATTTTAAATATGGTACAGTACCTCACATAATAAGAAAAAACTGTTTTTACAGTACAGTAATCGTTAACTGACGTGATAGTTTGAGATCAGTCGACGTATTTTCACATTACTGCCAAAATGAAGCAAAATAAATGTACAAGGTGATGCTCTAAAACTGGAAGTGGTGCTCACGAGCATGATTTTAAGAATTGCAGAAGAACACCGTCAGACTGTCCAAGAGCACAGTGGTGCTCGCGAGCAACAGGTTGGGAAACCCTGCTCTAGACTCTACCAACTGGTTAGGTTAGTTGAATGTTCGGTTAAGTTAATTGAATGCCACGTTAGGTTAAATGAATGTCAGGTTAGGTCAACTGTACGCCCTTGACGAGTGGTTAGGATAAGTCGTGATATTTTCGTTAGTTTACTGTCAAAACTAACGAAAATATCACGACTTAACTTAACCACTCGTCAAGGGCATACAGTTGACCTAACCGGACATTCAATTAACCTAACCATTTGGTAGAGTCTAGAGTTTGACTGTCCCGCAGCCATAATTTGGCACGGGGTTCCAAAACCGTCGCGACGGTCGCATAGCCTACAGGCTGCGGGACCGTCGCGACGGTTCTGAAGCCACTTCAAAATTAACTATCTATATATATATATATATAAAGCCGAAATAGGATAATGTTTGTTTGTTTGTGTATATGCTCATTCCGGGAAATATTATTAAAAATAAAATTGCCCCTGTTGATCGTTTAAGCGTGATATTTTTACCACGAGATTCTGCTAGTAATGTCTTATTTTTTGTTATTTTTTCCATTTTCAACTATTTTTTTGATGCTATTTTTCATTTCTCTGAAGTAAAATGTATTATTCGGAAATGTAATAAACATTAACTAAATAAAAAAGCTGGGTTTTTTGTTTTTTCTGTCAGCCGTCAAACCGAAAAGATCCCTAATTTGTATAATTGGAAAGCTTTTTGAATCAGTTATTCGAGACTGTATAGTCGAACATGTTGAAAGCAATAATCTTGTTAAACAAAGTCAGCAATATCCTCAATATAGGTTTCGTAGAAATAAATCTTGTTTCACAAATCTTAGAGTTTTTCATGACGTTATCGGTATTTATGATTGTAATAGAGCGGTACGTAAAATACATTTAGATTTTTAAAAGGCGGTTGATAAAAACATAAACGATTCTGGGAAAAACTTAAAACTCATGGAACAAGAGGTCAAGTCCTAAACTGGAGTGATAATTGGTTAACCGGTAGAAAACAGAGGGGAGCAATGAACGGGGAGAATTCAGGGTGTGCTAATGTAACTAGCGGTGTTCCGTAAGGGTCAGTTTTGGGACCAGTTTTTTTCATAATATACTGTATATTAACGATCCTGATATCAATTTATTGAGTAAATTTTCTACGTTTGCCGACGACACTAAAACTGGGGGTAAAGCAAATAGTTTAATAGATTAATAGATAGGGTTTACAGCATGATCGTAATAATTTAGTAGAGTGGTCTATCAAGTGGCAAATGAAATTTAACGTAAATAAACGTAAACTCACTCATACTGGTTGTCAGAACAATAAATTTAATTATACTATGGGAAATAGTGTGTTAAACGAAGCCTCTGAAGAAAAGGATTTATGTGTTATTGTTATAAACGATTTAAAGTTCTCAAAACAGTGCTCACTTGCGAGCAGTAAAGCTAATAGAGTATCGGGTTGTATTTCTCGTAATTTTGAATATAAATCTAAAGCTGTTGTTTTTCCATTATATAAGTCGTTCGTTAGGACTCATTCAGAATATGCTGTACAGTTTTGGTCGCCCTATATGAGTATGGATATAGAAAGGGAAGAAAGAGTTAAGTGCGACAAAACAAATCTGATTCCAATATTACCTGGTCAACTATACAAGGAGTTACAAGGAAAAGAAGTACCTCAAAAGGCCTTGCGGCCCATACCGAGGAGGTACCAATGGCAACGGGTGCCACGGAAAATTTTCTACACACTCAAATAGTATGCAGGATTTGGTCTAACCTTTTCTTGAAATGATCCACAGAGGAACTGTTCACAACTTCTGAAGGTAACCTGTTCCATGTGTCACAGATCTTATACGTAAAGTAATTCCCACACACACTAGTCCTAAACCGTTTCAAATCCAACTTCCAACCATTGTTGCGAGTTGGGTTATCATTTAAACTAAACATGCTTCGAAAATCGACATCGTTGAACCCGTGTAAGAGCTTGAAAATCTCGATGAGTTGACCGCGCAGCCTCCGAGTTTCTAGCGAAAACAAATTCAGGGCGCGTAAGCGTCGATTGTAGCCTATATACCTAACGGAAGGGATTAACTTTGTGGCCCTCGCCTGCACTCGCTCCAGCCTCTCAATATCTTTCCTGAGTGTGGGCGACCAGAACTGCACAGCATACTCCAGGTGCGGCCGAACCAGGGAATTGTACAGAGAGAGCACAATCTCCTTGTTCCGAAACTGAAATTGGCTCCTGATATAACCCAACAGCTTCTGGGCTTTCTTTTCCACCTCTACGCACTGTTTGGTAAACTTAAGGTCGCTGCTAATTAGCACACCCAAGTCCTTTTCTAAATCAGTCACCTCGATATTACTCCCCAACATCGAGTAGTCCGACTTGGGATTGGCGTAGCCAATGTGCATCACTTTGCATTTACCCAAGTTAAACGGCATTTGCCATTTTTGGACCACTCTCCTATCCTACCCAGGTCCGTACGCAGTTGCTCGATCGCTTCGGGCGTCCCAGCATTGGCACCAAGTTTGGTGTCATCAGCGAATTTGGCGATCCGACTGACGATGCCACCGTCGATATCATTTATGTAAATGATAAACAACAGCGGCCCCAAAACGGAACCTGAGGAACCCCACTAGTGACCGAGGCCCAACCCGAACTAACCCTTTTAATTACAACCCTCTGCCGCCTATTCTTCAGCCAGTTTTCAATCCACCTACCTACTTCCCCACCGATACCCAGCGCGCGGACTTTCGCCATTAGCCGGCGGTGAGGTACCTTATCAAAGGCTTTCTGAAAGTCGAGATAAAGTATATCAATCGCCCTACTCTTATTGTACTCACTCAACATGACGTGGAAAAACTCGAGCAAGTTGGTGAGACACGACAAGCAGCTTGAGGAATCCAAATGGTCAACGATCCTATTCGCTATTATCCCCTCTAATAATTTACCTACAACTGAAGTGAGACTAATGGGACGATAGTTCCCTGGACTTTCGTGATCCCCTTTCTTAAAGATAGGGGTCACATTGGCTTCCCTCCAGTCACCAGACGAAAACAAACTCAAAAAGGTGAATTTGTATACGTTTGAAACTCGGCGCTTGAGAGGCGAATTAATTCGGGTGTTTAGAATTTAAATCATATGGATAATGTAAACTGTGAACATTTTCTTTTTACCGAGACGATAGGAATATTACAAGAAATGGTTTTAAAATAAGGGCAAAAGATTTAAGTTTCCTATTTTTTAACCTATAGAATAGTCGAGAGGTAGAATAGCCTCCCGCTGGGTTCGTGATCTTGATAAGCATTTCGGCAAATATTTTTAAGAATAGGTGGACAGGTATTTCTGCTTTAAAGGATGGGTAAAATTAGGGATGCGTTTTTATTTAGTAAAGGAGTAGCCCGATTTTCCTTTTGCAGTAAATGTAGTAGAAGTTGCTGATCGAATCTGGTTGCAGAGCACTGAGCGTTCTCAGATGATGCCCCACTGGTAGAGACGGGAAATTTGATGGGAAGGGAGTCAAACCCTCCGAATAGCCAATTAAATATAAAGGATAGCTACTCTTTAGGTACATATTGTTTATGTATACAGATTGAAGCAGCGATACTCCTTTAGATGTAAATGTAGGAGGCGCTGGTCTGGTCTGGTTACAAAGCACTGGGTGTTGTCACTGTGAGAACACTCGGGAGTCAGAACCTGTGAATAAGCCTACAAAGGAGGGCCATAAGGGGAGTTGGTTGGGGTAGAGTTGGGGATGGTGATGTTCCTCTTTTAATCATAAATGTAGTAGGAGGCGCTGGCCGGGTCTGGTATCAGAGCACTAGGAATTCTCAAATGTTAACCCTTAATTTTTTACGTGTTTTTAATAGATGGGAATCGTCGGGAGTGAAAACCTGCGAATAGCAACATCAAAATATTTTGGGAAGCCACTCCTCTCCTTCCCCTTCTTTCTATCTTTTCCTACTTCCAATTTTTCCGTTATTACAAAGGGCGGGCTTGCAAGGAGGTCTAGTTCTGATCGAGAAGAAGTAGTAATGTTCCCTTTGCCAATAAATGTAGCAGGAAGTGCTGGTTTGGTCTGGTTTCAGAGCTCTGACAGTTCTCAGATGATGGGAAGCTTGAGAACTCTCGAGTTAAAACCTCCGAATAGACACTTTCATCTTTAGGGAAGCTACTTAATTAGAGTAGAATTTTAGTCTAAATAGTGTGTATCAGAATTTTGTAAAAAAAAAATATATAATCGGGCAGAAACATTATGCGTATGTATACCACCGGGAGGATTCATAAATTTGGAGGGGTGCTGGCTAGCTGGAGGTGCCTCTGGATCATTGTTTCGCTATCAGAGTAATTCATATGCGAAGGACGCAGTATAAATTACGATATGATACGTCTTCTAAAAAAGCAGGGAATCACATACTTGATGTACACTTTTGTGCGAATTCGAATTCTTAAACTGGGGTGTACTGACCGACTGGAGGTGCCTCTGGATCAGTGCTCCCTTATCAAAGTATTTCCAGTGCAAAGTAATTGCAATGTAATTAATTTTTAAAAGTAAATCTCTTAGTACGATGGCCTTGGTATTTATTGGGGAAGTGATGCAGCGATGAAATGATGACTGTTTGAATAATAAATAAATAAAAACTTCTTAAAAAACGCGTGGTGTAGATTAGATTAGGTAGTTCAGTATTTATGCTATCCTTTATTTTTCGCTTTTTTTTTATGCGTAACTGAGTTCATGAGATAAGTGTACGTATGGCGTGAATGAACTCTAAAGTTATTCTCTCTCTCTCTCTCTCTCTCTCTCTCTCTCTCTCTCATTGCCGTGTATGATATAAATTCACAAGATACATTTCTTCCATGAATATTTTATATGTCGAAACAAAAACCTACTTCACATGAACTTGTAACTGCATTAATAATGACAATACATGAAAAATACATATAGTCATACACGTGTAAGTATATACTGTAGATGAATAAGTAAGAAATCTTTCAAAACTTCATGTAAAAATGTCCTTGTCTGTAATTCCTGAAAAAATAAAAAAATAATGTAAACGTAAATTCAAACAGTAATAGGCATCGTGAATGCGTTTATTCATTCCTTAATGTACAGTTGCCTGCATATGTAATGTTCTTCGCCTCACAGGCGACTCCGTACATGTGGCAACGCCGCAGTGTTAGTCAAGGTACCCCTAACTGGGGGAAGGTGGGGTGGAGGGGGGACAACCGAGTCCAACAACATATAACACAGACATATATATCTAAAGGACAATTGAATGTGCAGTCATTTACATACAGGTAATTATAATGTAATGTCTGTGTTGAACTCCTTGTAGTTTTCTAGTCTTATACAGTAATAAGGTTCCATTATGATTACTGCAGATCTATATGAACAGCTACTACAATAGAACTTTTTATATACTAGTGAATGCAAAATGTTCGCCTGCAGGAAATTTTCGCGTTTAGTTTACGCGAAAATATCCAGCAGACGAAAATTTGACAATTTAAACTAATCTTTGGAAGATAGTAAGAAAATAAAACTTAGAGCATTAAAATACTTTACTTGAAAAGTAAATTCGGTATATTGTAATAAAACATTGTAAAGTAAAAGATGTAAAAACATTTTAAATTATAGTGTATTATTACTGTATAACAAGAATGTCATGAATGCCGCTAATTTCCCAACCCTTCCGAATGGTCTCCCTCATTTTGTGTAGGTTATTCCATACAGAGACAATCCATTTAGCATGAATAGGTTTCAGTGTGGAGAGATTCATTTACGTTGAGTACTGCTGAAACTTTATCTGCATACTAAGAGGTAAAACTTGCCTTGATATACGAACTCAACCTCGACCAATCACATTCCAGAATAAATGCCGTCATTCATGACGTCATTTTAATCTGTAAGATTATAACTAGCAACTGTTGACCACGAAATTATGATGCCGCGAACTCGTCCACGGATATGAAAGAGCGAAAATTTGCTGCCGCGAAATTAACCTGGTTTACAGTGTATATATACTTATTAACTCATACAATATTATAATAATGTTTGTGAAATGACGTTGATGGGCTAAACCGAGGTGTTGACATGGTTACTGACATGAGCTATGTTCATAACATATTTCTACACCGTATGACGAACACTGACTCTGAAAATGAATAATAGAAATACATTGATAATACAAATACACTCTGGAAAACAGTATGAATATAATAGGCATCAGCCACAAACCGGTGGTGATATCTTGCTTCATGCAACCGCCACCTTACGGTTTTTACTGACACGTCCATATGTAGTCTCTCCTGGACGGCGACAGCAACTAATCATGTCAACACCACGGTTTGGCCCATGAACGTCATTTCACAAACATTAGTATAATATTGTATGAATTTATAAGTATATATAAATATGTTTATGCTAGTATAACCGTGGATAATTATTATGTGATTTTGATAATCAGTTATTGTTATTCAGATCGAAACTGTTAACAAGTTCTTTGTGTAACAATCGATAAGCCGTTTTCACTAACTCTCTCTGCCCCTCTACCTCGCTCTCTCTCACACTGTCTCAATCTTTTTCTCGCTCACTGTCAATACATACAAGGGGTTCCAAAAAATCTTAACCCCCCCCCCCCCCATTTGCAGCTTACATGTTTACTTATATCGAAATAGTTTTTAGTGATTAAAAAAAAAATAAAAAATTCTTTATTTATTGCAGGTATTAAAATTACTCTAGCTGATAAAGTGATAATACAATGGCTTCTCAATTAATTGGTGATTCGGAGAGGCAACGTGTGATAGATCGCATACGAGCAATAACATTTTGGGAAGCTCGTGATGCTGGAGCCACCTTTATAACACGTTCATGGGTTGCCAAAAAGTTGCGAAGTGAGGACTTCGTCAAAACCAATTGGAATAAAACTGGGTGAATGTGAAATGGATACAACCAAATCTGGGCGCCCAAATTTGCCACTCTCTCAGGAAACAAAGGACATCATTGAAAGCGGTACGCGTAAGCGGAAAAACAGCCGTGCTAAACTTTCTAGAGAGATCGAAGTGTTGAGAGGAAAGATCGTTAGTGGTGAGATCATTCAACTGTACCGTCATAGGCAAGGTTTAAAGCCTTGGCATGAACTTCCAAAGCCAAGAAAAACTCAACTTAACATCGATGACAGAATGTGGTTTGCCCATTATCTTGAAGATTGGGATGTGGATGATTTCATGCATTTAGCTGTCTCCGATGATCGAGTGTGGACCACAACAGCAGATGAAATCGATGACAATGAACATTATCGCGAATTATTAAAAAGTCCAGACTGTGTTGGTGTGTTTGTTTTGTTCACTGCAAAGAAGCTCATGTGGATTATGGGTGCTGAAGCCAAATGGTCAGAGTTGGGATGGACAGTATTTTCGTGATATTATTCTATCCCAACATGTCATTCCTTTTCTAAGAAACCCAAACAATTTTATGGATGTCGATCAGGTCACACTTCTGCACGATAAGGCCCCCTGCTTTAAGGCATTAGCCACTCAACAGTTGTTGCGGAACCATGAGATCGATTTCTTTGGAAATGAAGAATGGCCAGGAATTTCTCCTGACCTGAATGAACACATTGGATCAGTTATAAAGGACAAGGTTGAATGTCTCTTGTTTCAAGAACCTGCAGGAAATCGATTTTCGAAGGATACAATGACGCAACACATTGAAACTGTTTTAGCAAATTTGCGTAACGATCAAGATCTATTCACGTCACTTTTGGCAAGCTACCCAAAGCGAATTCAGGCTGTCTTGGAAGCCAATGGCGGGAACACCAAGTTTTAATTGTTTCTCATTAAATGCAGGATTAAATTCTTTTGTAAGGTATGTTTAGTTTTACTGTACCTCTAATGGTTTATTGGAGCCCCGTACATATAATCGTGCAGATTCGTACGTTAGTAAAGGTTTAAAGCTGCACACGGACTCTACAAACAGCTTTATTAGTATTATTACATAATGATTTAATATACACGAGACTGGTCTGGTGGGTGGGAAGGAGAATAAGGGAGTGTGGAGGATGGTTGTGTAATGTCTATGTTTGGTTCAAATTCACTAGTATATAAAAAGTTGTATTGTGGTATCTGTTCATATAGACTTGCAGTAATCATAATGGAACCTTATTACTGTATAAGACTAGTAAACATGGAGTTCAACGCTGTTCACGATCATATTAATCGTTTATCTTTATGAACACAGACATTACATTACAATTAGGCGCCGTTCAAAAATTATGTAACGCTATTTTTGCTAAGACTTAACACCCCAGATCCCCCAGGAACGTTCTGTAACACTGGACCAGGCACCCACTAAGATGTTATGTAATACTTCCCCCACCACGCACCAAACACGTTACAAAACGTTACAGGGGGGGTGGTCAGGTTTAGCAAAAATAGCGTTACGTAATTTTTGAACGGCGCCTTACCTGTATGTCAATGTTATATGTTGTTGGACTCGGTTGTCTCCCCTCCATCCCACCTTCCCCCAGTTGGGGTACCTTGACTATCGCTGCGGCGTCCACATGTACGAAGTTGCCTGTGAGGCGAGGAACATTACATATGCGGGCAACTGTACGTTCTCAGTACTCATTTCTACTACTTTACACTGACTTTCTGAATTTTGTTTAACGGCATTGGCAATGTAACCGAGACTCGAAACACGGACAGATAGACAGATATTTTGAACAAAAAAGCTTTCCGAAATGACGATATTTTAAGTATTTAACTTATTTATTTAATTAAACAAGTATAATGACGGAGTGAAAGCCTAGTGTGAGACATGTTTTTTACAATATATTGCAAAGTGAGACACTTAAAACTAATTCTAAAGAATTTAATTCACAAAACTTATATTCTGGACACACACACGCACACACACACACACACACACACATTCTTAAAATAAAAACAGTGAAAAGACTCCCATCTTAAGGCATTTTAGGAGCAAGTGCAGTTTACGTCTCCCTGTGGTGCCTAGTGCAGTTTAACTTCCCCTACATTATCCTAGTGTAGTTTACGTTCCCCTAGATTAACCTAGTGTAGTTTGCGTTCCCCAACTTTGTCCACGTATACCTAATCAAATAACACGTTAAAACTAACGAAAATATTTCGACTTAACCTAACCAATCGTCAATATATATATATATACACACGAAAATTATTTCACGACAGTAACACGTGAAAAATATTTATGATGAAAAAAACCACGAAGGAAAGGAAACACAGAATGGTGCTCAAGTGCTTTCGTCTAATGACATCCTTAGGAACACTGAAGTAAATAAAGAGTTCGAGACTATATATAGGTCACCCCCCCCACCCCCAAAAAATATATATATATATGATACACATAGACAGTGCATGGAACAAGGAACTCTTCTGGGATAATTAAATCCACTATAGTCCGAATAAGTAATGGTAAATGACAAATACCATAGTTTTTCTTTTTCATGATGCTAGCCCGACGTGGGCAACGGGTCACTCGCAAAGAGGTCTCATAAACATAGCTTCCCTCACCAGCTATCTGCAAAGCAGACAGGAGCCAGCTTTGGGACAAGGATCTAGGGTTTAAAGCAGCCTAGCCCTGCTACATTTAGAACCTCAATATAAGCAAAAGACTCGCTGCCTTCACGTCAGATTGAATACATCAAAGAAAAAGGGGTAACTATTATATTTTTAGCCAAAAACCAAAACTTAAACCTCAACTGGCAGAATTGAGCGTCAACTATGGTATTTGTCATTTACCATTACTTATTCGGACTATGGTGGATTTAATTATCCCAGAAGAGTTCCTTGTTCCATGCACTGTCTGTGTGTATCATAAAAAACTCAGGGGACCATTCTGAGTTCATTCCCATATATATATATACATATATAATATAACAATAAAAATTATGGGAGGAGCATACAAATTTGTAAGAAGAAACTACCAATTTTAGCACTTTGCCCTTCTTGTCTAAATCCGTTCTGTACGAATTCAAAATAACAGGATCAAATGGATTGTGTACAACCAATTTTGTAGATAATGCCTGAATTATATATAGGTCACAAATTTTTTTTTTTTAAATATAAAAATAAAAATTGTAAGAGGAGCATACAAATTTATAAGGGAAAACTACCAAAGTTTTAGCACTCTGCCCTTCTTGTCTAAATCCGTTCTGAACGAATTCAAAACAACAGGATCAAGTGGAAAAAGACCTTGGTTCATGTTAAAGTTATTTGTAAGTTAGATAATAGCAGACTCAAGAATATTTCTATTAACAATGTTGCCAGAGTGAAACAAAACTGAAGCATTATTCCAATCAATACAGTGGGATAACTCTGACAAATGGACAAAAAGGGCACTGGACGACTGTCCCGTTCTAACGGAATATTGATGCTGTTTTACACGGAGATCCGACAAAACCCCCACACGAAAAAAAAAACACCGACAAAACCCCCGGCGACAAAACACCCACCGAAAAAAAAAACCAGCGACAAAACCAGGGCCCCCAGCCTTCGTTAGGTAGCATTATAATCGTTTTTCTTTTTTTTTCCTTGTGGGTTTGCAGCATATATATATATATATATATACTGTATATATATATATATATATATATATGTATATATATATATATATATATATATATACAGTATATATATATTATATATATATATATATATATATATATATATATATATATATATATATATTGACGATTGGTTAGGTTAAGTCGTAATATTTTCGTTCCTTCATCTCTCTCATGATTATGCTCTATACTTGAAATGATATCGGTTATTTCTAAATTAGTTGTTATTTTACCGTTACATCCAAACGCTGCTCTTCTAGCACACTCCCACCGCTTTGTATTAGAACTAGTGGATTTTTTAGTATACATATAGCCATTATAACACAGCTTTTCGCCACCTTTATTATTCCGAATGACTTCCATGATGGGTAAAAACGGAAAGAAAATATAATTTGCGGTGAAAGTTTCAGAGATACTGCTGCAGTGAAGCTTATTCAGAAACTGAAACTGGAATTTCTCCAAACTTATAACCTAGACTGTCACCTTGACCTTGAATTTAAATACACATTATATATTTATTTTTGTGAGTGGGGGTTTTGTCGCATTACCCTATTTCGTGGGTTTTGTCGGTGGGGTTTTGGTCGTCGGGGGTTTTGTCGCCGGGGGTTTTGTCGGTGGAGTTTTTTTCTTGTGGGATTTTTGTCGTACATTCGTTTTACACGCGTATGCAAATCCTTTCCCGTCTGACCAATGTAAAAGGAATCATATTGTTTACAACCTATTTTATAGATAATGCCTGAGTTATTGGTAGGGCTATTTTTAACTATGATATTTTTCACAATATTGTTATATGAAAATACTACATTAATATTCAAAAGTTTAAGTACATTAGCAATGCCTAAAAAGCTTGGGAAAAATGGAAGTACTAAAATATTCTTCGACAAAGTGCGAGTGTTATTATTCACACGATAGAAGACAAGATTCAATAAACGCAAGTGGGTAGCACAGATCACTTCCAATACCATTGATTTTTTACAATTCGGCATCCATGTATTCTTCACTTCGTAACATTTTGGATCGCAAAATTAAAAATCTCATTCGAAATAGTCAGTGGAGTAAAAAAGCAAACTGAAAATGTGTTTTGAACCTTTCTTCGAAAACATTAGTGACGATGCAAAAAATGCCCTTGGATTTGGTATGTCCTTTTTTATTGTTAAAAAACCTTCTGCCTTACAAATTTGTTATAGTCTTGCTTGTTTTGAAAAACAGTGTAATCTTCCTCAGTCTTTGGTTAACATAGTTAAAGGCCTTGTCTATGGTGCTGCGAATAGTACTTACGAAGATAACTTTCCTAAACGTTTTCGCAATAGCGAATTGATGGTGAGCTCCATATTACTAAAGCAGACAAGACTAACACCATAGTTATCATGGACAAAGTGGACTACATTAGAAAGATAAACGAGCTTCTCCAGGACCCCACCACATACAGAAAATTTAGGAAGAACCCGCAGGATAACGTCATCAAACCATTCAATAGTGGCTTGAAACGCATTCTCAAAGATCATAAGGACTTAATTCCGCTTTTCTCGTCCACTTCACCTTCTCTTCCCTACCTTTACGGTCTTATTAAAACCCACAAACCTGGCAACCCTATGCGCCCTATTATTAGCTCGGTGGGTTCTATTGCCTATAAACTCTCCAAATGGCTTGTCAAAGTCTTGTCCCCCATTCTCGGGACTATCTCTGATTCACATGTAAAAACTTCCATGGATCTTACTGAAAAATTGAATAATGTACGCACTGAACCCAACGATAGATTGATCAGTTTTGACGTTTGTTCGTTGTTTACAAAAGTGCCGATTGACGATATGCTTGACTTTCTCTCCCGAGAATTACATAAGTACGACCTGCCACTACCTGCACATAGCGAGTATTATCAACAGGTTTTTGGGATGGCTATGGGCAACCCCTTGTCGCCCCTCCTCTCCAATATTTATATGGAGTTTTTCGAAATTACTTACATTCCGAGAATCCTGGGGGTTGGCATCCCATGGTTGCGGTACGTCGACAATATTTTGTGTATCTGGCCCATGAATCGTGACCTGGATGACTTCCTCCTTCAGTTAAATGATCAAGTCCCCTCCATTAAGTTTACTTTAGAAGTGGAACAAAACAACTCAATCCCGTTTTTGGATGTGAGTGTACATAGGGAAAGCCCAGGTTTCAAGTTTAGTATCTATCGGGAAAAAACAAACAATTTGTCCTACGTACACTTTTACTCTGGACATGACATCCCCATTAAGAAGGCCATATTTTCTTCAATGTTTCTCCGCGCTCTTAGGATCGCCAGTCCGGAATACATGGATGCCGAATTGTAAAAAATCAACGGTATTGGAAGTGATCTGTGCTACCCACCTGCGTTTATGGAATCTTGTCTCAACAGGGCAAAACGAACCTTCTATCGTGTGAATAATCACACTCGCACTTTGTCAAATAATATTTTCGTACTTCCATTTTTCCCAGGCTTATTAGGCATTGTTAATGTACTTAAACTTTTGAATATTAATGTAGTATTTTCATATAAAATTATTGTGAAAAATATAGTTAAAAATAGTCCTACCAATAACTCAGGCATTATCTATAAAATAGGTTGTAAACAATGTGATTCCTTTTACATTGGTCAGACGGGAAAGGATTTGCACACGCGTGTAAAACAGCATCAATATTCCATTAGAACGGGACAGTCGTCGAGTGCCCTTTTTGTCCATTTGTCAGAGTTATCCTACTGTATTGATTGAAATAATGCTTCAGTTTTGTTTCACTCTGGCAACATTGTTAATAGAAATATTCTTGAGTCTGCTATTATCCAACTTACAAATAACTTTAACATGAGCCAAGGTCTTTTCCCACTTGATCCTGTTGTTTTGAATTCGTTCAGAACGGATTTAGACAAGAAGGGCAGAGTGCTAAAACTTTGGTAGTTTTCCCTTATAAATTTGTATGCTCCTCTTACAATTTTTATTTTTATATTTTTCAAAAAAAAATTTGTGACCTATATATAATTCAGGTATTATCTATAAAATTGGTTGTACACAATCTATTTGATCCTGTTGTTTTGAATTCGTACAGAATGGATTTAGACAAGAAGGGCAAAGTGCTAAAATTGGTAGTTTCTCCTTACAAATTTGTATGCTCCTCCCACAATTTTTATTGCTATATATATATATATATTTTTTTGTGTGACCTATATATAGTCTTGAACTCTTTATTTACTTCAGTGTTCCTGAGGATGTCATTAGACGAAAGCGCTTGAGCACCATTCTGTTTCCTTTCCTTCGTGGTTTTTTCATCATATATATATATATATATATATATATATATATTTGTGTGACCTATATATGGTCTTGAACTCTTTTTACTTCAGTGTTCCTGAGGATGTCATTAGACGAAAGCGCTTGAGCACCATTCTGTGTTTCCTTTCCTTCGTGGTTTTTTCATCATATATATATATATATATATATATATATATATATATTGACGATTGGTTAGGTTAAGTCGTAATATTTTCGTTAGTTTTAACGTTTTATTTGATTGATTCATTTAAAAAATGTCTCCTAAAGATCCTAGTGTAGTTTACGTTCCCCAACTTTGACCTAGTGTAGTTTGTGTCCCCTTTTGTGTCAGGGGGACGTAAACTACACTTGCTCCGCATTTCGCCTTTAACGCAGTTTACATTAGTGATTTATATTTCGCTCTTTTAATATTTAACATTTAAATAAATTTATTTTACATTTATTAATATGCTTAACCCTTTCGACACGGCATGCGTCGATAGGTGTTGTATTTTTACATGTACAACGTACGTTCATAATAACGAAAGGGTTAATTTTATACAATTAAATCAGTTTACTACATAGGTATGTTGCGACTGTAAAATAATTATGTATATTACAGTTATATACTTGCGTTTTCGGAGGGGATTCATGCATATTATTTTACTTAAATTGCATTAGAATCACAAACACACACACACACACACACACACACACACATATATATATATATATATATATATATATATATATATATATATATATATATATTAAAACACAGGCAACAGCCGGAACTCATTTCCTCAGTGTTGGGGTGACTATGCCCCAAGGGTCACCTGAGCCCGAATATTTATTAACAGGATGAGTTTTTGGTCCAACCAATCCAAGGCACCAGCAGCCCAGGAGCGAACCCAGAGCCTCACCGCCCACAGTTCTACACCGAGACAACTGAGCAACCAAGAGCCCAAATATATATCATATTTCACGGAACGTCACAAAACGTAGGTATATATATATATATAGGTAAATACGAGGGAGTTCAGTAAATAAGTTAACGACATAACGGACTCTCATTATAAGCCTTTTTTCCTTATTTATTCAACAAACCTCGTATCTATTTGTAAAGTATACATGAAAAGAGAGAGAGAGAGAGAGAGAGAGAGAGAGAGAGAGAGAGAGAGAGAGAAAATCTTAATATATTAATTTTTACACAATGAAACCGGTTACATAGTCTAAGCCAAACCGGTAAGAATTAGGTTTGAATAAATATTAGAAGCACCCTTCCGGGTATTTGAGTCTGCGTGGAAGCGAACTCTCCTTTTCTTTGCTTCACTCACTTCCTGCATTGATATTCGCCAACAACAAAAGGGCCTTTCTTCATTTGGGGCCATAAATCCTCCTTTTAATCTATGGCTTTTAGGACCCCGAATATCGATTCCAAATGATATGTCGTCTTCACTGCATAAAAAATTAAACAAAATTTTAAAAAGAAGTTTAGTACACACACACACACACACACACACACACATATATATATATATATATATATATATATATATATATATATATATATATATATATTGTAAATAATTACGCAATTCTATATTTAAAAAAAATCATTATTATTATTTGAATATCTGGTTTATAGAAACGTCCGAGGGAGTAATTTTTTCGAGTGGTATGCAGAATATTTTACCACCTTCTACTAGCTCTCTTATTTTGGCAAACAATACCTCGTTAACCTCGTTGCTGTTCCGTGCGTTGGTCTCTCTTCACGAAGGTCAAGCTGGTGGCCCTGCCTCTAGGTCTGGCTTGGTGGAGGAGCGAGTTGCTTTCTTGCGCTCTCCACCGTACATAGCCAGGTACACCGGGCTCATCTGGTACCGTCCTGAGCCAGGCATCTAGTCTGCTCTTGAAGACTTCAATTTTGACCCCTATAACGTTCCGGAGATCGTTTGGAAGCTGGTTAAAAAGTCTTGCCCCCCTGACAACCAAGCTATTTTCCTTCAGTGTTGAAGTGTTGAAGAGGTCCCTTGTTAAGCCTTTAATTTGGGAACACTATACAATCTGCCTTTCCTATTTTCCAGCGTTGTTTGGATGGTAATTGGATTTAGTTTGGGGTTTGGTACCAGTTTTTCGATCATTTTCCATGGTGTACCTCTCTCTTCTTCTTTCCAGGGAGTACAGATTCAGTTTACCTAGTCTTTCCCAGTAGTTGAGTTCTTTGCAGCCATCAATCTTGGCTGTGAAATGTCTCTGCGTTTCTTCTAGTTTACTAGTTTCTTCCTTTTTATATGGGGACGTCAAAACTGAGCAGTATTCAAGTTTTGGTATAATCAGTGTTTTTAGCAGGGGAATCATTACTGTCTTGTCCCTTCTTTTGAACGTTCTTAGTACCTGTCCCGCGACTCTTTTTGCTTTATTTATCGCTATCTGATTTTGTGTTTCGAATTTGGCATCATCGGTATTATTAGCCACATATCGATTGCTTTCGTGCTTCTCTGAATTTCCTGTCTATCTGGAGCATAATATGCAGTCTGTTTAAGTTCCTATTTTCTACCATATCTCAAGCGCTGAAATTTCTCGGTGTTAACTATCATGTTGTTTTCTTCTGACCACTTGTATATTTTGTTCGTGTCCCTATGCAAGGCCTCCACTTCATTTACATCGCTGATTTTTCTGCTGATCTTTGTATCGTCTGCAAAGGATGTTACTATACTGTTGCTGTTTACGCCACTGTCTATGTCTGTTAGCATGATAATGAACAAGAGTGGGGCCAGTACTGTACCATATGGTACTGAGCTGCGTACTTCTTATTCTGATGATGATATACCTTGAATTTTGACGACCTGTAGACGTTTTCTGAGGAAGTTGTAGATCCATTTTCCCACTTTGCCTGTTATTCCCATATATTTAATTTTATGTGCTATTATACCGTGATCACATTTGTCAAAAGCTTGTTTTAACTACAAAATCGCCATAGAAAATCTGGGAAACGACGATAGGAGACGAGTGAGCACGGAACACACCGTCACAAAAGTAAGAAATTGTTTTTCAGATTTTAAAATGTATAATATACCTGAAAGTTTTGAATGTCTAAACTTACAATATTTGCTGGAAGGGTCTACCATTCTTTTGGAACAAATGACTGCAGCATAGCATCATATTACCAGATAAACTATAACAATATAACAATTATATTAACATCTTTGTTTCGTTGTTCGAGCAACCTATCAGGAAAATTAAATTGTATTCTTTTCGTAATGGAGGTGGCAGATTGTGCGCCATTACTGAAGAGTTTATCTTAACGGCAGCACATAGCGTCATATTATCTAATGAAAACTGACGTCATAGCGCAATCATACTGCCGTCATACTGAACTCATGTTAGTTGATATTAATAATGATTAATTGGAATTCACGGCAGAAAGACTTCATAATGACATTAAGTTAAATCTTTTTTTTTCTAGATGGCAATATGACATCCTGCTATCCTTTCGCTACAGGTGCTGACCAGGCATGGGGTAATTGTAATTTGTAATTGATCGTAATTAATTAAATTTTTTTCATGTAATTCGCAAGTAACTGTAATTGACTACCTAAAATGTAATTGTAATTAATTACATTAGGAAACCAAGGTAATTGATACAATTACATGAATATTAAAGTTAATGGGTCATATTTATAGTTCAATCTACTTGCTCATCATGTCTCAGGGAGCTTTCTTTTGAAATAAAATGCTATTCTTTTTATTTGAAATAAAATGTTCTATTTATTTAAAATGTTCCTAACTACTGTAAAGTGCCACTTTTTTGCCCTTATTATTTTGATAAAATAAATGTCAGTTCTTTTGTTTTATATTAGTATTTTTTGAGTGCCTTATCTCTGGTTTCATTAGACCATATCCAATGTCCAATTGTCCACAGCAAGAACTGCTTGATGAAAAATACAGTTCCGTGCAATGTTAAAAAAGAGAGTACATTTTATTGACCTAATATTATCTAGTTTTCATTCAAGACGATGGCCAAAACTGAAAATGGAATTGAAATATGCAGGTCGAAAAGCATGACATAAATCAAATAGTGTGTATTTATGAAAAAATGCAATTCTTTGTAAATGTAATTGTAATTAATTACTTTACTAATTAATGGTAATTGTAATTAAGTATTTCACCATCTACAGTAATTGTAATTGAGAATATGTCAAGTAATTGTAATTGTAATTAATTACATTGACCAAGTAATTGCCTCATGCCTGGTGCGGACATTGATACATGTTCCCCCTCATGCGCATTAGGGTCTCTTCTGTTATGCCCGGGATGGGTGTGGTGATATTTTTCCTAAACGTATTAGGGTCCTTCGAGATATTTGCGTAAACTCTCCTTTAAGCTGTTCCCAAAGAAAGAAATTGGGACTGACAAGTTTGGGGATCGAGGAGGTCACGGATCTTTAGTGATCAGTCTGGGGACATACAATGGCGTTGCTCAGATATTTGATCGCAACTTGTAGTGATTATCTGCTAAAATGAGAGATATCTAAGTGTGGTGACAAGTTCTGTTCACCACTTGAAAGTGGAATCTTCAAGTTTTAAAAGAAGGTCTACATGATTGCTATAAACTTAATGTTAAACAGGTTACGAGTATTTGCATTTAGATGAGTGTAACTAACTTTTGGAATAGACTATATCTCTCTCTCTCTCTCTCTCTATATATATATATATATATTATATATATATATATAGAGAGAGAGAGAGAGAGAGAGAGAGAGAGAGAGTTTATATGCAATATTTACTCTTCAGTGATTTAGATAAAACGAAAATAAGGTTGATATCATCTCAGATGAGATGGAAATCAAACTTCCAAAAAGTCGTTTCATCGCTCGGGACAGAAATTGTTGCAACTGAAACACAACAGAGGGCAAAGTATCTCCCGAAGAAGGGGAGTGAAATCAATCATGAAATTGCTTCTTCCGCCATTATCGTGAACACAAAAACCAAATAAACATAAAGAACTCGATAATTTTGCCCAAATGATTACTTCTTCATCGAATTTCCATTCGATTTGGTGGGAATGGCAGTGGAACAATTTTGCATTTAATTACGAAAGAAATCGGGAAATCGTTTGGCTTTTGCGTTATAGAATCTTTCAGCTTATCACATTTGGTACAAGAGCTTTCTAGAAGGGAAGTTCTAATTTCATTATGGAAGCTACGTAATTAGGAAAGATTTATTTAAATGATAACGTTTCATCATGTCAAATGCTTAGGAGTTAAATCAAAGTTTATAATTCATGTGCCTTCATAGTAAAACTCAGTAATCCGATTGAATTATATATATATATATATAATGTTTCAGACCAACAAAGACCGTAGGATCCAATTATGGCTGGTCTACCTAACTGTGGTTGTAGTTGCGCATTGCGCAATTTTACGTGGGTTCCGAACCACAAAAACCTTAATTTTACTACCTTAAACTATACCCAATCTATCAACATATGCGTCTAATCGATTTTTAAACATGTTTATGGACGTGCTACTAATTACTTCTACCGGCAAACTATTCTAGCGATTTACTCTTCTATGCGCAAAAACGTTCTTGGCAACTGCTGTCTAGAACCTTCTACTTGTCAACTTACACCGGTTATTTCTAGTCCTATTATATTGTGATATTTCGAAAAAGCTATCTCTATTTACGCTATCGAACCCATTCATAATTTTAAAAACCTGGATAAGATCACCCCTTGGCCTCGTAGTCTCGAGTGTAGTCAATTTTAACTCCTTAAGCCTATCCTCATACGACTTCGACCTAAGCGACGGAATCATCTTAGTTGCTCGTCTTTGAACTCTTTTGATTTTGTCTATATCTTTGCGCATATGCGGATTCCAAAATTGGATCGCGTAATCTAAATGGAGTCTAACTAATGATTTCTAAAGAGGAACAATAATATCGCGCGATTTTATACTTAAAATTCCTAGCGATAAAACCTAGCACCTTGTTCGCCTTATTGACCGCTGCTGTACTTTGTTTCGCCACTTTTAAATCACCAGTGACGATTACTCCTACATCTTTTTCCTGTTCTGCGCTTGCCAACTCCTTCCCTGACGTACTATACGCAAAATTACCGTTACGCGAACCTATATGTAAAGTTTTGCACTTACCGACGTTAAATCTCATTTGTCATGTGACTGACCAATCAACGATTTTGTTCAGATCTTCCTGGATTTTACTTCTATCTTCATCATTAATTGCCCTACCACCCAACTTCGTGTCATCCACAAACTTTGAAACTGTACTGACTAGGCCGACATCTAAATCGTTAATATATATAAGAAAAAGCAAAGGGTCCAATACAGAACCCTGAGGAACGCTGCTCGCTACATTAGCCTAAGACGACTTCGCTCCATCAACGACCACCCTCTGTTTCCTACCTCGCAACCATTCTTCTATCCAATTTATTACTACACTCCTGATTCCATGAGTCTTAGTTTTTTCAATGAGTCTTTGGTGCGGTACGGTGTCAAACGCTTTTTGAAAATCTAAATACATAATACATCTGCCGCCCGATGACTATCGTAAACTTCAACCACGCTTTGAAAAAATTCTAAAAGATTAGTAAGCAAGATTTGTTTCGCCTAAAACCGTGCTGCGTATTTCTAATCAAGTTATGAAGTTCCAAGTGTTTGACTATACGATCCCTAATTATTGATTCCAGTAGTTTACCTACAACAGACGTTAAACTGATTGGCCTATAATTTCACGCCGCACCTTTATCGCCTTTCTTAAAAATAGGTGTTACATTTGCTAACTTGAAGTTATCCTGTACGCACCTCTCAGAAATAGACGCATTAAAAATCTTTGTTAGCGGCAAAACAATGCTTTCTTTTAATTCTTTTAGTTGTATGGGATACATGGAATCCAGCCACGGTGATTTACACATTTTCATTTTATCAATATAGCGCATTACTTCCCTTTCACTACCCACAATATTATCTAAAGTATTACTATTGTCAAAAGGTATTATGTCTATGACCGTTGGGGATATTCGTTACATCTTCTATAGTAAAAACTGACGAAAAAAATTTGTTTAGCAGAGTAGCCATTTGCTTGTTTTCAGAAACTATCTCTCCGTCAGAATTTTTCAACTGCCCCAAGACACTCTTCACTGAATTACTATTATTGACGTATTGAAAGAATCGCTTGGGGTTTTCTTTACCGTCACTAGCTATGGAGATTTCAAAATCGCGCTCGGACATTTTTATTTGGCTCTTCGCTTAAGCCTTAGAGATATGTAGTTGTTTCGCAACCACAAATCGTCTTTATCGCAGTTATGTAGCCTATAAGCCCTATCTCTACTCTTTATAATATCCCCTACTCTAGAAGTAAACCACAAGGGCTTGTTATTTACTTTCGCACGCTTAATCTTGTACGGTATACATTCCTCATTTATAGTCCTAAATACTGTTTCAAACGATTCCCACATTATTTTTGCGTTGGAGATCCCCATTACGTTTTCCCAATTGATGAATGACAATTCATTTCTAAATTTACAAAAGTCTGCGTGCTGGAAGTTAGGAATTTTAGTCGAGTTAGCTGGTTTCGAGTGACTTACTGAGAGGACAAACTCTACCATATTGTGATCGCTATTGCTTCTAATACTTGAAGATCAGTCATTAGCCTATCGTCCGTAGTTATTACTAACTCTAAAATATTGTCCAACCTCGTAGGTTCCCTAACCTTTTCAATAAGAAAGCTATCCTCGAGAAAATTAACTAAACGATTACCTTCCGCATCTCCCTGCATTGTATCGTAATCCACGTTGGCGCAATTAAAGTCACCCATAACAAAGGTTTGCTCACTACCTATTATTCTCTTAAGTTCACGATATGACGCTTCGTCCGTATCAGCTGTTTGATTAGGGGGCCTATATATAACCGCAACAACAAGTTTGAAATCGTTCAATTTAACTTCTGCTGTTGTCGAATCTATCGGTTCTGGAATTCTGTGCTTTACTTCTATAACATTCGCAGTATTATCTTTGATATACAACATAACACCTCCTCCTCGCCTACCTATTCTATTTTTAATAAAAAGTCTATAACCTCTAATTTGATAATTCCCTACAAAGTCACGTGTTTCAGTGCTAAGCCACGATTCATTTATCGCAATTAAATCATAGTCTTTACATGCAATTAAAGAAAAAAATTCGTTTATTTTATTTCGTCGGCTACGAGCATTTAAGGATGGAACCTTCAAATTGTTTGTAACCGCGATACCTTCGCGCGCGCAAGGGAATTTTAAGGAAATTACGCCGGGACTGTTCGAATTACGCCAGTCTGAAAAGAAGAGACAGTATCATGAAATAGTCTTCCTAAACGTGCAGCTCCAACGTCATTAAGATGAAGTCCATCTCCGAGGAACAAGTCCCTCCTGCCATAGAAACTGCTCCAAAAATTCACAAAATGCACTTCTTCCTGTTCACAAGGTGACTTTAGGTTATTGTTAATATAGATCGTTTTGCTATAGAATTCGTTACGTTGGATAATTCGAGGAAGTATACCTTTTAAAACAATCTTATTAGTTTTTTCCTTTAGTCGCTCTAGTATGTCCCTGTATCTAGCCAGCAGCTCTTCCGGTCTAGAATTTAGAACGTTATTAGTACCGACGTGAATAACATACGTTGTGTCCTTCGCGGTTCCGTCTGTAAGAAAATCAACACCATTAGTTATATCCTCCACCCTTGCACCAGGGTAACAGTAACGTCGCCTACGACGACGGGAGTTTCATCCGCAGAACAATGGAATCACCAACGAGTCGTATTTCAGGTTAATCTACGCCTTCGAAGCCTAAAACAGAAAACTTATTGTTCGTTGATACTGGTAGACAAGTCTTAGGCTGTCTCAATGGGGCTCCATTACGCACTTGAACGAAGGGTCGGGAACTAGGGGAAGAGATAGGGCTATTAGTATTATTTATATCATTAGTAGAAACTGAGGCAGGAGGGGCCGTGTCTGAAAAAGTAACTCATGTCAGAAGGCCCAAGGGATTCTAACTTTGCCGTCAGGAGCACCACCCTTTCTTCAAGCCTCCCTCTGGCCTCCCTCTTACGCTTTACCTCGTTCCTCAGCAATTCCATGTTTAAGCACCACCTGCAAACTAACTGATCATTATTATTAGCCAAATAAACGCGTAAGCGGCAAATTTTCCTTCACAGCGTCTGCAAGTACTTGATGAGGGTGCCATGCTATTAACTAAGTAAAAACCGAGCGCTTGGAAATTAATATCAAGTTAATAATAGTAATCTAATAACGACGTAAGTCTCCTACAATAAGTGAGGAGCTATTATTAAATAAAACGTAGGTCTACCGCGTGCTTATTGTGACGTCACCTGCGCAAGCCCGCAAAAATGTTCTTTAAACGCTGTAACAGGTTCCTGTAACCCAAATTTATATTAAATGAATATATACTTATTTAAGCTACCGACGAAGGTTCTGCAGAAGAAAAAGTATTAATAAAGATGGATAAAAAAGAAGAAAAACTTATCTGTCCACAATTTGGCCGACGTTTTTCCTTTTTCTTTCCCATGGAGGGTGACTACACCCTACTTGATGATCCTCAGCAACGCAAAATCAACCTTATTAGACCACGTTTTGTAATAGATTGGAATTTTACCCTCTTGAAGGAAAACAAACAAGACAAGCCACGTGCACTCGCCTTGGTTTAATCAAATAATAGAGTAAAGAATAAAGTCAATAAACAAAATATATTCGTTTATGAATAATTAATAACAGGAGGTAATTTAGTTAAGAAAACACCAAACACTTTTTTTAAAGACACTTCGAATAAAACCACTAATTCAACTGGTAACACTGGACACTCGATAGAACACGTCTGTTCACATGGAAAGACATCATATATATATATATATATATATATATATATATATATATATTCTATAATTCTATTCTATAATTCTATTATATTCTATAATACTTCTATAATTTTGTAAAATGTTAGTCGAAAAACCATGCCACTACTGAACCTTTGAAAAACGAAGACAGTGCTTTATCTGATGATCTAACAGAAGTATCCGAAATATTAAGAGCTCAGTACGAATCATCTTTCAGTATCCCAAAAACTGACAAACTGATATGCGATAGAAACGCGTTCGTTGAAGAACTACAAGGGGAAAGTATAACGGACTTCGACTTTACGACAGATGATATCACACAAGCTAAAGGAAAACTAAAAGCACACTCAGCGGCAGGACCGGACAAATGGAATGCCACACTGATCAAAAACTGCAAGAATGCAATCGCTGAGCCCCTATATTGGATATGGAGACGATCAGTAGACACGGGAGAAATACCGGGCATCCTGAAGAATGCGAACATAATCCCAATATATAAAGGAGGAGATCGCTCCGAGGCCAAAAACTATACGCCAGTGTCGCTTACATCTCATCTCACTAAAATATTTGAAAGAATAGTTAAACAGAAAATCTATGGTATTTTGGAAACTCGGAAAAAAATTCAGTGATAACCAACACGGGTTTCGGTCAGGCAGAGGCAGATCATGCCTATCACAACTAATGGAACACTACAACATTATTGATGCACTGGAAAGTAATGAAAATTATGATGTAATATACACAGACTTTGCCAAAGCGTTCGACAAGTGTGACCATAGAATCATAATACATAAACTGAAGTATATGAGAATAACAGGAAAAGTAGGGAAATGGATATATAATTTCCTTAGTGAGCGGCGGCAAGTCGTTACAGTACAAGGAGCATGTTCAACAGAATCGGAGGTCCTCAGCTCAGTACCACAAGGAACAGTATTACCTCAGTAGCATGGGCGCAAAAGGAGAGAGTGCAATGCAATTGCAAATGTTGATCAATGTTGCATAAGGTTATGCAACAAGGGAGGGGAGGGGAAATGTTGCAAGATGTTATGCAACAAAGGGAGAGGGGGAATGTTGCAAGAGCAACATGGGGTTATGCAACTTGGAGGCAGAGTTATCCCCCAAGAGAAAGAGAGGAGAAGGAGAGAGAGGAAGAGAGGTGTTCGCCTGGCAGGAGCCAAGCGCATATTAAGACTTCAGCCGAACGGCCGTTGTCTTAATATGTTCCTAATCAGCCAGTTGGCTTATATGGCTGAGCTGCCAGATTGCGCCATTTATTTAATTAAAGCATATATTCAGGCTTAATCCGCCAGTTGGCTTAATCAGCCAGTTGACTTCGAAGGAGGAAATGGCTTGTTCACGTGTACATTATTAGGGTTGCCAGATTGTGCTATCCAGATATTTTTGACAGTTGGTTTAGAAATCTGTAAGCCGTTTCAGAAGGCATCCATTTGATGTAATTAAGTGTCGTGTACAACCAAAAGAATTAAATAAAACACCATTACATCATTCTGTTTATTTAGACGAATTAATGGAATAAATTTCACGAAATATATAGAAAATAAATATACAGTGGTATATCTATGATCAAAAATAATAATAGCATAAGAAATACGAACGATCAATATATAATCAAAATAAATATACAATGATATAATATAATGATATAATATGATATATAATGATATAATATACAATGATAAGCACACCGGACAAAAAATTAGTCACCCCTCTCAGAATGTACCTAATAACGTGTGACGGCGCCTCTGGCCTTGATAACCGCACGAATCCGGCGAGGCAGAGACTCTACGAGGTTGTGCATGTACTGAACATCGATTTGCTGCCACTCGTTCATCAGCCGGTCCCGAAGTTCCGCCAGAGTCCGTGGGTGTCTATTCCTGCGCTTCACTTTCTGTTTCCAGCCTGAACAACACCTTCGACGCATTCAGGATTAAAGGCTTCATTGGACCTGCGATGTACTCGTCGCCTCCCATCATTGGAGAACAATCTGCCGCAGTCCAGTTTTTGTGCCTCTGAGCCCATTTATAACGTGCCAATTTGTGACTTGCTGTTAACAGCGGCCTCTTCCGTGGTACCCTGCTCCAGATGTCCATCGCATGCAGTTCTCGTCGCAATGTCCGTTCGGAAATTGGTCGCTGGAGAACCTCATTGATTTCTTGGAGCAATTGTTCTCTGGTTTGAAAACGATTTGCAGTTACTAGACGAGAAACATGGCGGCGGCCCCTATTGTCGAGAATTGTTTTCTGGCCACAGTTACGCCGTCGATTGTCAGTTGATTGCGAACTACACCACTCTTTGTAAACTCGCTGGACAGTACGCGTTGACACACCAACAAATTGGGCTACTTCAGACATTTTGTGTCCGTGGGCTCTGCCAAACACGATGGCTCCTTTTTGCCACTGAGTAACGTCTGCCTCACGACCCATTTTGCAGACTATATCCAACACACACTTTGTTCTTCACCACCTCACGAAACAGATCTGATCCTGTGTGCTACGTCACCGCTACTTGTCACTTACCAATGCTACATCAGCGCCCTCTGTGTGACCTTGAACTTCCTACTATCGGTGCTATTAGGGGTGACTAATTTTTTGTCCGGTGTGTTTATAATATAATGATATAATATGATATATAATGATACAATATACAATGAAACGATGCAATATATATGATTGAAAAATAATAATAGCATAAGAAATACGAACGCGAAATATATATATATATATATATATATATAATAAAAAATATACAAAACGAAGTAGTATAACCATTAATATATTAGTACAGGAAAAAAAATATATATACAGTTATGTTAAATAATTACAGTAAATACATTGAAAATAATAAATAATAATATACAAAACGAAGGAGTATAATCAGCTGCATATTAGTATAGGATATATATATATATATATATATATATTGAAAATAAATATACATCAAAATACTTTATGTTCTACGGTTCAAAACGCTAAACTCACCCGTAATCGAGTCTACATTCACATCGTTATTGCTTCGCACTACACGGTAAACCGTCCAAGCATTACTTCACTGTTCAAGTTATACGGATACCTATACTCGATATAAATGGCTTTCATATCGTTCAATACTATTTTTGTGCCCACTTTACATTCGGTTGGCAAGCTATCTTTAAACACAGCTAGAATACAATCAAAAGCACGCACAAAGAGGTCATCGTTAACCACAACATCATTATTAAATACAAGTTTATAATCGAGGGTTTTTTCTTACCGTCCCAAGCTTTTCGATCGTGAACTCTTCTTCACTCTGCATAGCGGCAATTGAAATAATCTTCCAAGTCGTAACGACAGCTACTCATTATATAGAGATACAGCTCTTCAGGGTGAATAGTGTAGGCAAGCTCTGCCCTGTACCGCTCAAGTGCTTTATACCAAAGTTCGCGATATTTCGAAGAGTCTAAACCTTTTAAATATGTATCCAGCACTAGACCATTCTCGCCTTCTTCATTCCTACATTCGATAAATCCGTCGAGCAGAACGGTGTATGCGTATTCAAGAACCGTGTCAAAATAAATCATATCCGTAACACGAGCGTCTAATACAGGCTTCAGCTTGCGGAACACGATGATTTCAAACATTCTGTCGAAGATGAAACGGTTTCGCGTAGGGACAAGAACGTTATTATCAGATGCATTCTTCCACATCAGTCGTATATCAATGCATGGCTGTTGATTATTTATACACAACGTGCAAACAACGGCATGAGGGTGCGTCACTACCGATCTTACAGTGGGAGGAGCTTAGGAATGTACACACGCACGGACGCAAAGGAGAAAATGAAACCTTAATTGAAACAAATATACGTGATAAATAAACATCGTTAACAATACACGTACAGGGCGTTTCAGGAGGAAAGGTCAATACTTCGGGAGGTGATAGTATCGGTCATTGTGAGAAAAAAATTCATATGAACATGTGTCTAATTCTGAATGGTTACGGAGATAGATC
Organism: Bathynomus jamesi; assembly: GCA_023014485.1. Lineage (NCBI taxonomy): Eukaryota > Metazoa > Arthropoda > Malacostraca > Isopoda > Cirolanidae > Bathynomus > Bathynomus jamesi. The sequence goes on from JAJOZX010000790.1 coordinate 480,209, forward strand.
TGTTTGAATCTGATGCGCGCGTAGCTCTTTCTCCCCCCGCGGTGGTCCCACTCAATGGCCACCAAGGTCTCCAGACCTTTTTCCATTAGATTATTGTTTGTGGGAGTGGATGAAAAGTCATGTTTACAAAAGAAAGGTGGATACACGAGACAATTGCTCGCGCGCATTTTGGATGCTTCTGCCCGCATAAAGGAACGTCAAGATCAACTCAGACGAACAACACGCGATCTTCGCACACGAGTTTCAAAGTGCATTGAGGTTGACGGTGGGGTTTTCGAAAACGTATTGTAAACTGTAACAAATTTGTCATTTCTGTATCTAATACCATTCAAAATGTCAATGGTTAAACATTAAATGTTGGAAACAGTAATTGGTTTCTCTTTCTTGATTACCATTAACAATGCTTTTGTATTTGTAGATTCAAACAGCTCTATCTCCGTAACCATTCAGAATTAGACACATGTTCATATGAACTTTTTTTCTCACAATGACCGATACTATCACCTCCCGAAGTATTGACCTTTCCTCCTGAAACACCCTGTGTATAAATACAATCAAGGATTAAGGTAGCCAGAGGCTACGGTATCATAGGTACCAGGCACCTGGTTACGCTTCCTATAGGTGTTACGGCATACCTTCGTGCCCCTAAGTTCCTTCACATACCCCAGTTTCTGCGCCCGAAAATTGTGGGTCCCCACAGTCAGTTGGGGTGGCTGGTCACCCTCATCTTCCAAGCACACTAGATCCTTCAACGAGTCAAAGTTAACGACTCGACGGTTCGCATGGTTAAGCGTGATACCTTTAGCCTTCACGATATACTTCATATCATCCCCCACCCTCACCCGTACCCCATAGGTTTTTGGCCCTGTTGATACAAACGAGTCTACGTATGCACCATCACTATACTCATCCTTGATCTCATCAGTTAGCCCTCCGAGGAATTCCCCAATAGCAGGCATGTATTCACCTTCCCTTGATGTGAGTATCACGCTGTGTCAGCGTACAGCACCCTCCATCCAAGAGAGTGCAGCAAACCCCAAAGTTTGATGCGGGCGTAGGCCGTTGTGAAGCTGGCTACAGGTATGTTTGTAACCCGTGAGGTATCTGTGGCCAGTTCGGTGATGTTGTACTTTATTATGTAAGTATTACCTACAATCACGATCTCCATAACCTCTTTACTGGGAGCGTTGGCATAATCCCAGACTTCACTATAACTTTGTGCCAAATGAACGTTCCCTTTGCCGGTATTCTGTGCAAATTTCCCCCAAAGACTGTTTAGACACAACTTTGCACTAAAGTGCTTGCCAAGATTCTTAACAATTTGGGAAAGGTCAAGCTGGATACCTTCATGGGCCGGTAACGCTGAATATAATCCGTTTTTTCATCTTCGGTATCAACCCCTCTCGGATATCCTGATGCTTCTACTTTATCCTTCAAAAAAGTGTTTATATATGGTGTGAAAAGGTTGGGTAGCTTCTGAAACCTCCACACTTCATGTATCTTCAATATTCTGTACCCATGGCGAACGGCTAGGTCCACTTCAGGGTTTGTATATACACCTCTGATCTTACGCTGGTTGGTTGTGTGGTTACAATCGCCGTTGTTCTCCTCTGCGCACTTCACGCACAGGGAAACATTAGCTTGTGATCTATAACGACAGGTAATATCGTCAGCTAGACTCCGTACTGAGCGGACGCATTTCCTGAGCTCTCTGATATTGCTTCTACTTTTGGATATTGCCAATAACTTTATTTTTGGAACGTTCTGAATTTTATATACTTGCATTTATATTCACATTGTTATAGTTAAGTTATTGAATATTATTGGTTTTTAGCGATTTAGAAGTCTTCATAGCGCGCCAGCTTAATTTAACTTAAGCTTTTGTTGGTTATAAACTAATTTAACTTGCGCGGTGCCGTGACAGAAAGCGTCGTGTTTTAGGTGTGGGGTAAATCGGTGGTATACGGATTTTAAAAATTATAACGGCGGTCCTATGGCGATTACCGAGATCAGTTTCTTTCTTTTTTGATTTAAGGGATAAAATAGTTGACATAAAACGTAGTGTACGTGAGGTAATGGAAAGACTTGCAACGCTTGATGAGGGCAGGGGTAGGGCTACAGTTGACGAAAGCCGAACCAATACTAACGTTGAAGATGTTAGTAATTTGAAGGGTGAGGTGCGTAACCTAGTTTCTAGTTTAGGTATCTTATCGGGAAGGTTGGATAGAGTTGAGGAAGGGGTTAAGGTTGGTCCGAGATTAGTAGAAGGGGAGGGATTTAGAAAAGTTAAGGGTGGAGCTAGGTCACGTACGTTAGGTGATAGGAATCCTCCCCCATATCGAGGTTTCGAACCCTTTCGCCCATTTGGATAGGGCGTGAATGAGGGGGAAACTATTTTAATTTGAAACTCTTCAGTGAGCTATATGGGTAAAAAGTTCGTTGAACGGAATCCAACCAAGAGGAGGAGGGTCTGTCTCCCAGAGGCCAGGTTTGACAAAATTAGAGACGAAGTGGATAGGATTGACGTTGCCTCTTGTCACTCAATGTTGGTGACGATGGTAGGGGGCAACGACTCGTATAGGCCCGATACGAGAGTGCCTGACCTTTTGGAGATATTGGGTTAATTAGGTCCCTGAAGGCGAGGTCAGATAGGTCTTTAGTTCTTGGTATTACCCCTAGGCACGGTTTGGGTCTTAGGATTACGTCAAAAACAATGTTTTTGAATACTAAATTAGAAGAGATTTGTGCTGAAGAAAATGTACCCTTCGTAAAACTGTGGTCAGAATTCAGTGATTCTAGCCTTTTTATAAAAGATGGGGATGCATTTTAATGAAATAGGTAATGCTAGGCTAGGTAGGTTAATTGACGAAAACGTTCGAAAGCTGTATAGGTCGAAGCCTTCTTTAAACGTTGTGGGTCTGGGAAACGCGGGCCCGACGTGAAAAATAGTTTAAAACGCCGACCCGTGGTAAAATAACTTAAACGTCTTTTATTGTAACGCGCGTAGTATTAGAAATAAATTAAACGAATTTAAGGAGATAATTTATTCCGGCAACTACGATCCTGGAGCCTTACCCTACCAGGACAAGAAACTACGTAACCTTGTCGAGGTGCAGCAGCTTAAACCGACTGGAATGTCTGCCTGGAAATCTGGAAGGAGATTTCTGTAACTTGCGGGGGGCAATAGGCATCCGGAAGGTACTAATTAGTAGTTTCGAACAAGCCAGGAAAAGCCTAGCAAGCCTCTGGTGGTTTTCTTTTGCTCAAGTACAGCGCAAAGAGCCTCGGAACGGACGGACCACGGTTACGACTTTGGCGCGAAAACGGACTTTCTTTTGGATTGCTACAATAAATGTCGGAACACTTAGAGATAAATGCGAAGAAATAGTTGAGTTCATGGAATCGAAATCTATACATATTATGGGAATCGCAGAAACCAGATGGAGAGGTGAATGAACCAAAGTACTGCACAATGATTATAAGTGCATATACAAGGGCAGAGAAGAGGATACCAGATCGGATGTGGCAATTATACTGTCCCCTCGATTTTATGAACATGTTGTTGGAGTGATAATGAAGAGTGAGAGATTGATGGGAGTGACTCTGAGCCTAAACGGAGAGAGACTATCGGTAATCCAGGCATATGCACCGCAGAGTGGAAGATCACAAGGGGAAAAGGAAACTTTTTATGATGATCTTCAGGGAATGATAGATGGGCTGCCTTATGGACCAAGAATTTTGATGGGAGACCTAAATGGCCATGTGGGTGGAGATCGAAACGGAAATGAAGACGTGATCGGGGCATTTGGTGTTGGGGAGAGAAATTTGGAAGGGGAAATACTGGTAAATTTTTGCGCAAGAAATGTTCTTAGTATAATGAACAATTTTTTTAAGCACCAAGAATCATATCTCTATACATGGTATGGATGGAATAGTAGAACCGGAAATTATGATAAGAAGTCTCAGATAGACTTTATTGTGGTGGATAAAAAGTCATTGGTGAAAGATGTAAGAGTAGTACCATCTGTGTCTTTTGACTCGGATCATAGACTTGTTAAAGCCAAAATTTTGCTTCCAGTACCACAAAATATAAAGAAGCCTAGAAGGAGAAGAGTGTGCACGGAGAATATACCAGAAAAACTGGAAGAGATTAGAACTAGAACTGAGGAGGATTTCGGACAAAGGGTAGCTACGGAAATAGTGGAGGTTTGGGTTGAGTTTAGGAGAACGATGGAAGGAATACAGCGAGAGGTGATTGGAGAAAGGGTAGTTGGTGGGTCAAAAAAAAAAAGACGGCATGGTGGACCCAGGAGGTAAAGGAGGCAGTGACAAATAAGATGCCTGCTTTAAGGAGATGGCTTAAGGATAGAAATGAGCAAACAAGGCAAGAATATGTCCAAATGAGAAACCACACCAACGAGGTTAAAAGAAGAGCGAAACGCTCTGTGTGGGAGAAAATAGGTAGAGACTTAGAAGGGGATTTTCAAGGCTCGAAGAAGTTACTGTATAGCATGGCTAAGAAATATAAAAATGGAGGTGATTGGAGAAAGGGTAGTTGGTGGGTCAAAAAAGAAAAAGACGGCATGGTGGACCCAGGAGGTAAAGGAGGCAGTGACAAATAAGATGCCTGCTTTAAGGAGATGGCTTAAGGATAGAAATGAGCAAACAAGGCAAGAATATGTCCAAATGAGAAACCACACCAACGAAGTTAAAAGAAGAGCGAAACGCTCTGTGTGGGAGAAAATAGGTAGAGACTTAGAAGAGGATTTTCAAGGCTCGAAGAAGTAACTGTATAGTATGGCTAATAAGTCTCATATAAAAATGGAGAAAACAAGAAAACAACAGTGACGATTAAAAATGCACATGGTGAAGTCTTCACTGATAAAAGCGAGGTGGCCGCACGCTGGAACGAATACTTTAGACAGCTTTTGAATAACGAGAACCAATATGATGAGGTGAGACGGGAGGAGCGGGTAAATCATGAGGAGCATGAGGGGGACAGAGAGATCACTAGAGAGGAGGTTATTCAAGCTCTAAAGAGGATGAAGAATAATAAAGCTCCCGGGCCGGATGCAATTCTCACAGAAACACTAAAAGCAGCTGGTGATCCTGCTGTGGACTGGCTGCTAAGCATTTTCAGGGTGGTGTGGTCGCAGGGAATTGTACCGGCAGAATGGGGCAGATCAATTATATGTCTATATATAAAAAGAAGGGAAGTGAGCAGGAATGTCAAAACTACCGTGGCATATCTTTGATGTGTCATGTGGAGAAAATATATGAAAGGATTTTGGAATATAGAATACGAAACATACTGGAACCTGAGTTACTGGAGTATCAATGTGGCTTTCGTGCAGGCCGGAGTACTATAGATCAAATTTCAGCCATAAGACAATATCTTGAGAAGAGCCGAAAATTCAATTTTGACCGTTCATGTATTTTTTGGATCTGGAGAAGGCATTTGATAGTGTGCCCAGGGAGAAGCTGTGGGTGGTTTTGAGTGAGAGAGTGCCACCCAAGCTTCTGAGAGCAGTAATGAGCACCTATAGGGTCTCCCAGAGCACGGTGGTGGGATCGGAGGAGTGGTTCGATGTAAGTACAGGAGTTAAACAAGGGAGTGTTCTGTCACCCATTTTATTTATTGCCTACATCAACGGGGTTATGGAACACATAACTGAGGAAATTGAAGAGGAAATAGAAATTTTTGGATATGTTGATGATGTGGCTGTTGGGACTAACACAGCACAATCCCTGGAGAGAATTATGCAGAGGTGGGATGAGAGATTGAGGGAGTATGGACTGAAACTGAATTATGATAAAACTGAATATATGGTGGTAACGAGGGGAGCGAACGAGGATGGAATCTTTTTTAGGGGAAGGGAAATGAAAAAGACGGACACATTTAAATACCTTGGTAGTGTGATAGCAAATGATGCGGGTATGGATGCAGAGGTGAATGAAATAATTGCTAAATATAGCAGAAATGTTTCCTTCCTGTACCCCCTATTGAAAGATCAAAACATCCCTAAAAAGGTAAAGACGCATATATACTCAACAATATTGAAACCAATCTTACTATACGGCAGCGAGACTTGGGCCCTAACCACAAGGACGAGGGGAAACTGCAAGCAGCTGAAATGAGGGTCCTGAGATTGATAGAAGGAGTAAGTAGATTGGATAAAATAAGGAACACTGAAATAAGAAGGCGATTGTGTGTAACTTCGGTTAATGAGAATATTGAGAGGAACCAACTGAGATGGTACGGGCATGTCCAACGAATGCCGATGGAAAGGACAGCAAGAAGAATGCTGGAATGGGCTCCTCAAAACAGAAGACCAGTTGGAAGACCCAAGATCCGATGGATGGATAACATCAAGTGTGCTGTCGAGAAGTGTGGAATCAGTCTCCAACGGGCGAACTGGATGTGTGGAGATCGTGAGGCATGGAGGAGTCTCGTCCGAGGGCTCCCAACTGACAGACCGCTTTAGGTCTGCCAGGCGCCTGGTAAGAAGGGTAAGAAACTACGATATAGTTGCTATCACTGAAACGTGTTTAAATACCGTGACTCGGGACTTGTTGGGGGAACTTGATATACCGAGTTTTAAACTCTTTAATAATGATAGGTTACATAAGATTGGTGGCGGCGTTTTGCTGTACATTCGTAATTCCCTTAGGGCTACCGAGGTTATGATAGATTTTCCGGCAGCAATTAATGCGATGTACGTTGAAGTTAGGGCGCGTAGAATTAGTTTTAATTTTGTTCTTGTTTTAGACCTCTCGTTCAACCCCTCGAAACCGATACTAGATTTTATTCACTTCTTGGTAACTTTATTGATAATCGGAATAGTATAATTGTCGGAGACTTTAACTGCTCTAATGTTAATTACGAGACTTTTACTGGTAATGAGGAGGGTTTGAGACTGGTTGAGTTCATGGAAGATAATTTTTTACGACAGATGGTTACCGAACCAAGGCGCGGTGACAATATTTTAGACGTGGTGATGACGAACGGCGAAAATATAGTCGAAGGTTTAGAAGTAGGCGAGAGTTTAGGATGTAGTGATCATCAAATTCTTAGGTTTAAGCTATTGACAGAAAACAATAAAGGATAGTAACGTAATAGAAGTCCCTGATTTTCGTAGGGCCAATTTTGATAGTTTTGCGGATAGGTTGAGAGTAGTGGACTGGGATAACTTATTTACGGGTAATGACACAAATTTGCATTGGGAGGCGTTTAAAGATAGTTTCTTGAATATCGAAAGGGAGTTTATTCCTCGTAAGCCCAAGCGCGCTAGAAATCATGGTAGGCCCAAGTGGTGGACTAGGGAAATAGGCGAGTTCATAAACGAGCGTAACAGAGCGTATAGACTTAATAAGCGCAATGGCACGGTAGCTAACGCTAATAGATATATCAAGCTTCGACGTCAGGTTAAAAGATCAGTTAGGAATACGAAGCGTAACTTAGAGATACTTATAGCTGCGGATAGTAAACATAACCCAAAAAAGTTTTTCGATTACGTGAATAATCGTAAGCCAATAAAAGATAATATAGACCCTCTCTTGGACGCTCATGGCGCTTTGGCTTCCGACGCTCAGGCGATGGTGGATATTTTTAATAATTTTTTGCGACAGTTTTTACCGGAGAAGACGTCAATAATGTCCCCGATGTGGACGATATCGTTCCATTTAGCAGCGAGACTATTTTGGATGAAATAACTGTTTACGAGGGTGAGATTGCGCATTATATCGATAAGTTAAAAGTTAGCAAGGCTCCAGGCCCTGACGCGTTTTACCCTAGACATCTGAAAGATTTGAAAGACGTTGTCGTAGGCCCCTTAACGAAGATTTTTAATCGGTCACTGGAAACGGGGATTTTTCCTGAAGACTTCAAATTAGATAACGTCACGCCCATTTTTAAAACAGGCGACCGCACAGTAGCTAGCAATTATAGGCCCATTAGCTTAACGTCAATTGTTGGTAAACTTTTGGAATCCGTAGTTAGGGATCGTATCATCGATCACTTAGAAAGTCGCGATTTCATTAATAGTAGTCGCATGGGTTTCGACGCCATAGATCTTGTTTAACTAATTTGTTAGAATTTTATGACGAAATAGTGCGCGAATACGATAGGCATAGAGCGGCTGACGTTATTTATTTAGATTTTAAAAAAGCGTTCGATACAGTTCCGAATAGAAGATTAATTGCGAAGGTTAAAGCGCACGGTGTACGCGGTCAGGTAGCTAATTCATTAGAGGAATAGCTTCGTGCTAGGAGACAGAGGGTCGTTGTTAATGGTAGTGAATCGGGGTGGTTGGATGTAGGAAGCGATGTCCCACAGGGTTCAGTGTTAGGCCTATTGCTATTCGTAATTTACATTAACGACATAGATGTAGGATTGACTAGCATCGTGTCAAAATTCGCGGACGATACTAAAATAGGCGGTAAAGTTGTGTACGAGGAGGATAAAAATAGGCTCCAAGACGATGTAAATAGGATTATGGAGTGGACGGATAAGTGGCAGATGCAATTTAACGTTGACAAATGTAAAGTTTTGCATATAGGTCCTCGTAACAATAATTACACGTACACAATGGATTGTAGAGAGTTAGCGAGCGTTGACGAGGAAGTAGATTTAGGCGTAGGCGTATCTAAGGATTTAAAAGTTAGGAACCAGTGCCTGGAGTCTTGCACAAAAGCTAAAAGGATGTTAGGCTTCATAGCGCGTAATTTCGAATTTAAATCGAAGAATATTATATTGCCCCTTTACAAGTCCCTAATCAGGCCTCATTTAGAATATGCCGTTCAGTTTTGGTGCCCGTATTTGCCTGAGGATATTGATAGGTTAGAAAGGGTTCAGCGTCGCGCCACGAAACTAATTCCCTCATTGCGCAACAAGTCTAACGAAGATAGGATTAAAGAGTTAGACTTGCATTCACTCGAAACTAGGAGATTAAGGGGGGAGCTTACTGAAGTTTTCAAAATCGTTAATAAAATCGATAACGTAAATTTTGATAAACTGTTCACTTCCGATAATAGCAATACTCGTAATAACGGATTTAAGTTGCGTGGCAGACGTTTCATTACTAATATCGCTAAAAACTTCTTTACGTTTAAAGTAATTGATAAATGGAATAATCTTCCCGAGTCAGTCGTGAACTCTACCAGCGTTAATGTGTTTAAGAACCGTTTAGATAGGCATTTTAAAAATATTAACGTTGTTTAATATAATAATAAAACAATTAGTAACAGGAGCTCTGGGGATGGTGATCGGGGATGAGTCTGTTGACGACTAATGCCAGCTTGTGACATGCCAGCGTGTGATATGCCAGCAAAAAAAATAATTAGACTAACACGAACTTAGATGTAGCTCGTAGCGTAAACTAACCCACTTTTTGTCATTCTTTTTTTTTTCTTCTCTCCTAATTTGCATGTCTGTAACTTTCTTCATTGCATGTCTGTAGTTTGCATGGTATGATAGTGTTTGAGTTAAGAATGAATGTGTTGCATGGTTTGTAATGCGTTCTTATTTTACTTCTTTTCATCTTCCACCCCTTTCCGGTAGAGTGTGTTGCATCCTCTACCTCCCTATGGAGTGGAGGACCGGTCTCCAACTGCTGGAGGTATGTGTTGCTTTGAGTTAAGAATGTGTTGTTCTTTGAGTTAAGAATGTGTTGCATGGTTTGTAATGCGTTCTTATTTTACTTCTTTTCATCTTTCACCCCTTTCCGGCAGGTTGGGCAGCATCCTCTACCTCCCTATGGAATGGAGGACCAGTCTGCAACAGCTGGAAGTATTCTCTTCGACTAGGTTTCCGACTTGTCGGCAGTGGCCGGCGGATGATGATGGTGTCTTCCTTTTTCTTTTTCTGAATGAATTTTAACCCACGAGAGATAGGTTTTGCTACTTACTTAACCCCTTATTCTCTTCTTTTAATCCCTTACTTTCTTCTTTCTCTCGTGTTAACCTTAGAGTGGATCTTAGGGTCTTTGCTAGCCTTAGCTTCTGTAGATCTGTAGATCCATAAATCGCGATGGGGGAGCACGTCTACGAAAGAGAGTCCAAAGTAGCGCTCATTCAAGTTAGCTGAAATTTCCTCGATGGTTGGTATGATGGGACCCACCATTTTTTCAGGCGCACCTACGGAGTACGGATTGTTCTTCATCACGTAGGGGTAAAAAGAGCAGTCGTAGCAGTGGAGTTTCAAGCCCTCTGTAGGCGGAAAGTATAGCTTGAATGGGTTTGTACACCCCTCAAACAGGCTGTCATCGCATTTGAGGGGGTCCAATACCATCGAACGTTTGATGGCCCCTATTTCTTCACGGTACTGGGCATCTGTTTCCATCTGTGCATCATACTCATGCTCCCACACGATTTTGTGAGTGAACTGGGAGCCTATAAGTTGATCACGGTTACGGGTCCATGCGAGGCTGTCGGCGGGGATCTTCCATAAAGGTTCCCTTTGATGGCACATTTAGCGCGCGGGCATCCATGCCACCAGCAGCCGTTAAAGGAATACACAGTCTTCTCACCAGTGGCTGGATCCTCACGTAGGCCATCAACCCAAAAAACACGACCATTGACCTCAACGGGTACTTCACCCGTGTTGCGGGCATGTTTTATGTATACCCCGGTCTGTTGCTGTAGGTGTCTGAGCCAGTAAATGGCCTTGTGCCCATAACTGCAGGGGTTGTTTCTGTGAATGACTGCTAAGGTGTCTTTAGGCATGAAGTTATTCTTGAACACTAAAACATAATGAGGCGATCGTGGTCGCGACTTGCAGCGGATCGCATTTGAAACGGGCTATGCACATCCTTCTAAAGGCCTGGAAACATACCTTAAGCACACGCACATCATTCACGCAATAACGTTCACATTCATCGTCTATATTGTATGGACTAGCTTCATTAAAACTGTTGTAGTAGCGGTCAAAATCTTCACGCTCACTATCACTCATGTTGGTGTAGTTAAAGTAATGTTTGGGTGGAGGTAGTCCTACGTAATTCAAAGTTTCGTTAGTGAGGAATGTGTAAGGGAAATACCCTTTTGAAACTTCAGCGTCTACACTCATCACCTTGGGTAGCTTTGCTAATTTACAAGGTGTGAACAGCAGGGTGTCTTTAAACTGTACATTACCTCTTATCTGTATCTGTATTATTTTTTTGTCTCTTTTCAAGGGATCACCTGTAAATATCGCAGACGACTCGTGTTCAAGCAACTCCTTACAAAGGAACTGTGTCAAATTTCGCCCCGTTATGGGCAAGAATATAGACAGTCATTGTTTTGAACTTGTCCGCTAATTTGACAATATAGGATACAAAGGGCTTCACAGGGTTGCCGTGTGCAGTCGTTTTAAAAACGTTTGTCCGTTTTCCACATTTGTGACACTCGCCACACTCGATCTCCATGCACTCTTCACAGATAGTCTGACTTACGAGTAAATGTGGAATAACCTCTTTGGTTTCAGCGTTCGTGTAAGTTTCTATATCGTAGTACACAGTTATACAAGGGCTATTTTTAGGCTTAGCATCTTTCACATAACATACATTCTTCACTCCATCCGCCTTATATTTTTCATGACATGTAGAATGAATTTCATCGCATTTATGTTTGAAATTCCCCCAATTATCCATCATGTGAAACATACCGCACTTACAAATCCTCATTTTCCTGCAAGTGCCAACTGATTTATGGAGTTCAAAGCATTTATTATTGAAAAATGTACGTCTACTCACATTACATTCCCTCTTCTCGGTCTCAACTACACGACTTTCACATTTGGGGCTTTTATACTGCTCACATTCCATGTAGCAATCCTTACAATGTTTCACCATATCATCAGCAAACTCGAGACATCCCTTACACAAATCATGATGCCTTCCATATTTTCGACTTTTATCATAACTGGCGTAGAGAGCCCTTATGTTACGGATGGGGAGATACGATGTTCCTGACAATCCTAAAATAAGTAGAGGTCTTGTACGATCTCTCACGCTGCTTTTAAAAACATACACAGTCCTACGACGATCATCCATTCCAAATACGACTATACGTGCATTCATTTCCTGCTCGCCCTTCTCAGTTCTTCAGGACCCATATTACACTCAAACTCAAGCTTACAATCTGAAGCCAGTTTACGGGCACGCTGCACAACCGTAGGCAGCCAAATTTTTTGCGTCCATGTATTTAGCACAGTGAACATATGAGCTAAGACTATTGCTATAAAGCCACAACCACGATCGACGTTTAAATGCTTTCTGTAAATAACCGGAGAATTGAAATTAAGAGTATAAGGTGTGGCACTATGACCCGCAACCCGGAATACTCTGTCAATATCTACCATGAAGTTGTCCATATTGAAGGCTGTACTACTTTGAGAGGCTGCATTATACGGCCCAAGATATATTCTATGTCTACAGCCGCCAAACGTCTGAACGGTATTACTACCCAAAAATCTCCCCTCATCTGACCCGAACCTGAAGGACAACCTCGTCCGGACTTCACGTTCGTCGCGGTTCTGAAGGGCAAACTCCACAATACGTTCAACTACGCGTCCAGTCCGTTGGTATACAGGGATCCAGGGTCAACCCTGACCACGTACCGATTTCTAGTCAGGGCAGGGGTGGGGGTAGCGGTGCGCACCAACTCGAATGTTATACCATCCTCCACAGTATGAGAAGCTGCTGTGGAGGAAGTACCCGGAACTGAATAATGGGGCATATTTGAGGAAGGTACTATTGTGGGGGTTGTGTCGTAAGACGTAGAGGGTTGGGGCTCTATTACTGGGGTCTAACAACCGGCAATCCTGGCACGCTTTATACCTGACGTGGAGGGCTCTTCATCATGCTTCCGCTTTGAACTGTCGCATGCTACAGGTGTCGCTGGTGAGGGTTCGTCAGCGGGGAAGGGTTCTGTAGCTACACTCATCGGGTTCGTCTGTGATATCGATGATGGGTGTGTACATCGTCGTCATTCACGGTTCTGTGGAAGAAGAAAAACAAAATATAAGGAGCACTCAAAATTTGTAATATTTTGTAAATGACCCACTTAGGGGTGTGACGTGTTAGAGATGGAATCTGTAGAAAAATTCAGGTTCACAAGCCCCTCCACATGTATTATATCTGGCCCTACAGGATGTGGAAAAACTGTATTTATGCTTAAAATCATTAAAGATAAGGGGGAGATGTTCTCAAAATTTGTGCATAAAGTAATATGGTGCTATTCGACGTATCAGTCAGTGTTCAACGAGTACCAAGATGAAATTTTGTTCCACAAGGTGTATATGACGTTAATTCGTTAAAAGGTAATGAGCATACAGTTATTGTAATTGACGATCTCATGTTGGAAATGGATAAAACGTTTGCCGAGACATTTACAGTGTTCTCCCACCATCTTAACATAAGCGTATTCTTCATCAACCAGAATCTATTTTTCAAAAATAGATACATGCGCGATGTGTCGCTAAATACACAATATCTAGTCTTATTCGCACAACGTAGAGATGTGTCACAAATTGGGGTATTAGCCAATCAAATGTTCCCGAATCACGTAAGGAGTTTTTGGAGGTTTATAAAGAAGCCACAAGTCAGCGTTATGGATATTTGCTTTGTGACCTTCACCCGCGAAACACGTTTAGGGTGCTAAGAACGAATATATTCCCAAACGAACCTGAAACGGTGTATATTCCAGAATGACAAATAGGCTGAAGAAATATCGTGAATTAATAAAAATCTATCAACGATTGCCCCGGGCACTGCAACAGATGTTTGTTAAAAATATCGACTCCGACTTTTTAAAATGCATCTGTGAAATCTGTCTTAATGTTATAAAATGTAATGTGCCAATGAAACCCCTCAGAAGGCTCGCTTACGTCGTTACAAGAACATAATACGAGCTCGCTCATAAAAGTCAAACTGTGGGTAAGAAAAAGCGAATTATTGTACAAAGAGGAGGATCATTCCTACCCATCTTATTTTCAGTTTTGGGTCCTTTACTGACTAGATTAATATAATGAAGAAGTGGTAGTGATTCCGCACGAGGTGTATGCTTCATTGCAAAGTTCAAAGATTCCAGACACGGCTCTAGAACCCCGTAAAAGTAGGCTTAAAAGAATGGAAAGCGAGTTGCTAGCCCTATTAAACAGTGAAAAGTCACCTGATGAGAAAAGGATCTTGTACCAAGAGGCTTTGCAGAAATTTCTTCATGAGTACGAAGATTATAAGAATCCGACAGAGCTCCCCGTGGTTATTAGGCACAGCGCGAGTAGCGCTGAGCATGGCGACACTGGGCCCGACGTTAGAGATGACCAACCAAAGAACAACGGAACACAACACATCGAACATGTGTTAAAAAACAGTCTCCCACATACATTGAGGAATAAAGGCTTAAGTCTTTATAATCTATTGAGTGAGGACCCCATCATACAGTGGGCCGATACAGGCGAGGTCATTGTTGAAGGAACAAGGGTACAAGGATCCAATCGTTGACATTGTTCATGATCTGGTGAGAAAGTGGGACAGGCCCTCACCAACAGGATGGAAGCATATTAAAGCAAGACTACAACAAATAAATGTCCCCAAAACATTGATAGGTAATCTGAATAGGTTAAAAGACCTGGATCAAGTCGCGCATGTGTCACAACTGAGTACGCCATCGCCCCCAGCAGCAGCGTCTCTGAAGAGGAAAGAAGAGAACAAACGGCCAACCTTATCCACGTGTCTCTAAAATACGCAAATGGCTAACATATTAAGTAAACGCTATTATGACATTTCTAACCCCGCCTCCTATGGTGGCGTTAATAGACTGTACAGAGGTGTTTACGGAGTAGGGAAAAAAGATGTTGAGAGGTTTTTGTGGGTGCAGGATGCTTTACACTTCATAAACCGGTGAGAAAAAGGTTTAAAACGGCCAAGACAACAGCGGCTTCGATTGATGCAAAGATATTCAGTGTATAATGACGGATACCGCTACATCCTATTCATAATAGATGTATTCTCTAGATATCTGTGGCTAATTCCACTGAAAAATAAATCGCCTGAAACAGTTGCTAAAGCGATCAAAACGTTGATGTTAAAAGAAGATAGGGTTCCTAGCTATTTTTGTACGGATATGGGGAAAGAATTTATAGGTTGCGCTTTTCAGAACATGCTGACAGAATTTAACATCAGTTACTACACTAGCAGTTCTATACATAAGGCTTCTTTAGCTGAAAGAGTTCAACGTACCATAAAGGAACGCATGCATCGCTATTTTACACATAAAAACACAGATATATAAACGTTCTCGGTTCATTGGCATCGTCATATAACCGTTCACACCACCGTACGATTGGCACAACACCTAACGAAGTTTTAGAAAGAAGTACGCTGCCAGAGGTGAGAAGAGATGGAGCACCGCCACCACACTCTACATATTTTAAAATCAATGATTATGTAAGGCTATCACGTTCGGGAAATAAATTCGCGAAGGGATTTGAGCAAGGATGAACACGTGAGATTTTTATAGTTAGTGCTATGAAACCTAAATGCGAGATAATGATCTATTACGTTGAAGATTTGAATGGGGAAGAGATCGCTGGAGGCTTTTACCGCGAGGAGTTGCAGAAAGTGACATTTAATTTAGGAAAAAGTGTTTAAAATTGAAAAAATTTTAGGCAGCAAAGGTTCAGGAAAGAGAAAAATGTACCTGGTGAAATGGCTGGGTTACCCAGAAAGCTTCAACACCTATATAAAAGCTGCTGCAATAATGAAGCTTAAATAGTATGCAACATGGCGCCTAGCCACTTCTATGTCACACTCCCGTCCTCTTCTCTGTCTGTACATCCTAACAACACCCTGCCAACTTTGTGACAGAACTCCACGGACCCATTGAATTGGAGCGTGATTCGTATGAGGTGGGTTTATGTGAACTCCAGTTAGTCTCCAAATTTTTAACTCTTGAAAATGAGCAAATCATATTTCTGATCCTTAGAAGAATCGATGAGTGCGAAAAATTAGGCATAACCTTAGACAATACTATGCGATCAGTCCTGTTCGGTGAGGTCAGTACTATAGCACAAATGTATCGCTAGGAATCGGCATTATGATACAGCCATGGACATTGTGACGGGGTTAAACAAGAGTCTTGAAAAGTCGTACCTGACAAACGATTTACTTTTTGAAGTCGTAAACATAGACACGCCTGCATGCACATTGAAGTTAAAATCAACGCTTAGTAGAAATATTAAAGATAAAGAGCTGTTCACAATTGTGGCTGAGGGCCGATATAGCGCAGCTCTCCAAAGAGATACCTTTCACGAGGCACAGCATGACTTGTCCAGCTTAATGTATCAATTGAAGATGGAGAAATTGGGTGAAAGCTCTCCATCCCCAGACATGTGCTATATTTACAGCAATATCGTAGAGCACAATTTGTTGGGGACACCCAGGCGCGCCTGCTGCGCATTGCACACATCCCCAACCATAGAGGGAAAAGTTTGAGCATTACATATGACAAGCCCCATTATGTGAATGTTGCGACTAATCTATTAACCAACATCTCGATATATATAAGAACGATTGAAGGAAAAAATTTCCCATTCGGTGATGGGAGCTTAACAGTGAAACTACACTTTCGTCGTTTATAATGACCCGAAGGCCATTCACAGTCTATCGAGGGGTGAGATATCAGCGTGGGAGTGGGCTTGGATCCATTTTTTCATCCATACTACGCACCGCTGTCCCACTGTTGAAGAGGGGTGCTAGATACCTAAGGAAGAAGGCGTTACAAACAAGTTTTAACGCGGCAGAAGTTATAATGGGTGGAACTAAGCCTAAAGAAGCTCTAAAAAAACATTTAAAACGTACACGGGACGAAATCATCAAAGATGCAAAGAGAAAAATGCGTGGTGGCAGAAAGAAGAGAGCTACCAGGAAGAAGGGGTTATCATCACGTGGCGCTAAACGTAAAAGGAAATAGAAAAAGAAGTGCTCTAAGCGCATGAAGCCGATGGCTGATCATTTTTTTAACTGGTATAAGCTGAGGACACTACTCTCACGAATCATAGGCTGATTATTAGTTGTCGAGAGAGGTGGCACTATTTCTGACTCGTCATGGCGCGTTTCATCCATCCGTGTAGTTCACAATGCTGTAAATCGGAACTGTCCCTCTTTGATATGCCCTCCACTCAGGTCTCTATTGAGTTTAGCGACTTTATTACAATTAACCCATTAAACACAATTAGTTCGCCGAGTGCCCCTATAGAGTTCGTGATACCCAGCTCAGGCCCTTACTTTTTTGACCCAAGCTGCATGTACATGTACGCTAAAGTGCGTATAGCCCATTCAGCCCATTCAGGGATATTACCAGACTAAAGATGAAAATGGTATAAAGGCTAAATTTAAAAATTCTAAAAAAAAGATATACGAGTGTTTTTGACGTCTTCATACAGAGGAGAAACTGCTTCTGAACGGCATCGATCTGAAACTAAAGCTCAACCGCACGAGTCCTGAGATCTGCATAAATCTGGGGTCTGATCAAGAAGAGGGCGCGAAACCCGTTGTGATTCACATCATGGAGACATATTTGCGTGTACGCCGAGTGAAATTAAGTTCGCCAAAATAAATAGAAATTGAGAAAGACTTAGTACACGCCACAGTAAAATACCCAATTAACAGGGTACAGACCAAACTATACACGGTGCCCGCCGGGTTGGCCTCGAAGCAACTAGAAAACGTGGCCCTTGGAATCCTACCTAAAAGGATATTAATTGGAATGCAGGACCACGCCTCGACGAATGAAAAATATAAAAAGTGTGCCTTTAAATTCGAGAATTTCGGCCTTAAAAATATAGTAGTCTGGCTCATAATACAGATACCTGTAATGAACTTGGGTTTGGCGTAACGCAGAATGAATTTGCCGAAGAATTTAACATTTATTCATTTGATGTTACGCCTGACTTGTCTGCTGGCGTAAATACACACTTAAGCCCACAACAGAGCCGGAATATCTCAGTCAGGTTGGAATTTGCCAAGCCTATAGACGCTCCTATTAGTGTACTCGTGTACCTCGAATCACAAGCACTAATAGAAGTTGACCGTTTCAGGAACGTGGTCACAGACTTTTAAAATGGACGCGTATACACTCCAGAGAGTAATGAAAAGTGATCGAATCACACGCTCCAAATTTGCGAAGAATGAAATATTGAAATTGCCAACTACGAGAAACTGGTACGGGATTATCGTGAACACCGACATCGTGGGGGGTGAGGAGATTCATTGGTTTGCAATCTCTTTCAAAAATAGGGAAAGAATGTACTATTTTGACTCACTCGGCACTCAGCCCTGGAATGATCCTGTGGTTGTACAATTTATCGAACAGCTACATGTACCTGAGGTTGTATGGAACCCATATCTCTTTCAAGGATATTATAGCAACACGTGCAGCATGTACAGCCTCTCATTTCTCATGCACATGTCACGTGGGAAGGGATTTATAAATTTTTTAAAATTATTCGATTTGTGCGACACTGAAATGAATGACGAGTTGGTACGCAAACAAATTAAAAAAGTTCCCATATGCTAGCACCCGCTGTATTGTGTAAAGGCGTGTATCTATATTGTGTAAAGGCCTATTTGTCGCCATTAAGACTTATTTAATGGACACTGGTTCCGCTTTGTACATGTTTTCTACCATTTACTAAATTAAATGAAAATACAATGTGTTTTGTTCTTAACCCCAAAAATACTTACATTAGTTCCTCGATGACCTGGCATTCGTTGGACCGGATGTGAGCTAATACCTCGACCTCTGTATTCAGGTCGCTGGTTTGGTTGTGGGGTAAAGCATCCATATCATTTATTCCTCTTTCATCAAAACGAAAAGTAGCTATAACACGATCAAGTTCCGCATCGGTCCTATAAGGAGAAGTTAACATGATTAGTTCATGCTGAATCAAGTAAAGTTAAGTAAAAATAAATTACTGCAGTTTAATTAAAGAGATACAATAAGGTTAAATCCCGATTAGGACGCCTGGTAAATTGTAATCACAAAGCAGATATCCTGACAGTTTTCAAAAGTAAGCATCGGGAAATAACCATGAAAGAAACAGACAATAATTAAAAGCGAGTACGCTAATTTACAGCTCAAAAGTAAGATTAGCTGGGTATGCTACGCTTCGTCTGCCTGCAACGGGTCTCGAACCCGCAGACAATTCTTAATAGTTTTTAATATTTCTATTGTGTCTATATTGTGTAAAGATGTGTATACACTTCCGCTTAAATCACAAACTAATTTTCAAAACATTTATTATGGAATTTATAAGTTAATTAACACTGAATGAGCCGCATAGCTCCACCATAACCGCAAAGGAGACAGAGAATGAGACAGTAACTAAAAGAGATACAATAAGGGAAAACCCCGATTAGGACGCCTGGCAAATTGTAATCACAAAGCAGATATCCTGACAGGTATCAAAAGCAAGTATCGGGATAATCTTAAAAGTTTTGGTAATTTTAAAATTCTATCTGTAGAACTTTCTATAAATTATCGAGAAATGTGACCCGGTTAGGTTCAATTGTGTTAGGTTAGGTTAGGTTCAGTTGTGTTAGGTTAGGTTAGGTTATACTATTATCAACGAGAAAGAATCCTGGGAATAATTTTTCGTTGTAGAAAAACTCAGAATAATGTTAGGTTAGGTTAAGTTATATTATATCCCGGTTAGGTTAGGGTCAGTTGTGTTAGGTTAGGTTATGTTATTATGAACGAGAAAGAGTCCTGGACCGGTATATATATATAGGCTAGGTTAGGCTATATTATGTCCCGGTTAGGCTAGGCTAGGGTAGGTTATATTACGACCGTATATATATATATATATATATATATATATATGGGAGATTTGCAATAAGAGAAAACGCCCAGCAAATTATGATCACAAATCAGATATCCTTTCACTTCGCTTTATCATGAATTTTAAAAATTATTTATTACTGAATGAAACGATGAATATAATCACTTACATTTCAAATGAGTTGTCCGTTGGAGCTTGCAATGCATCGCAATTTTCTGCAACAGTCTGCGTTGAAAGTAGAGTGCTCCCATCCGCAGCATTGAAAAGATAAATTGCAGAGAGCGATGGGACGTCTTCATCTTCAAACAATTCGGGAAAGTTGTAGAGCGATTCTTGGCTCATGGTGGATATTTCAAAAGCACTAAGCGAAAAAACTACTGAAATGAGGTCCTTAGATGAAAGTGCCTCCTTTTATAAACGGGATCGTGATCAACCTACAACACACGAATCGCGAGCTTCCTATTGGCTAACGGTGAATTTTGGGCGGGAATTGATGCGTTGGCCCGCATAGCAGCCAAACATAGGTTCTGGGCTCCGCCCACAGGGTTGTGATTGGCTGCCCCGTGAAATATGGGGCGTGTCAGATATTCCCATTCGTAGAGAGAGAAATGCGTTGTTTTTTGATCTTGTATTCTGCCGCGAGAGAGAGACAGCGCGAGAGAGAGACAGCGAGAGAGAGAGGAAGATGAGGAACTTAACGAGGCTGGTTTGTGAATCGGTTTATTGTACCCCATCTAAAATAGGATCGGAAAAATTTATTGCCTCTGAAATATAAAACGTCTCAAACTGGAAGGTATTTATCCATGAAGGTGAAATTCAACAGTGCGCGAAGCTCGCTCTCCCATCTGTAAAGGTTAATTGTATACCTGCGTTATCGTACGATAAAATAAATAAATTTTAAAAAAATAACAGAGATGTGTGATGGATGCGGATCATTAAACGCCAAAGTTTATTTCGATATCATAAACTTGTGTCAAACACAATTTCAGAACGGTGTTTAACATAATTGTGTGTGTGTGTATATATATATATATATATATATTTTTTTTTTTATTTTTATTTATTTTTTTTTTTCCCAATAAATATTTATGTCCTATTGTTCATGCCTCGAGAAAATAAAACTGCCAACCGTGAAAGGATGTTTACACTCCAACTTAGAGCGAGAGGGAGAGAGGGAGAGAGAGAGAGAGAGAGAGAGAATTCTACATATATAGGATCACCTTTGCTTTCGATGGCTTCGGCCCGAATTGTTCATTCTGGCGAAGGTCAAACTTTTCACCCCGCCCTAGACCTACTTTTTAATGGGGTATATATGAGAGAGAGAGAGGGAGAGAGCGAGAGAGAGAGAGAGAGACTTGTACATACATAGGATCACCTTTGCTTTCGATGGCTTCGGTCCGAATTGTTCATTCTGGCGGAAGCCAAACTTTTCGCCCCACCCTAGACCTACTTTTTAACGGGGTGTGTATATATAAGAGAGAGCGCGCGAGAGGGATCCCTGCTAGGGCACCCTGGTTACCCATTTATCTACCAATCGTGAAAGGATGTTTACACTCCACCTTAGACCTACAATTTAACACGGATCATTAGGTTACCCTGTTTTCTCATTTATCTGCCAACCGTGGAAGGACGCGCCGCCACCGGGTCTCGAACCCAGTGCATATAATCGTGTGTGCGTAATATTTTATGGGCGGAAAGGCGGGTGTGTACGTGCCAAAACGAAGTATACACTGTGCCAGCTGGCTGATAATGCCTGGAGGCACTGGCTGATTGAGAACATATTAAGACAACGGCCGCTCGGCTGAAGTCTTAATATGCGCTTGGCTCCTGCCAGGCGAACACCTCTCTTCCTCTCTCTCCTTCTCTCTTTATCTTGGGGGATAACTCCGCCTCCAAGTTGCATAACCCTTTTTGCTCTTGCAACAACCCCCCTCCCCCTTTGGGGGGGGGGTTGGCACTGGCACTGGTGCTGGCACTCTTGCAACATTCCCCCTCCCCATTTGTTGCAGAACTTATGCAGCATTTCCTTTGCAACATTGATCAACATTTGCAATTGCATTGCACTATCTCCTTTTGCGCCCACACTACTTACCTCCACTACTCTTCATAATCATGCTAACTGATAGAGATGAGGACGTTACCAGAGACAGCGCAGTAACATCCTTTGCCGATAACACAAAGATCAGTAGAAAAATGAGAAACCCAGAAGATATAAGATCTCTACAAACAGACATGAACAGAATTTACAAGTGGACGGAAGACAACAATATGAAGTTTAACACTGAGAAATTTCAGCTGTTACGGTACAGAAAATGAGAGGACCTAAAAATCATGGAATATTATACCCCAGATGGACAGGAAATTCAGAGAAATTCTAAATCAAAAGACTTAGGGGTTGTAATGACTGAGGATGCAAAATTTGAAACACAAAATAAGATAGCAGTAAACGGAGCAAACAGAGTAACTGGGCAGATACTGAGAACCTTAAACGAAGGGTTAAGAATATAATGATTCCTCTACTGAAAACACTGATCATACCCAAATTGGAATACTGCTCGGTCCTAACATGCCCATATAAAAAAGGAGACACTAGACAGCTAGAAGGGATTCAGAGAAACTTCACAGCCAAGATCAATGGGTGCAAATAACTAAATTACTGGGGAAGGTTACGCGAATTAAATCTATATTCACTGGAAAGGAGAAGAGAGAGATACACCATTATTTACACTTGGAAAATAATGGAGAAACTAGTCCCTAATCTTACTCTGAATCCTGTAACTCCCCCAAACAAACTTGACCTTCGTGAAATGAGGAATCATCGCGCGGAACATTTGAAAGGTATTATATATATATATATATATATATATATATATATATATATATATATATATATATATATATATATATATATATATATGTGTGTGTGTGTGTATATACACCTTTCAATCTTTCAAATGTTCCGTGCGATGATTCCTCATTTCACGAAGGTCAAGTTTGTCGCCCCTCCTCTCGAATTGGCTTGGTGAAGTAGTGAGTTGGTTTCTTGTACTCTCCACCACACATAGCCATGTACGCCCGGCTCATCGGGGATTGTTCTGAGCCAGGCGTCTAATCTTCTTTTGAAGATGTTCACCGCAACACCACTCGTGTTCCTTAGATTTTTGGGCAGCTGATTAAACAGTTTTGGTCTTCTCACAACAAAACTATTTTCTTTCAGGGTTAAGCATATTCCTTGTCTAGCCTTTAATTTGGGAACACGACACAGTCTTCCTTTTCTACTTTCCACCTTTGTTTGGGGGAGTTACAGGATTCAGAGTAAGATTAGGGACTAGTTTCTCCATTATTTTCCAAGTGTAAATAATGGTGTATCTCTCTCTTCTCCTTTCCAGTGAATATAGATTTAATTCGCGTAACCTTCCCCAGTAATTTAGTTCTTTGCACCCATTGATCTTGGCTGTGAAGCTTCTCTGAATCCCTTCTAGCTGTCTAGAGTCTTCTTTTTTATATGGGCATGTTAGGACCGAGCAGTATTCCAATTTGGGTATGATCAATGTTTTCAGTAGATGAACCATTATATTCCTACCCCTTCGTTTAAAGGTTCTCAGGATTTGCCCAGTTATTCTCTTTGCTCCGTTTACTGATATCTTATTTTGTGTTTCAAATTTCGCATCGTCAGTCATTACAACTCCTAAATCTTTTGCTTTAGAATTTTTTTGAATTTCCTGTCCATTTGGGGTATAATATTTTAGGTCCTCCTTTTTTCCGTACCGTAACAGTTGAAATTTCTCAGTGTTAAGCTTCATATTGTTGTCTTCCATCCACTTGTAGATTCTGTTCATGTCTGTTTGTAGAGATCCTATATCTTCTGCGTTTATTTTTCTACTGATCTTTGTGTCATCGGCAAAGGATGTTAATGGATGTTATAATATATATATATATATATATATATTATATATATTATATATATATATGTGAATGTATGTATGTATGTATGTATGTATATAAAATACTACTACTACTACTACTACTAATAATAATAATAAAATAATAATAATAATGATAATTAT
This sequence comes from Bathynomus jamesi, assembly GCA_023014485.1. Classification (NCBI taxonomy): domain Eukaryota; kingdom Metazoa; phylum Arthropoda; class Malacostraca; order Isopoda; family Cirolanidae; genus Bathynomus; species Bathynomus jamesi. The sequence goes on from JAJOZX010000790.1 coordinate 504,095, forward strand.
CGATGCAGTCATAGATTAAGTGGAAGTATGAAGAGTCAAACATCTTTTTATATGGAGCACCATTTCGCCCATACGCCCATTTCAGGGTACGAGCAGCTCGCAGCCGCAATGCCAACTAAATACGGGGGCAAAGTACTGACGAGGCTTTCGTACGTGGTTCATCACCACTGAAAGAACAGTGCTCTCTGTTAATCTAGTCCAAAGAACATCCATATCCATATTCAATTTATTGCAATTTTTGTCAGTTTGTATTGCAGACACCACAAATTATTATCGGTCCTTGTGCATGATTCTTAAGGGGCAAGATGCCCCACAAATTTGCGTTTACCCCATAAGGCAGTACAAATTTATCTGTATTAATCACAGTCACACTCGTACTACTTCAGGCTCACTGGACACAAACTGGACCAAAAACCACAAGTATTCGCAATCACAAACCGTCCGTATACAGGCTTGTATTTAGTTTAGAATAATAAGTTATATACTTTTATATATATTCTGTAGACTCAACATGAAAAAACGCTGTATTTGTGAACTCAAACGGAATAGAATTTAAATAAGATGACGTTGTAAGATAGAATAACTTCCCAAAAGAAACCAAGCCCAGAATGAAATTCAAAATACTTATAATACCTTATCTTTTTCATTATTTTCTAGTTTTGCTTTCATTATTTCTCCAGTATTATTTTTTTATGCAGGAAGCACAGGCCAAGGGCAAATTCCCACAAAAATGCCCTTCCCCTCCCCATAGAAGAAGAAGAGAGACAAAATCAAGTCCAGTTTCGAGATGCATGGACACTCTGCGTTTGAAAGTTTTGAGGTCAAAGGCAGGGGGAAAGGCGGATTGAGGAACATTGTTCCAGAGTTGACCGGTTGAGTAGATGAAAGATTGAAAATACTAATTAATCCCTGCGTTAGAGAGTTGGAGAGAAAAGGAATGAGAACTTCTCAAAAGTCTGTACTGCGTGCTCTGCTCTCATTAAAAGAGGAGGCATGCAGTTGGAGAGTTCAGAAGAGCAGTGTCCGTTATAATAGCGATAATAAAGGGAAAGTGACGCAACATTGCGACGAAGAGAGAGGGACTGAAGACAGTCAGTAAGAGGCAGGGAATTGGTGAGATGAAAAGCCTCTGATTCCAACCGGTCAGGTAGGTCTGTGTGGGTTGAGCTACCCTTCACATAAGACATGTACTCCATACAGGGGCTGACAAGACCCCTGTACAGAGACACCAACTGAGTTTGGGTGACGAAACTGCGGACCGGTACAACACACCTAACCTCTTAGAAGATGTTTTAGAAAGAGAATATATGTGATCTTTCCAAGAAAGATCACGAGAAAAGGAAACACCAAGAATGTTAAGAGAAGAGGAAGGATTGAGATGGGTATTGTTGAAGGTAAGGGGATACTCGTGTGGAAGATTGTGACGAGTAGACAGATGGAGGAACTGAGTTTTTAAGGCATCGACAGCCACAAGGTTTTCTCTGCCCCAATCAGAGATAGCAGAAAGATCAGAGGTCAGGTGTACCATAGCCGTCCTACGCGAAGCATGAAATGACTGTTGAGAGGGACGCTTTGTGAAGTGGGTGGAGAAGTAAAGCGTGTAATCATCGGCATAGGAGTGGATAGGACAGGAAGTGCGATGTAATAGATTGATAAATAAAAGGAAAGGAGTAGGTGACAGGAGAGAGCTCTGAGGAACACCACTATTAATAGCTTTAGGAGGAGAATAGTGGCCATCTACAACCGCAGCTATAGAGCGGCCAGAAAGGAAATTAGAGATGAAAACACAGATAGAAGGAATGAAACTGAAGGAAGGCACTTTGGAAATCAAGGATTTGTGCCAGGCTGTCAAAATCTTTTGATATGTCTAGCGCAATAGCAAGTCTAGCGCAATAGCAAAGGTTAATCATCCTCCATTAGATTTTGAACAACGTGAATTTTGTAGGGATGTTGATGTAACGCCACCTTTAAAATCTTAAAGACTGTTGAGACGGGATGTTCATTTCTGTAGAAGCACAAACCCGGGTAAGCGACTTTTTTTGGCTTCTTTCGAACGCTTTTCAAACGGATGCTACGCTCTCTTCACAGACAGCTGGTCTACCTGAACGCGGTCTACCATGCACTGAACTTGTCTCTTTAAATTTTTTCATCCAGTCTCTTATTGCATGTTGAGATAGTGCATTTGTGTTGTAATGTGCCCGAAACTTGCGTCTCACTGTTGTAACAGGTTTCAGCTCGGCTAATCACAACTCGCAGTTTACTTTTTCTTTAGTTGAAGCCAAAGAGGAGTTAAGTCGGTTGCATCTATTTGCAAAAAAACAACAAAAAAGAATAGAATCGAACGCTGCATTGTGCGAGTGTGATGTGTGCGGATATGTTGAAGCGAAAAGTGCATGTGTGAACTACATAAGGAAAAAACTTTAAGAGTCATAAATTTTTATGATACGAACTCTTTTGTTCTCTTTGGAAAAATGGAAAAAGTATTTCTTTTTAAAACCCCTTCCGGACTTTATAACAACCCTGTGTGTGTATATATATATACATATATATATATGTATATATATATATATATATATATATATATATACAGGCTACAACTGAGAATGGTCCCCCTGAGAAACTTTTATGTTACACACAGACTGTGCATGGAAGAAACTCTTCTGGGATAAGTACTGTAAATTCAATAGAGTACGAATACCGAAAAAATAATGGTAAATGGCAAATACTAAAGTTTTCTCTTTCATGATGGAAGCTTCAACGTGGACAACTTACTTATTCGGACAACGGTCGATTTAATTATCCCAGAAGAGTTTCTTGCTTCATGCACAGTAGGGCGGCTCGTTTTTACACTTTTTTCGATATTTGATTGGGGGTAGTGCGGAAAAGTTGCGATTTGGAGAGAAAATAAAGTGTGTAAATTTTTTTTGATCTACGTCAATACCTTCCGGTGGCGGCGAGTCCTTAAAAATCGAAAAATAGGCCTAACGGGGTAGATTGGAAAATGGTTTTAAAGACTTAGAAAATAAACAATAAAAATTTCAGCACAATCTGTTAATAACTTCCGGTGGCGTCTTAGCCGTTAAAATATCCAAAATATTGATTTAAAGCAAGTTTTAACAAGATGTTATACAAATGTTAATTTCGGTATATTTGTGTGCAAACAACCCTGAGAACACTATTATAGGCTTGAAGAAATTAATAGCAGTCATTGAACAATGAACATTATATAAAAATTATATAAAATTATATAAAATTTTTGTGTTTTTAGGCCTATTTTTCGATTTTTAAGGACTCGCCGCCACCGGAAGGTATTGACGTAGATCAAAAAAATTTTACACACTATTTTCTCCAAATCGCAACTTTTCCGCACTACCCCCAATCAAATATCGAAAAAAGTGTAAAAACGAGCCGCCCTAATGCACAGTCTATGTGTAACATATATATATATAATTTAGTGGTGGACCGGATGTCAGTTTTTCAACATCTGCGGATGTGGATGCGGATTTTTTATTTCAGTATCCGCGGATGCGGATGCGGATATTTAGTTAATGTATCAATATAATATAGAATTATGAATATATGACATAATTTTTCAAATTTCGTGATATTACTATTATGGCAGGCAATGCATAAGAATTAAAATTAATATTAATGTTTTCATTATGATAAAAATAATAACTTTCTCAAGAATTTCAGCCACAGAAAATTCAATGAAACAAGTTTCATTCAATTTTCTGTGTTACCAGGTATTTATATTTTGAGGTTTATATATTTGTTTGTTCATTAATAATTAATACTTTACATGAAATGTGCATGACTGGGCCTTATAAGCTACTTTAATTGTAAATTGCATAATTTATTAGAGGTAATATCCGCAGTCAGAAGTGCGGATGCGGATGTTAAAAATGATGCGGATATCCTCAGATGCGGATGCGGATATCCGGTCCACCACTAAATTATATATTCTATCAGAATTACCCAGCTTCCCTCGGGTTCAGTATATATGAAATTACCTTGACTCTGTGTCTTTGATCAGAATTAAATTTAGTCTAAGAAAATGGTAACTATGAATTGAAAACGAACTATAAGTAAACATAGGTTAAGGAAAGCAGTCTTGAAGTTTATCTTTATTTTTCAACAAATGGTTCAAAAGTATAAATAAAGTGCATAGATAAATAATTCATATTTAGTGAATTAGCACCTAGTGATCCTTTAGATGTTAATGAAAGTTGCATGAAATGAGAAATCGCGAACAATACAATTATTATTACTGTAAATGTTTGAGAAAAATACATTAAATCAAATATTTATACCATATAATCAATGACATGTTATCGCTGTAGTGCTTCGGGATAGACTATGTTGACTGTTTTCCCATCAGCACCAAAACTGAAAGGATTTTTACTGTCACCAACTCTTGAGCACTCAACATAAAGTTGGCCATGAGAAAAACATGGTTTCTGTAGGTTGAGGCCAACTGCCTTAAGCGACTGGCCCTGAGTTTTGGTGATGCTCATGGCAAAACTTAGTCGAATTGGGAACTGAAGGCGCTTGAATTGAAATGGCAAGTCCGATGGAATGATTGGAATTCGTGGAATGAAGACATCCTTTCCTGCTGCATGTCCAGTCATTATTGTGGCCTCATTGACATGCGCCCACATCTTCTTTACAGCCAACCGCGTTCCATTAAAGTGTTGGTGGGTCCATATTCCTGAGAAGAATGATATGTGCACCAATCTTGAGCTGTATATTGTGTGGTGGCACACCTGGTGGCTCCAGAGAATTCAGAAATTCTGTTGGGTAATTGACAGCATCGTTGGTGTCTGGAACAGTGTCACTGACTTGTATTGGTGCATCTCACCAGGTAACTGTAGGAGTAGCCCTCTGTTTTTGGTGCAAGGATGGCTCTTTCAGAAAGCCACTTGTGATTCCGGAAATGAGAAAAAACATTTGAGAAAACTGAATCGTTGAGTTGTTGAAGTGTTGTGACCGCTTGACCAATGTTTTCGACTGATACCATTCCATGCATGTTCTCAGAAACCATTTTGCCATTTCCCAGCTAAAGTAACCTTCCTGCAAAATTTCCAGCAGAAGCATTGCCTCTCAAATGCACTCGCATGTTGGTTGCTAGGGTGAGTCGGTGAATGTTGTTCCAGATATATGAAGCCTTGATGCACGCTTGTAGTTCATCTGCTTTTGTTCCACGTGGAATGACTGGGAGTGTTTGGCGAAAGTCGCCAGCCAAGACCATAGTGACTAGGGCATAGTTCTGATTAATCAGTTAATCATTGTTTCGAATTTAATTATTAATTAATCAAAAAATATTTTTAGAAAATGATGGGAAATGATTAATTTTCCTCATAATTAGCAAAATGTTTTCTTCGGTCTTATCTCACGCAACAGAAACAATAAAGCGCTTTCTTACTCTTTTCAGAAGTATTTAATTTTTAATCATTTTAATCAGTTAATCAGTGACTAATTAGAAAATTTCATCATTCATCACTTTTTCCTAAGAATGATTAATTAACCATGCCCTAATAGTGACCCCTCCCATTAGTTTGTCAGTACGTCGAAGATCTTTCAGGATCCAGTCCACAGCTTCAAGCGCAGCTTTATGAGACATGGTGCACTCATTCCAGACAATGAGCTTACACTCCTGCAGAACCCTTGCTTTGCCACTTCCCCTTCCAATGTTGCAGGTTGGTGCCTGAGTCTGCACGTGCCAAATTCAAAGACAACTTGAATAATGAGTGAACAGTCCTTCCTCTTGTTAAAAGTGTAGCAGCAGTACTTGATGATGCCACTGCTAGGGCAATCATGTTTCTGTGTCTAATTTTACCTAAAAGGAGATTGATGAGAAAAGTTTTTCCTGTTCCACCTGGAGCATCCAGAAAAAAGATGCTGCCACTTCCACTGAAAACACCTTCAGTGAATCTGTCCAAGGCTTGTCTCTGGTCTGGAACCAGACGTTGTTCATTTTCCTGTATGTATTCAACAAGTTGGTCAGTGTTGTAATTTGTTTCTCTGAGGACATCAATTGATAGCTCATTGATATTAACTCGCTGTGGCTCTGGGAGACCGAAACTTTTGAGATCAGAGCCACCTAAATCTCTCAGTTTGTCCTCAATAATTATAAGAGCTTGATTGAAAATGTCATCACAGAAATCTACATTTAGGTTTTGGTTTTGCATTTGTGCCCGGTTCAAAATGTCCTCAGCAAGCTTCTCCTTGTAGTTGTTCCAAAGTTCCCGAGGATTAGATATGGCACACATGTGGAGCATAATGGCAAAAAGATTCCGCATCATCATTGGTGACTATGTAGCAGCCGCTTCATTCAGGGTGTTACTCCAATGGGCATCATCTTCAAGGAGCCCTCTCAATTGGCAAGCTTGTTTGTAAGTCTCACAGACTCTGCCGTCCACTGTTCGCAGTTCCTCGAACGATGTTGGCCCCTTGGCCTCATGTAGAAGTAGACTCAAGAAAAAGTATTCTGAATTGCCAGGATGCACAGTGTAAACACGGGCTAATGCATCACTGACCTTGACATTACGATGCTCTGGCCCATTATATCCTACTTTTCGACAGGCCCACTTCTTGCTTCCACTATTCCATACGAAATACTTGGGTACTTGGTGGTACAGCAAAGTCTTAGCATATTCATGTTCCCTGCAAAGGTTAAAAAATCCTGTGAGAGTCGTGTCTTGTGTAGCTTGGGCAAAATGAAGTGCATTTTCTTCAGTGAAGTAAACTCTTTGGCCATTCTCAAGATGTGCACTGAGATGAACCACTGTAGGGTGTCTTTCATGAATTGGAAAGCACAGAATTCTCCAGATAGCCTCATTACTGCTGATATATCGGCCTAATTCATATTGTTGAACCTCATCATTCTTGGATACATCCTTCTGAAGGCTAAACACAGCCATATCAGTTCCCTTGTTGACATACTTGCAGACATATTTTAGGGACTTCATGGAATTACACATTTCAACATTGATGTGAGCATTGAACAGTCGAGAGAGGAGTGGGCACTGGGAAATATGAAACAATCCACCTGTTGTCAACTTGAATTTCAGAACCACGAATCTTCACAGTTGTTGTAAATCCACCATCCTCTGGGCTTCTTCGCTAGACCGCGGTGCTGGGGTCTCTGAAAACTGTAGCAACAAATTTTCTTTTTATTTATTATTATTATTATTACGGGCGTCAATGTGAAGCTCAAGATTTTCATGACTGCGTTCTTTTCTATAGTTTTATTGACCAATTTTCACGGCTGCGTTCTTTCTTGTAGTTTTATCGCGGTGCTGGGGCCTTCAGGCTCAGTAATTAGTTAATTGAATGCTCGAGTAGGTTAACTGAATGCCCGGTTTGGTTAATTGTACGCCCTTGACGATTGGTTAGGTTAAGTCGTGATATTTTCGTTAAAGCTAACAAAAATATCACGACTTAATCTAACCAATCGTCAAGGGCGTACAGTTGACCAAACCAGGCATTTAACCCAGGTGTACAACCTCAGGATATAATCAATATGTGTGTGAAGTTTCATGTTTGTAACTGCTTCCATTTTGGACCTATGGCTGGAACACACACACACACACACACACACACACGTCCTTTTATTATATATATATACACACAGGGTGTTCTAAAATTACCTAGTAAACTATTTTGGAACGCAATATCTTAACAAAACTTATGCGATATTTAACAATTTTAATTCAAATACAGGAATAATAAGAAAAGCAACAATAATTGTTTGTTTTAAATGTTCAAAGCGTTTTCCTTCAACTTGAACACATTGTTCACAACGTCTGACTACTGATCGACAGATATATAAAAGTTTACTAGGTAATTTTAGAACACCATATATATATATATATATATATATATATATATATATATATATATATATATTATATATATATACATATATATATATACAGGGCGTCCCAAAAAAATGTATACACACTTTAAATACTTATAAAGGCAGTGTTTATTAAAATACATTTCATTTTCAAAATGTAATAGAATCTACAGACATTATTTAATTGTTTTGTCAACGCCTGTTTTCAAACTGACGTCCGTTCTGGTCCAGGCACTGCTGATAACGCGAAGCAATGGAATCGCAAACATCACGAAACATTTCGTTTGGTATTTGTGTGCATTCTCGTTCAATGGCTGCTCTCAATTCAGCGACTGTTGTAGGTTTTATAGCGTAGACTTTGTCTTTTAAGTATCCCCATAAAAAAAGTCTAGTGGTGTGAGGTCTGGTGAACGCGGAGGGTATTCTATGAAACCCCTTCGTCCAATCCACATCCACATCGTGCCAAGTACCACTCGCAATACTCCACTCTTCGGTCCGGATCATCTTCATTAATAGCATGGACTAATCTTGGAATGTAACTTTTCCATTGACAGCGCTTCAAAATGCGTTGGACAGACGATTCTGAAATTCCTACCTCACGACTCGCTTGCCGCACAGATTTTCTTGGACTTTGGTGATACGTTTCCAGTACTCTTTCTTGCTTTGTGGGGCTTGTCGATGTCCGTGGTCTTCCGGAACGCTTCTTGTGGACATTCTGAACAGTTCCATCGGCTTCAAACTTATCTGTAATTCGAGTGATGGTAAGTCGCGTTGGTGGATCTGTTTGAAACTCCCTCCTAAACTGTCTTTGCACTTCAACTGCGTTTTCACACTTCCAGTAGCATTTTAGAATGAATTTCCTTTGTTCAAAGCTTAGTCTGACTGCCATTATTAATTCTAATGGGTTTAACTTGGAAAGAAAGAAACATCAATTGAGCTATCAGCTGTTAAAGTGTGTATACATTTTTTTGGGACGCCCTGTATATATATATATATATATATATATATATATATATATATATATATATATATATATATATATATATATATATATATATATATACAGGGTGAGTCAAAAGTAGCGCCCGATTTCTGTTTTTTCGGCTGTCAGATTCTTTCTGGGAAGTCATGTTGTTAATAATTGTCTTGCAGATTATTAATTTTCTTAGTTTATTTATTTTTGTTTTTGTTTTGCAGGTTATTGCTGAGTTTGGAAAGTTACTGAATTTGCACTAAATTGAACCATGAATTACCTTTCAATGAATCATGCATTGCGGTCGTGAAACATTACTACAAATGTAATGAACAACCAACGATGGCGGCACGCCGTTTGGCACAGGAATTCGATATTAACCCACCCCAGGGAAGAAACATACGATTGATTGTCGAGAAATTTGAAGCAACAGGGTCGGTAGCCACTGCAAAGAAGTCCGGTCGTCCGAAAACGGCAACGAATGTAGCTAAGACTGAAGAAGCCATCAGGAGACTGGAACAAAGTCCGCAAAAGTCAACTCGCCGTTTATCTGCAGAGTTGGAAGTGAGCCAATCAAGTGTTATCCGTATCCTTCACCAGAAAAAATGGAAACCTTACATTCCACGCTTACTGCATGCCCTTCATGATGGAGATGACGACCGCCGTCTTCAATTTTGCGAAGAGTTCTTAGCTAAACTTGACGAAGAGGACACAATGCTAGACAACATCTGGTGGTCAGATGAGGCATGTTTTAAGCTTAACGGCACAATTAACAGACACAATTGTGTCTACTGGGCTGCGGAGAACCCAAGAGTGACAGTTGAGAAAGAGGTAAATTTACCTGGCGTGACAGTTTGGGCAGCCATATCTCCATTAGCGATAATTGGACCCTTTTTCTTTGAGGGATCTGTCACTGCAGAAATTTACCTGGATATGCTGCAAACCTTCTTTTGGCCCAGGGTACAAGATCAGGACTGTTATTTCCAGCAAGATGGAGCTCCACCTCATTATGGACGTCATGTTCGTCAGTGGCTTGATGAAAACTTTCCCGGAAAGTGGATCGGCCGCCGCGGTCCGATCGAGTGGCCGGCACGCTCCCCAGACCTTACACCTCCAGATTTCTTTCTTTGGGGGCTCATGAAAGACCTTGTTTATCGTGAAAAGCCTCGTACCATTCAGAAATTGAAGGCTCAAATCACTGCAAAGTTTGAGGAAATTGATATCGAACTCTGCAGGCGTGTGTCCCACTCTGTGCCTGCTCGGCTGCAATTGTGCATCGATCACGAGGGAGGGCACTTTGAAAATTGCAAGTAAAACAGCTTGGTACAGTTCCGTAATAATTTTCCCCCGAATAAATGGTTAGATAAACATGTCATTCATTTATTTCTACCTTCTTGTACACTGTAATACAAATGGCAAACAAACAATCAACTGACAGAAATCGGGCGCTAATTTTGACTCACCCTGTACTATATATATATACGTACGATGTGTGCATGACTAATATATCTAAATTAATAATGAATTCAGTAGTTTTGATGTAGTTGAATTTGTTTAATATATCTGACATTTACCATGTTTACGGCTTTAATTTGTGAAAGATTATTTTTATGGAATCGTGTATCACATACATTGTTCATTATCTATTTTACTCATTGTTTAAATATGAAAATAAAAACCCACTCTAATAGAGAGAGTTTATTTCCACAACAGTTTCGACGCCCACTGGCATCCTCCTCGGGCGGATACAGAAAAACGAATGAACCAAAACAAGAGGGAAAAACAGTCCAGGGACCGACCGTTAAGAAATTCGCACCTAGGTTAGATCCCATTCTCCCGACACCGGAAGGGCATTTTCATTAAGTACATTCGCACAAATTTAAAACTATCATCCTGTATCATCTGTATGTTTAGAACAGGATGATAGTTTTAAATTTGTGCGAATGTACTTAATGAAAATGCCCTTCCGGTGTCGGGAGAATGGGATCTAACCTAGGTGCGAATTTCTTAACGGTCGGTCCCTGGACTGTTTTTCCCCTCTTGTTTTGGTTCATTCGTTTTTCTGTATCCACCCGAGGAGGATGCCAGTGGGCGTCGAAACTGTTGTGGAAATAAACTCTGTCTATTAGAGTGGGTTTTTATTTTCATATTTTGACCTTCACGTAAAAAAAGTGAAGTTTTGTGCATTTATCATTGTTTAAATTCTTCATGTTTACAGCATATCCTTGAATATCTGACTATTTGTGAGTAAAAAACTTGGTACGTTAAATTATTTGCAATTAAGCTATCTTGAAAAGGGAATGTTATTACGTTAAATTGGTAATTGTCCGTTTCGTTACAAACACTGCGTGTAACTAGTTTCTCATTTGTAAATCGTATATCCAAGTCTAGAAAATTTTCTTTGTCTCTGTTGTCATTTCCTCTTTCTAATATATATATATATATCGTAATAATAATAACAAAACTTCGAATAAGATTTTAGTTTGAAAAGTTGATGCCAATTCTAAAGCTTTTGTTGTAGTCAACATTTTTATCAAAATTTTTTTACATCAATTTCAAATAATAAAAAAAAATGATAATTTAAAAAAAAAGCGAAGAAGTGCAAAACAGAAAAAAATTTCTGCCTAATTTTATTCGAGACGAAACGAAAATAACCTTAATTGAACATCATCAAAATATGGTCTGAATTATTAGACTTAAAAAGTGAAAATAAAAATGCCTCATTAAAATTCCAATGTAAGTTTTGTTCCCAGGTCCTATTAGTTCCCCCAATGGAACCTACCCACGGGAAAAATATGAACAGATATGAATGGAATGAATTAAAAATTGAGCAGTACTAATTTTGGGACGATATAAAAAGAGTATTTTGGGGTTCTCAGCCAAAATGTTTTGTTGACTTATATTTTATATCATTTGTGTAAACGTTTACGAAAATTCTTGGAATTTTGAACTAATAAGATATTTTTTCAACAATATTTTCATTGTAGTTCATAATGACATGTAGAGAGAGAGAGAGAGAGAGAGAGAGAGAGAGAGAATAAAATTTAAAAATACTAATTGTTATATCATAGTTTCTGTGCCATTATTATTATTATTATTATTATTATTATAAAACTAATCCTTCTCATTAACCTAATAAAAATGAATGATTTTTCATAAAAAAAATTCCTTTATTATTAAAATTATTGACAGTTCATTAAACAAAGCTTATTTAGAGTAAAAATATTTTCACCTCACATAATCTCATTACTGAAGAAAGAGTAGGCCAATTTCACCTGAAATAATAAGAAAGCGTTTTTTTTAATAAAGAATATCGGAAGGATTTAAAGGAAAATAAGAGAGGCCGCGAACAGTATAAGGAACAAGGTTGATTTATATATTAGCATATAGCTTTTTATATTAAAACAATCGCTGTGATTTCAAACTAACAAATGCAGAGAAAGAAACTAACCAAGATTATAAATCAAATTCAGAATTGGAGAAATATTTTTTTTTAAAAGAAAAAAAGTCCAGCAATAAATTATTTCGGAACAAAACAGAACTCCTGAAGTGGAAACAGGACTGGAAAACTATCGCATCTTCCTTCAATCTTTCTTTTATTCTTTGGACATTTGTCATAGATTGGTTTCAAAGTCCGATTTCTCATACTGAGATGTGTTTGTACTGCCAAGACCATCTACATATACAAATATATATATATATATATATATATATATATATATATATATAGAGAGAGAGAGAGAGAGAGAGAGAGAGAGAGAGAGAGGATTCATTTGTATATGTAGCTATTTCCGTTTCATACCTATTCCCCTTTTTCTTTGATGTATTGAATCCGACGCCAATGCAACGAGACTTTTGTTTATACTGTATTGAGGTTCTGGATATAATAGGCTAGGTGTAGCTGTAACCCCTAGATCCTGTCCCAAAGCTGGATCCTCTCTGCTTTGCAGATAGCTGGTGAGGGAAGCTATATTTTTCGGGCCTCTTTGCGAGTGACCCGTTGCCCACGTTCGGCTAACATCATGAAAAAGAAAAAACTATAGTGTTTGTCATTTACCATTACTTATTCTGGCTATTATGGATTCAATTTTCCCAGAAGAGTTCCTCGTTCCATGCACGGTTTGTGTGTGTATATATATATATATATATATATATATATATATATATATATATATATGGGATGAATTTGACAATTAAACACGTGAAATGAATGAATGCTGCAAATCCACAAGGAAAAAGAAAAACGATTCCAGGGCCTTTCGTATATTCAGAGCTACACCTCGTCAGGGAATGAAGAGAAAAGGCAAGATGCCCATAAATATATACAAGGTAGCGGAAACCAAAACAATTAGCACATACTTAACAAGAGTTAATGAGTGGCAAAAGGAATTTGGATCAAGTAAAGATAAGCACCCCCAGCCTTCTTTAATTAGCCTTATAAGGCTAACTAACGAAAATATCACGACCTAACCTAACCAATCGTTAAGTCAACTGTACGCCCTTGACGATTGGTTAGGTTAGGTCGTGATATTTTCGTTAGTTAGCCTTATAAGGCTAATTAAAGAAGGCTGGGGGTGCTTATCTTTACTTGATCCAGGAATTTTAACAAGATATTGTCAATTTTATACATTCCCGCACTATTATTGAATTTTTTTTAAAATGGATAAATGCACATTCTACAGGGTGTCCCATAAGTCTGGAACCATAGGGTAAAATAAGTAATTCATGTTTTTCCGTTTATGCAAATGCCCATGATGTCTTTGAGTAAGGCAGAACGCATCCAGGTAATTCTGCTCGTAAGAAATCGGAGTCAGAGGGAGGTCGCTGAGGAATTTAACAGATTGCATCCGGACCTTGCCGATAACACACAGCTGTGTCGGCAAACTTGTAGCAAAGTTCAGGGAAACGGAATCCATAGGAGATAAACCACGCAGTGGACCTCCGAGGACATCCATCCGCTGATTGGTTGGTTGACTCATTGCCAAATGTCTTTAGAACATAATTATTTCCATTCATCACTCTGGTTTACATACAGGGTTTTTACAAAGTCCCTATCTATTTCGGTGAAAACGTAGCAAAAAGGGTAAAATTCAATAAGAATATAATAGAAGGCATACATTTATGAATACTTAAGCATATGATTCTACATGAGCACCATCAGTATCTCTACGGAGTTCGAATCTGTCAGCAGCATTGCGGAACACATTTTGGAGCATGACAGGGGTTATTTTCTTACGATACGAGCACGTAAATCCTGCAGATCTGTAACCCTCGTTTGATAGACGTTTGATTTGATAAAGCCCTATGCAAAGAAATCCAAGGGCGTTAGGTCAGGAGATCAAGCCGCACAGGGCCTGTTGCCTCCACGTCCGATCCACCGATTTGGAAATCGTTCATTTAGGTCAGGGGTCACCAACCTTTTTTTTGTTCACCGCCCACTTTTACGATTTTTTGAAAATTAAAAAAGCTTATCGCCCACCTTAGATCAAAAAGAATAAATCAACATAATCGATAAAATAAATAATGAAATAAATGTTTAATTACCTTTAATGTGAGCCCACTAGTGGGCGCTACCGCCCAGGTTGGTGATCTCTGATTTAGGTACTCCCGAACAATGTTTGCGTAATGACAAGGTGCCTCATCTTGTTGAAAGACGACGGTGTTTAAAATGCCATCTGAATGAAGCTGGAGCATTTACGTGCTCGTATCGTAACAGCAGTTAAAAAAACAACCCCTGTCATGCTCTAAAATGTGTTCCGCAATGCTGCTGACAGATTCGAACTCTGTAAAGATACTGATGGTGCTCATGTAGAATCATATGCTTAAGTATTCATTAAATGTATGCCTTATATTATAGTGTTATTGAATTTTTCCCTTTTTGCTACGTTTTCACTGAAATAGATAAGGACTTTATAAACACCCTGTATATATTGGCCAGCACATCACCAATTTGATGTGGCCTAGAAAGTAGGCTTACAATAATTTATGAATTAAATTGAAATGAATAATGAAGATCACCAGTTCGGGGCACAGCCCAAACAAACAATATTTTGTAAGGAGAGAAATTACTTTGTTGTTTTGTGTTTAATTAGAAAAATAAATTACTTATTTGTTCAGAGTGATTAACAATTCTGTATACGGTAATTGTGCTATATTGCAATAACTGATTCATAGCAATGAGAAATGGTTTACATAGTATAAACGTTAAGTGAATATAATAATTACAAAAAACACTAATTCAGGTAGGCGAAGAAGATATGCGGCAGTCTTAAGAGGAAGCCAATATATTTTATCATCGTGTGTCTCACACACTTGCAAGAGTACTACCTGAGTTTTCTATATTACGGTTTTACCTAAATCGTCGTTAGCATTGCCAACTGAACGATAAGTGAGCGAAAAAATCCACTAGCCCATACGTCATTGTTTTCTACCGGGGTTCAACAAAAAACATTAAGGATTCTGATATGTTGTGCAATAAATATTTAACATAACATACTGAAGCCCAGTAGTTCAGAATATATAGACGGAACTAAGTTAGAATGGACATAAAGGGGTATTTTGTAACAAACAGTGAATAATGAATTATATTTGTTCGTAACGATATGTAATTGGTTTATTTCATAGTTTTCCATCATTTTGCTTACAAAGCGAAGGGGAATAGAATGGATCGAGAATATCTGGGTTCCACAATATCTAACATGTTGCTTACAGTGTTCGTCTTGTGAAAAAATTGTGTTTTCGAGTTAGACCGTTTAACTCTTTAGGTCGTGGTAGCAGTGTTACAAAGGACGAACGGCTACACCACGACGAGAATTATGGAGACTTTCTGAGACTAACATGGTGTGTTCATAGTAGCGCGTTGGCTAAAGAAAAGCTAAAAATTGAATTTCTACCTACAAAACCTAGTTTAATCTAGATTCTGTGTAGGCAATGTAAGTCAAATTCACAATCAACATCCTTATTAATGACATTAAATGTATTAGTACATATTTAATACGCAGCCACGCTATCTAAAACAAAAGAGGCCATTCACTTATTACGCCCTGAAAAGTAGTGGCTCACCTGAACTGAAAGCAGAATTCGTGAAAATGCGGCAAGATCTTATTCTGAAGTTTGAGCATGCAGAGAAAAAAAATCGAGATATTTTGGGCTAAAGAGGATGGGGGAGTATCCTTTGCTTGCTGAAGAGGCAAAGAACGTGCTGGTGCCTTTTGCAACATGTTATCGTTGTGAGGCAGGCTTTTCAGCAATGATGGTCATAAAGAACAAACTGTGAAATCGGCTGCACATTGAAGGCAATTTACGCTGCGCTTTGAGCAAAATTGAACCCAGAAGTCAGGCGTTAGTTCAGTAGAAACAGTTGCATTCCTTGCACTAGACTAGTAGTTGGTGGTGAGCGTTTTGCTTGCTTCCTATATAATATTGTAGCCATTCTTTGACTAATATCATATGTGTTAACTTATACATAAGCAGTGATGGGCAGTATCGCCGATACGTATCGATCGATACTTTTGTATCGGTATCGGTATCGCTTTAGCTACTTGACAAACGTATCGATTTATCGGTATTGCTAAGGTCAATTTTCTTAAATGTATCGAAAAAAATTGATACTTCGATACATCGATACATTAATAAGAATTTTTAAATATTTAAATTAATACTATAAACACCCAGGAATGTCTGTCAGTCTGTCACGCTCGAAAAGAGAAGAAGATTCTTGATATATATGGGCGATATTTGTATTTTAATGCATTAGAAAAAGGCGTAATGAATTCTACTTTTAATTATAATTTTAAAGTGTAAAAAATATTTGCTTTTGCGTTCAGCTTTGAGCCGAAATTTAATCTGCGGCTAAGTTCAAAAATTTACCAAATGAGTTCTTTTTATGCACTTTCATACTGGTGCTGCAACCATTACAGACTAAATATTTTTACGGCTTTCAAAAAGTCTTCGAGTTGTCAATTTTCTTTTATATCAGAAATTCATTTAGCATTGTATAAAGATTTGTGAAGCTTAAGATTTTTATGGCTGCATTCTTTTCTATAGTTTTATTGACTGAATAATTGACTCCCCGGTAACTGGGGGGGGGGGGGCCTGCGGCTCCCCAATTACTGAGGCCAAAGGCCCCAGCACCACGGGCGTAGCTAAATGGGCCCGTAGGGCCCACTTTAGCTAGTAGATGTTATAATATGACACTACTGAGTTATATTTATGAATATACATAAATAATAATATTATTAAATATTTATTTAATGACAGTACTACTCTACTGGTCACGTCACACAGTACGGCGCAACGTTTAAACACGTTTGTACTTGTGTTATTGAGATTAATTAACCATGATATAGAAACGCTCATAATATAGAAACGCTCATATAATGAGCTTGATTTTCTCCAGGAATACCTAACTGTACTACAACCCATTGCAACAGCACTTGATAGGCTGCAGTCCGACAAAGAATGTTTTTACGGTTGCCTGCTTCCGACATTGTTAGCTGTAGAGAAGAAGCTAGAGCGTTTGAATTCGGAGACATTGCGTCATTGTCAGCCACTTCTCAATGCAGTCACAGTAGGGTTCACTAAGCGGTTTGAAAAGTTTCTGTGCCTTGATGCGTCGCATGAGTGTAAAGCAGCAATACTGGCATCGTCTTCAAATCCTCTGTTCAAGTTAAAGTGGATGACAATAAAAGGCAAATTTAATACTAACATTGTCAAAAAGAGGGTTCAAGAAATGTTGGTTAATGCTGTTAAGAGCCTCAGCGAGCAGATCCCCCAGTAACAACTAAGTGATGCTGCATCTGACGGAAGTGCAGATGATTTCTTCTGTTATGAGTCTGCTTCCACTAATGTCTCTGCAACCCAAGATTCCACTGAGATGGAAGTTTTACAGTATCTGGGTGACGGAAGTCATTCCCTCCAATCTCTGAGGCAGTACCCAGGAATTCTACGGGTCTTCCTGAAGTATAACACACCACTACCATCCTCTGCTCCTGTAGAACGGTTGTTTAGTTTGGCTGGTCACATTCACGCTCCAAAAAGGAATAGACTGTCTGACCAGATGTTTAGCCAGCTGGTATTTTTGAAGGGTAATAGTAATTACTTTTAATTGTTAGTGTAATATTTTCAGTCATTCATGTATCCTACAAAATTAAAACATACTTTCATTAAATAAAGCAATTGTTTTTATTTACATCTATAAAACCCATTAAAATGTCGTTGATTTTACTTACAGTGCGTACAAATTACTAGTATAAACAATAATATCTAATACCTACATATTAAATGAATAATTATAAAAATGTACCGGCGATACATGTATCGGCGATGCATGTATCGGTATCGCTTAAGACATCTAGAAAGTATCGGCGTATCGGTATCGCCTAAGACGTTCTTCATGTATCGATGTATCGGTATCGCTTTAGCGATTTTCATGTATCGATGCCCATCACTGTACATAAGGCACTGTGTATATATAGAAATATACGAGTATTATGTTTATAAAATTTGAATAATTATTCTCATGTTCAGTAAAATGAAGTTTCCTGTGCTTTTTGCGGGAGGGGGAGTAATTTCCATTTGGCGATTAACCAAAAGGGGTAATCATAAAAAGTTTGGAACCGCTGGTATAGCAGCTTAATGACCATTTTCCAAACTGTTTCCACATTCCAACAGTTCCACCTGCCTTTTAACATATCACGTGACACCACATGACGTCATGACAGAGGTGTTAACAGGTATGGTGACTGAAAATAAGCTCACACTATTCCTGAATCTCATCGAAGCAACTACTCTGTAGAATGGATTATCATCAACAGAAAATTTCTGAAAGGGGAAGAATCATCGGCATGAAGGAGAGCAGACTCAAATTGCAAGAGAACTTGGAATTTCTAGGAACACTATTTATATATGGTTGAAGAGGTGGCAAGAGGAAGGGAATCTACGAGATCACCGCAGAACGGGGAAACCTCGACTGATAACTGCTGCGGATGATCGGAGGATCTGCGATGTTGCCGAAGCCCATCCCTTTACCAATGCTGTTGCCATAAGGGCTATCAAGGAGAAGTTAAATCAGCAACATCGAGAAAATAAACTTCGATTTGCTCGGCGACATGTTGACAAAGGACTTGACTTTTGGAGCAGAGTGGTATTTACCGACGAAAACACCTTTTCCTCCACATCCCATGGCCGTCTTCATTGTTGGAGGAGAAATAATACTCAATATACTCAAGAGCACATCTACGAGGAAGCATGTAGCGGTCATGTCACCTGTAACATGTGGGGATGGATTCATCCGTATGGCGTCGGAGAGCTCACCAAAATAGAAGGGAGGTTTACTGCAGACCAGTATATAGAAATTTTCGAAGAGGTTAGGCTTCCTTCTGTGCGTGCATATGCTCTGCCATTTCCTTAACGAATCATTTTTATGCAAGATAGGTCTCCAATTCACACAGCACGGATCGTCACACGTTGGTTCTTTCAGCAAAGAAATAGCGACCTTCTGGATTGGCCAAGTAAGGATTGTGATATGAATCCTATTTATTGATATGAATCGCTGTAATAGTTTTATTTTCTGTAATTCTCTCCTCTGAGGTGAGAGACCACCAAGAGTCACAGCTGCAGTGGTTGAACACTTAAGTTGTAGCATGGAACTTATTAATACAAAAAAATTATATGCATTTATGATGCTGCCTCGATACAAAACATTCTTCGTTTCTAAATAATATTTCTCTCACTGACTCTTTATTACTATATCAGTGTTGCTCATCTAGAAATAGCATTTGCGTCGGATATAACAATGCCATATCAGTAGTACCCATTCAGCTGTCGTCCATTTGTCAATTGGAAGATATTCTAAGCAGTGATGTATGAAACCTACAGATGCCCATCAATCTGGTAATGTTATGTTATTAAAATTTAATATGCTTCAAAACATTGTTTTTTTGTTCATAAACCGCCTCTATATGTATTTATATATATATATCAGGTTTTGGAGCAAGTGTAGTTTACGTCCCCCTGACGCAAAAGGGAACACAAACTACACTAGGTCAAAGGTGAGGAACGTAAACTACACTAGGATCTTTAGGAGACATTTTTTAAATGAATACATCAAATAAAACGTTAAAACTAACGAAAATATTACGACTTAACCTAACCAATCGTCAATTTATATATATATATATCGGTTAGGTTAAGTCGTAATATTTTCGTTAGTTTTAACGTTTATAAATTAACGATCGGTTAGGTTAAGTCGTAATATTTTCGTTAGTTTTAACGTTTTAATTGATTAGGTATACGAGGACAAAGTTGGGGAACGCAAACTACACTAGTATAATGTAGGGGAACGTAAATTACACTAGTATAATGTAGGGGAACGTAAATTACACTAGTATAATGTAGGGGAACGTAAATTACACTAGTATAATGTAGGGGAACGTAAATTACACTAGTATAATGTAGGGGAACGTAAATTACACTAGTATAATGTAGGGGAACGTAAATTACACTAGTATAATGTAGGGGAACGTAAATTACACTAGTATAATGTAGGGGAACGTAAATTACACTTGCTCCTAGGTTTTTGCTCTATCTTTGTTATAACACAAAATAATATCTAAATCTATGTTCAATATTAAATGGGATAACCTGAAGATCAGGGCTCTCAGCCTTTTCTAGTTAGCCCTATAAGACTAACTAACGAAAATATCACGACCTAACCTAGCCAATCGTTAGATCAACTGTACGCCCTTGACGATTGGTTAGGTTAGGTCGTGATATTTTCGTTAGTTAGCCTTATAAAGCTAACTAAAGAAGGATGGGGGCTCTGATCTTCAGGTGATCCATTAAATGTAAATAAATAAATAAATAAAAGAATCAATAAATAAATACAGGGAGGATGGGTGGTGCTGATCGTGGAATTTGCTCAATGCAGCAATAATGCCTACCAAAGGCTCTGTTTTTATACATTAAAACTTCAATTCGTTCACGATGACAGGCTTGCCAATACCATGAACATTGAACACTGTCATCACGTCCGAAGGTTTTTTTTTTTAGTTTTTACAAGACCATTTTTTTTCACTTCATTGACATTCCCCTTGTTACTATATATATATCCCTTTCTTGAATTTATAGTTAATTATTCATTTGTTTCCTTAGTAATATGTAAACCAGAGTGATGAATGGAAATAATTGTTCTAAAGACATTTGACAATGAGTCAACCAACAAATCAACGCTCACTCACCCAGATTCATTCATAACATGTTACAACCGTTTGTAGTGTACACGCACGCACACACACACACACCAAAATATATGCCAGGTGTCGCTACTTGTTCTCAAGAGTGTAAATACATGAGATTTTGCAGCTACCAAAGCTGGATCCGATTCACTTTTCAGAACTCTTTTCATTTAGAAACAATTAACTAAGGTGGCATTGGATGATGGAGTTCAAACTGAGATGAGTTGAATGTTCAAATATGGTCTATGGTGTTTCCGCAGGTCCTGTTTCAAATTTTAAATTGACAGTTTTAAAAAGAGAGGGATATTTAACTAAATGTTTGGCAGCGTACTCAACACTTAAAATGACGAAATTATGAGCTCGAACGATATTTCGTCATTTGGAATATACGAAATATAAGCCAGCCATTCTCTTCCCTTTACGGAGTACAAGCTCATCAAGAATGTTTCATTAGTTTTGTTAATCTTAAGACTAAAAGGAGTGTAACTCATGCCCAAAATTCGATCAAAATACATCCTAAATGGTACTAGACATATGGTTATATATATGAAACGTCTACTCGACATCTCAAAATGAACTTAATTTGCTGAAATGGATAATAGCTAGTTTGAAATGTTTACTAGATATTTCAGATATCTCTAAACGGTCCTTAAATCTTTCAGATATATAAAGGCATAGAAATTAAACATTCCATTTGTACAATAAGTTTGTTTCCTATTCTTTGCCCATAGACGCATGCGCATTGGGATTAAAAATATTTTAAAATTGTGACGCAGTTAATTTAGTGGTCGTATTTATAGGCTATCTCGAAAAGAGGAGAGAGCAACTATTATATTTGTGAATTTATTCATTTATTCCATGTTGGCTAAGATCTCCCAAGTGTCTTGACTAGGCCTTGGCTAGTAAAGTCTTTCAAGCTTAAGAACCAGCCTGTAACCCTGAGCCC
Organism: Bathynomus jamesi; assembly: GCA_023014485.1. Lineage (NCBI taxonomy): Eukaryota > Metazoa > Arthropoda > Malacostraca > Isopoda > Cirolanidae > Bathynomus > Bathynomus jamesi. The sequence goes on from JAJOZX010000790.1 coordinate 526,111, forward strand.
TGAGTACTAGGCCTCTTGATACACGGTAGGCCAACCCTAGGTTCAATCTCCAAGTTAGACAGCTCATATTTGAGAAAAGAGACTGCTGAATTAGAAAGAGTTCGGGATCTGAAGATCAGGGTCCCCAGCCTTCGTTAGTTAGCCATATAAGGCTAACTAACGAAAATATCACGACTTAACCTAACCAATCGTTAGGTCAACTGTACGCTCTTGACGATTGGCTAGGTTAAGTCGTGATATTTTCGTTAGTTAGCCTTATAAGGCTAACTAAAGAAGGCTCGGGGCCCTGATCTTCAGGTGATCCAGAATTCGGGCTAGTGCAATCAAAATGAATCCAGAACTGAGAAGTAAAAATTTAAGGAAAAATTAGCTGAACTATATATATATACAGGGGTTAGACAAAATAATATGAACACCTTGATAAATGGCGGTTTTTATTCTTAATATGGAGTTGGTCCTCCTTTAGCGGAAATAACAGCTGCAATGCGTCGGGGAATTGATTCATACAGCTTTTGGACAGTGGCTAGAGGAATCCTGAGCCATTCTTCGAGCAAACCCTGCTTCAGTTCCTCCAAAGACGCCGGCGGTGGGAATCGGCTTCTGACCTGCTACTCCAACTGACACCACAGATGCTCGATAATGTTAAGATCCGGGGATTGTGGAGGCCAATCCAAGCGTTCTACTTCACTAACATGCTCTTCAAACCAGTTTTTAACGACCCCAGCGGTGTGGATTGGTGCATTATCATCCTGGAAGACGGCGCCGCCATTGGGAAACAGCGTTTGGACCATGGGATGGACCTGGTCAGCCAATATTGATAGATAGACCTGGGCGTTAACCCTACCATGCAGTACTACAGCTGGGCCAAGAGTATTCCACGATATTGCTGCCCAAACCATCACAGATCCGCCTCCATGCTTAACGGTTGGGGTCAGGCAGTCGGGGTCATAAGCATCTTTAGGCTGTCTCCAGACGTAAACTCGACCGGAACATGGAAATAGCGTAAAGGAGGATTCGTCGGAGTAGACTACAATTCTTATGGTCATTACACCATTTTCTGCGCCGCTCAATGTTGGTGTGCGAAAGGAAGGGTTTGGCAATTGCAGCCCTCCCATGGTATCCAGCTCCATGGAGCTCGCGACGTACAGTTCTGGTCGATACCGGGCTTGCAAGATGCTGGTTAAGCTCTGCAGTCACTTTTGGAGCTGTGGTCTTATGGTTCTTTGTCACAATGCGCTTTAGCACCCGGCGGTCTCGATCACACAGCTTCTTCTTGCGTCCACTATTGCATTTGTCGGTGCTTGTCTTTCCATGGTTTTGGTATGCAGACATGACCATAGAGACAGTTCCTCTGGATACAGTGAACATCTGAGCGGTTTTCGTCACCGATGCACCAGCCATCCGCGCTCCGACAATTTGCCCTCTTTGGAAGTCTGACAGGTCTTTCATAACTGCTAATTCATAATTCACTCAGATCTGTGAAAACAACGTGAGGGTTATAACATGACGTATACACTCTGTTACGCATTTAAATAGGTTTGCCAGTCATTTGACCGTTTACTTTGTGTCTGAGCAGTCCGTAAAGATAACCGGTGAAATCGGCGGGTGTTCATATTATTTTGTCTAACCCCTGTATATATATATATATATATATATATATATACAGGGTGTCCGAGAATTATCTGTACAATTTTTGGCTGTTATTAAAAGTCAACCATGAAGTGTAGAAATTCCAGTGTTGTCCCATTTTACAAAGAATCTCATTAAGTTTTTTCTGATACCACGTTTTGACAAGTTTTTTAGAAATGTATGCGGGTGACAGACATTGATGATTTAAAAGCAAGAATCACAGCTGCTATTGAGCGAATTGATGTGGATATGCTGCAGCGTACATGACAACATTTGGAGTATCGATTGGATGTTTTGCGAATCACTAATGGTGCACATATCGAATGTTTGTAACAACGTTACGTTAATAAAAGAAACTTTTGAAAATACAGATTCTAAATAATCTTGTTTAAGAATTTTACGTGTGTTATCAAGAATTTTATTAAAAGATGAAATTGTACAGATAATGTTCGGACACACTGGAATTTCTAAAAAACTTGTCAAAACTTGGTATCAGAAAAAAACTTAATGAGATTCTCTGTAAAATGGGACAACACTGGAATTTCTACACTTCATGGTTGACTTTTAATAACAGCCAAAATTTGTACAGATAATTCTCGGACACCCTGTATATATATATATATATATATATATATATATATATATATACAGGGTGGGCCGTAAGTTTCCATACATAGGAAAAATAAACATTTTTTTATGGACAACCATTTTTATTTATATAATATGCTCTACATGGTTGCCATTGTTTTGAAAACACATTTCAATACGTGTTCCCCACTGTTGATGAACACGCATTAGCACAGTTGACGTTATGCTTGTAATGGCGTTGGTGATACGTTCCTTTAGATGATTTATGTCTCGTATCTTTTCCTGATACACCATGGCCTTCAAGTGCCCCCAAAGATAGAAATCAAGGGGGGTGAGATCTGGGGATCTGGGAGGCCACTTCACAGGACCACGCCGACCAATCCAAGCATCCGGAAACTGCTGATCCAAATACCGACGCACGTATTTAAATTTTCCTATGTATGGAAACTTTCGGCCCACCCTGTATATATATATATATATATATATATATATATATAAAGGGTTCACTTACAGGAGAACTAATTCGAGTACTTAAAATTGGTAAGTGACTTTGATAATGTAAATTACAGGAAGTTATTTGGTAGGGATACAGAATTAATTACAAGAGGAAATGGATATAAATTGAAAGTCAAAAGTTATGAAGAGTAATGATGTGAAGCAATTCTTTCCCTATAAACTTATACTTATACTTAAACTTAAACTCCTTGAACTTTCCTGCATTAGATATTTCAGATTAGTCTTTTCGGAGCAAGTGTAGTTTACGTTCCCCTGTGGTGTCTAGTGTAGTTTACGTTCCCCTACATTATCCGAATGTAGTTTGCGTTCCCCAACTTTGTCCGCGTATACCTAATCAAATAAAACGTTAAAACTAACGAAAATATTACGACTTAACCTAACTAATCATATATATATATATATATATATATATATATATATATATGTGTGTGTGTGAAAATTATTTGACGAAAGTAACACGTGAATAATATTTATGAAAATAACCACGAAGGAAAAAGGAAACACACAATGGTGTTCAAGCGCTTTCGTCTAATGACATCCTCAGGAACACTGAAATAAATAACAAGTTCGAGACTATATATAGGTCAGCAAGAAAAATAAAATTGAAAACTCCAAATTGTAGGAGAAGCAAACAAATTTATAAAGAAAAGCTACCAGACTTTTAGCACTTTGCCCCTTTTGTCTAAATCGTTCTGAACAAATTCAAAACAACAGGATCAAGCGAAAAAAGGCCCTGGCTAATGTTAAAATTATTTGTAAGTTGAATAATGGTAGACTCAAGAATATTTCTATTAACAATGTTGCTTGAGTGAAACAAAATTGAAGCATTATTCCAATCAATACAGTGGGATAACTCTGACAAATGGCTGAAAAGGGCACTGGACAACTGTCCCGTTCTAACGGAATATTGATGCTGTTTTACACGTGTGTGCAAATCCTTTCCCGTCTGTCCAATGCAAAAGGAATCACATTGTTTACAACCAATTTTATACATAATGCCTGAATTATTGGTGCGGCTATTTTTTACTGATATTTTTCACAACATTGTCGTATGAAAATATTACATTAATATTCAAAAGTTTAAGTACATTAGCAATACCTAAAAAGCCTGGAAAAAATGGAAGTACTAAAATATTCTTTGACAAAGTGCAAGGGTTATTATTCACACGATAGAAAGTTCATTTTGCTTTGTTAAGACAAGATTCCAAAAAAGCAGGTGGATAACGCAAATCACTTCCAGTACTGTTGATTTTTTTCTAATTCGGCATCCATGTATTCTGGACTGGCGATCCTAAGAGCACGAGAAACATTGAAGAAAATATGGCTTTCTTGATGGGGGTGTCATGTCCGGAGTAAAAGTGTACGAAGGACAAATTGTTTGTTTTTTCCCGATAAATACTAAATTTAAAACCTGGGCTTTCCCTATGTACACGCACATCCAAAAACGGGATTGAGTTGTTTTGTTCCACTTCTAAAGTAAACTTAATGGAAGGGACTTGATCATTTAACTGAAGGAGGAAGTCATCCAGGTCACGATTCATGGGCCAGATACACAAAATATCGTCGACGTACCGCAACCATGGGATGCCAACCCTCAGGATTCTCGGAATGTAAGTAATTTCGAAAAACTCCATATAAATATTGGAGAGGAGAGGGGCGACAAGGGATTATCCATGGCCATCCCAAAAACATGTTGATAATACTCGCTATTGAAAGTGAATTTACAGTCTTTGATGCAAAGTTTAATGAGTTCCAAACGATGTGTGCAGGTAGTGGCAGGTCATGCTTATGTAATTCTCGGGAGAGAAAGTCAAGCATATCGGCACTTTTGTAAACAGTGAACAAACGTCAAAACTAATCAGTCTATCGTTGGGTTCAGCGCATATATTATTTAATTTTTCAGTAAGATCCATGGATTTTTTTACATGTGAATCAGAGATAATTCCGAGAATGGGGGACAAGACTTTGACAAGCCATTTCTTCAGTGTTCCTGAGGATGTCATTAGACAAAAGCGCTTGAGCACCATTCTGTGTTTCCTTTTTCCTTCGTGGTTATTTTCATTATATATATATATATATATGTATGTATGTATGTATATATGTATGTATATATGTATATATATATATATATATATATATATATATATATATATACCTTTTCAACCTTTCAAATGTTCCGTGTAATGATTCCTCATTTCACGAAGGTCAAGCTTGTCGCCCCTCCTCTCGGTTTGGCCTGGTGAAGTAGTGAGTTGATTTCTTGTACTCTGCACTTCCCATAGCCAGGCACGCCCGGCTCATCGGGGATTGTTCTGAGCCAGGCATCTAATCTTCTTTTGAAGATGTTTACCGCAACACCACTCGTGTTCCTTAGGTCTTTGGGCAGCTGATTAAACAGTTTTGGTCCTCTCACAACAAAACTATTTTCTTTCAGGGTTGAGGATGTTCCCTGACTTGCCTTTAATTTCGGAACACGACACAGTTTTCCTTTTCTACTTTCCGCTGTTATTTGGGGGAGTTACAGGGTTTAGAGTAAGATTAGGGACTAGTTTCTCCATTATTTTCCAAGTGTATATAATGATGTATCTCTCTCTTCTCCTCTCCACTGAATATAGGCTTAGTTCGCATAACCTTTTAGTTCTTTGCACCCATTGGTCTTGGCTGTGAAGCTTCTCTGAATCCCTTCTAGCTGTCTAATGTCTTTTTTATATTGGCATGTTAGGACCGAGCAGTATTCCAATTTGGGTATCATCAGTGTTTTCAGTAGAGGAATCATTATATTCCTATCCCTTCGTTTAAAGGTTCTCAGTATCTGCAGTATCTGCCCAGTTACTCTCTTTGCTCTATTTACTGCTCTCTTATTTTGTGTTTCAAATTTCGGATCATCAGTTATGACAACCCCTAAATCTTTTGCTTTAGAATTTCTTTGAATTTCCTGTCCATTTGGGATATAATATTCTTCACTTTTTCCGTACCGTAACAGCTGAAATTTCTCAGTGTCAAACTTCATATTGTTGTTTTCCGTCCACTTGCAGATTCTGTTCATGTCGGTTTGTAGAGATTCTATATCTTCTGTGTGTCTCATTTTTCTACTGATTTTTGTGTCATCGGCAAAGGATGTTACTGTGCTATCTCTGGTAACGTCCTCATTTATGTCAGTTAGCATGATTACGAAGAGTAGTGGAGCTAATACTGTTCCTTGTGGTACTGAGCTGAGGACCTCTGATTCTGATGAAGATACTCCTTGTACTGTAACGACTTGCCGCCGCTCAATAAGGAAATTATATATCCATTTCCCTACTTTTCCTGTTATTCCCATATACTTTAGTTTATGCATTATGATTCCATGGTCACATTAGTCGAACGTTTTGGCAAAGTCTGTGTATATTACATCATAGTTTTCATTACTTTCCAGTTCATCAATAATGTTGTTGTAGTGTTCCATTAGTTGTGATAAGTATGATCTGCCTGACCGAAACCCATGTTGGTTATCATTGAATTTTTCTGAGTCTCCAAAAAGTCATAGATTTTCTGTCTAACTATTCTTTCAAATATTTTAGTGAGATGAGATGTAAGCGATACCGGCCTATAGTTTTTGGCCTCGGATCGATCTCCTCCTTTATATATTGGGACTATGTTCACGCTCTTCAGGATGCCCGGTATTTCTCCCGTGTCTAGTGATCGTCTCCATATCCAATATAGGGGCTCAGCGATTGCATTCTTGCAGTTTTTGATCAGTGTGGCATTCCATTTATCCGGTTCTGCCGCTGAGTGTGCTTTTAATTTCCTCATAGCTTGTGTAATATCATCTGTCGTAAAGTCGAAGTTCGTTATACTTTTCCCTTGTAGTTCTTCTTCAAAGAACGCGTTTCTATCGCATATCAGTTTGTCAGTTTTTGGGATACTGAAAGATGATTCATAGTGAGCTCTTAATATTTCAGATACTTCTATTAGATCATCAGAAAGAGCACCGTCATCGTTTTTCAAAGGTCCGATAGTCGCATGGTTTTTTGACTTGCTTTTTGCAAAATTATAGAAGTATTTTGAGTTAACCTTTATTGCTTCTATAGCGTCGTCTTCTTCTTTTTCTGTATGCTTCTCGATTAGTTCCTGTATGACGCCAACGATACTCTGTAGTTATCATTTAATATTTTTCTGATATTGTTATCTTTACAGTTACTTAATTCTGCAGTCACTCTTTTCCTCTTTCGAAACAATGCCCTCTTTTCTCTCGAACCTGCTTCTCTTTCCTCTTTCTTGTATTTTTGGGACCTGTCTTTCCACAATTTCCAGCGTCTTCTCTTCTAAAGTCATTAGCATCTCTTCCGCTATCTTGGCCTTGAAAATGGTTTTCCAATCTATTACTTCCATGCTGGATGCAACATCTTCACAGTTTATAGTTTATATATATATATATATATATATATATATATACAGGGTGGGCCGTAAGTTTCCATACATAGGAAAAATAAACATTTTTTTATGGACAACCATTTTTATTTATATAATATGCTCTACATGGTTGCCATTGTTTTGAAAACACATTTCAATACGTGTTCCCCACTGTTGATGAACACGCATTAGCACAGTTGACGTTATGCTTGTAATGGCGTTGGTGATACGTTCCTTTAGATGATTTATGTCTCGTATCTTTTCCTGATACACCATGGCCTTCAAGTGCCCCCAAAGATAGAAATCAAGGGGAGTGAGATCTGGGGATCTGGGAGGCCACTCCACAGGACCACGCCGACCAATCCAAGCATCCGGAAACTGCTGATCCAAATACCGACGCACGTGAAGACCATAATGAGGTGGAGCTCCATCTTGCTGGAAGTAAACTGGGAAGTTACCTTCCTCGTTTAGCAGGGATGGGAATATCTCTTCTTGCAACATGTTAAGATACCTTTCGGCATTAAGATTTCCACTGACAAAAATTGGTCCAATAATTCTGTCACCCCATATCCCGGCCCACACATCACTTTACCGGCACCTTGCATCTTCGTCGGACTCAGCCAGTTAGGGTTAGCATTACTCCAATAACGTATGTTTTGCCGATTAACCTCTCCATTGACGTAAAAATTTGCTTCATTAGTAAACAAGTTCTTACATTAGGGTATCTGAAACATAAAAACAAACGTTTAATTTTTCCTATGTATGGAAACTTACGGCCCACCCTGTATATATATATATATATATATATATATATATATATATATATATATATATATATATATATATATAAATTGACGATTGGTTAGGTTAAGTCGTAATATTTTCGTTAGTTTTAACGTTTTATTTGATGGATTCATTTAAAAAATGTCTCCTAAAGATCCTAGTGTAGTTTACGTTCCCCAACTTTGACCTAGCGTAGTTTGTGTCCCCTTTTGCGTCGGGGAGACGTGAACTACACTTGCTCCGTCTTTTCAAATGTTTAAAATACTGAGACAATTTAGACATTTGAAATGACTTACTGAAATGTCTAATGAAATGTTTAATTACTGTGAAATGTGTAATGCATTAGACATTTCCAAATTCACAAAATTGGGATAATGAAACTTCAAACGAAACGTTTAATTCTATTTAGAGTGTATATATGTGCCGCATGAGCTGCTTTTAAAATAGTGGAAAAGTGGGCATAATATTTCGTACTTCCTTCCACCTACACGCCGATTAACTCATATTCATAAAGTCGAAGCGGGAAAATGTGCCCGAGTTCTCTTTTCTATTTCATTCTCATAAATTAGGGATTTAAAAAGTGTTTTAAAGTATTATTGAGCAAGGCGGCAAAAACAGACCACTTTAAAGCTAAAGTTTATAGCGTAGAGGTCTAGTTTTACGATCCATATGTCATCTTAATGGTCTTCTCTTACTAAAAAGTTGATACACTCCATTTATTTAAGAGTTATTCCTTTTTTTATTCATAAGATTTTTACATAACATATACACAAATGAGATGGTCATACATAGCTGTTTTTAATGTGTTATTAATGTTGCGACTCTTGTTCTGCCGTTGTATTCTTTCGCATCACCGAAGGAAGTAATAGAGTAAAAGTAAAGTGTAATGTTGCGTATAGAAGAGGTACGGTAAAAATACTTCGAAGATTCGAACTTTTTGTTTTCATGGTGGAATTTTAATGAGACTTATTTTTTAGTTATTTTCTTAGAAAACTTTTTATATTTTCTCCTTTTCAAAATATTTATAGCAGAACACTTCGGGGCGACCATCCTTTTACACTATTTGTGTTTAGATAAGTGTACTTTACGTATATTTTTAAAATCTACAGTTTATGAACATCATCCTGAAAAATGAACGGGACAGTGATTTAAATATTCGCCGCAAAGTCCGTAGATTTTCAGCAATTAAAATAATATTTGGGCATATTTAACTTTCTCCATAACGGCAAAACGCCATGTGACGAAAGGAACCCACAGCGTTACGTGAAATCGAACCACGGGTCGCTACATCATCTGAAAGCAGAGGGCGGTCATCCATCCAACTGGTGAACGAACCGTCGCTTAACTAATATTTATAAAATTTACTGTAGCCTATAATATGCATAAATCATTTTACATTTTTAGTACCAAATTTTTTAAACATTACCAGAAATTTTTTTAATATGAAAAGCGTATCAGTAATTTAAAGGCACACTCCACTGATAAAGTACTTTAGGATCGAAACAAATTTCATTGCATAAATATTTATAGCATTGATAAATCATATTTATTGTCCACACCATATTTATTGTAAGCTAAAATTATAGTGTCATTATTTTTATGGACTTTAAAATGAGTTCAAAAAACATTACTATAAATAAGCTTCAGGATTAATAGTTAAGAACGGAAACCTAATGTGCGCGAGTAAACATAACATGCATAAAATCTACCGCACATCGCTATATATATATATATATATATATATATATTATATATATATATACAGGGTGGGCCGTAAGTTTCCATACATAGGAAAATTTAAACGTTTGGTCTTCACGTGCGTCGGTATTTGGATCAGCAGTTTCCGGATGCTTGGATTGGTCGGCGTGGTCCTGTGGAGTGGCCTCCCAGATCCCCAGATCTCACCCCCCTTGATTTCTATCTTTGGGGGCCACTTGAAGGCCATGGTGTATCAGGAAAAGATACGAGACATAAATCATCTAAAGGAACGTATCACCAACGCCATTACAAGCATAACGTCAACTGTGCTAATGCGTGTTCATCAACAGTGGGGAACACGTATTGAAATGTGTTTTCAAAACAATGGCAACCATGTAGAGCATATTATAAAATAAAATGGTTGTCCATAAAAAAATGTTTATTTTTCCTATGTATGGAAACTTACGGCCCACCCTGTATATATATATATATATATATATATATATATATATATATATATATGCGTTTCTGTAAATTTTTAATTTTTCTATTTTGTTTACCATATACATATCGGGTGATTTTTTTTTAAAACATGTGACACTTTAAAAGGTTTGTATTTTTTTATTAACTGAAATAGCAGCTGTTATTTCAGCATTAACTGAAATAATAGCATCAAATATTTACTGTACTTCCTCTACGCATGGAGAATTTGTTCTCTAGTGCAAAATGTGCTCTATGCGATGTCCTCTCAGCTCATTAACTCTTTGCACGCGAATAATAAAGTTTTGCAGTACTCTGGACTGAATATCTGTTGAAATCTGAAGCATTTCTTGTTCAATTGATGGTTTTAATTATTCTGCTGTGTCTGGATTCTGTTTAAACACACTATTTTTTAGGTAACCCCACAGTTAAAAGTCACAGGGGTTTAGATCTGATGATGCTGGTGGCCATGATATTCGTTTATCATAAACCGCAGGAAATTTGTTGGACAAGATTCTTTTGTCGAAAGTATCGTGTAAGTATCGTGAGCTAAGAAGACATCACATAGAGTACGTTTTGGAATAAGGGACTAATTCATCATGTGTAGAGAAGGTACAGTAAAAATTTCACGCTTTAATTTCAGTTAATAAAAAAAATACAAACCTTTTAATGTGTCACCTTTTAAAGTGCTTAAACAAATCACCCGATCGTTCCATGGTTTAATTTAGATCTCTCATCATTATCATTCGAAATATGATCATTTATTTTATGTAAAAAATGTCATACTCACACAAAATAAAAAAGGGTACTATAAGTGTATATAGTACAGCCTAAAGTCTGGCAATTATAGTAGTTAATTTTTAATTCCTTTTAGTGAAATCAATACAAGCACAAATACACACACACACACACACACACACACACACACACACACAACACACATATATATATATATATATATATATATATATATATATATATGTGTGTGTGTTTGTGCGTGTATTGATTTCACTAAAAGGAATTAAAAATTAACTACTGTAATTGCCAGACTTTAGGCTGTACTATATACACTTATAGTACCCTTTTTTATTTTGTGTGAGTATGACATTTTTTACATAAAATAAATGAACATATTTCGAATGATAATGATGAGAGATCTAAATTAAACCATGGAACGATCGGGTGATTTTTTTAAGCACTTTAAAAGGTGACACATTAAAAGGTTTGTATTTTTTTTATTAACTGAAATTAAAGCGTGAAATTTTTACTGTACCTTCTCTACACATGATGAATTAGTCCCTTATTCCAAAACGTACTCTATGTGATGTCTTCTTAGCTCACGATACTTACACGATACTTTCGACGGAAGAATCTTGTCCAACAAATTTCCTGCGGTTTATGATAAACGAATATCATGGCCACCAGCATCATCAGATCTAAACCCCTGTGACTTTTATCTGTGGGGTTACCTAAAAAATAGTGTGTTTAAACAGAATCCAGACACAGCAGAATAATTAAAACCATCAATTGAACAAGAAATGTTTCAGATTTCAACAGATATTCAGTCCAGAGTACTGCAAAACTTTATTATTCGCGTGCAAAGAGTTAATGAGCTGAGAGGACATCGCATAGAGCACATTTTGCACTAGAGAACAAATTCTCCATGCGTAGAGGAAGTACAGTAAATATTTGATGCTATTATTTCAGTTAATGCTGAAATAACAGCTGCTATTTCAGTTAATAAAAAAATACAAACCTTTTAAAGTGTCACATGTTTTAAAAAAAAATCACCCGATATGTATATGGTAAACAAAATAGAAAAATTAAAAATTTACAAAAACGCACATAATGATATCAAGAATAAACAGTTTCGGAGTGTATTAATGTATTTTCTGTTTAATTTATTTATGGACAAAATTAAGATTTATTTAACAATAAATCATAGTTGTTATAAAAGTGATGTTTTAATTACATTAACAATTATCTGGGCATTCATAAATTTTAAGTTAAAGTTTAAATGCTGTTAACTGAAGGTTAAAATGGAAAAATAAATAGTGTATTTTTTTTAATGCAGGAAGGAGGGGCTATGGGAGAACGCCCGCAAAAAAGACCCCCGCCCAACCCATAGAAGGAGAAGAAGAGAGCCGAAATCAAGGTTTAAAGTTCTCAAAATGCCTCTACGCATCTATTTTTAAGCTTCAATTGAAATTAAACGGGAATTCATTGATCAGTTCCCACTTCACCACTTTATATTCTCTTTCACGATCCAAAAATGAAATTATTGAAAAGAAAATTACAGAATTAACTCAGTCTAATCTAAGGTAAAAGGACAGATCATCTAACCTAAGTTTAACTTAACCTACCCTTAATCTAAATACCTTTACCAACTTAACCTCTGAGGTTGGAACAAAGTGGAAAATTCATATATCAGAATGGGAATGGAATGAAGAGAAAAGAGACAAACCTCATCCGATGGAAACTAATCCAACCTAATGAATTTAACCAAGCTTAACCAAATCTTACCTAACCTAACCTAGCCTAGGGCTACGTTGTGGCCAATGTCGTAACACTGCTTCCCGGTGATCAGCGAAGTTAAGCGACATTGGGTCTGGGTAATAGCAGTTGGATGGAAGACCGTCCTCCGTGTCCAGATTATGTAGCGACCCGTTGTTCGGATCCCACGTAAAGCTGTAGGTCCCCTCCGTCATATGACCTTAGATGTTGCGAAGGAGGTTAAACAACCCCAATAATTTTTTTTTTTAACCTAGCCCAACTATAATTATGATATATCCCCTTTTTTCATGATAAAAGTATTTCTAAAGATAAATCACAGCGACACCGCTAATATCGTGATACGCACGTTCGTGTCGTGATGGGCTCTGTGTATACCCTGAAGATTGTCGCGATTTCGTAGGAAAGAGAAGAATACACACATACAGGTAACAAATTACAAATAAAACTGAAAAAAAGATATTTTCACGCTGCTCACTGAATAAACGTTTACGATTGACTGTCCGTTTATTCTTTACATTTAATGATAGACGATTTAGTCATATATTGAAGCAGCCTCAAATTAAAATTGGTAGTGACAATTGTTTCGAAAGTAATCTCACACGAAACCTATTTTAAAATGTGTGTCTGTATGTATACTCGGGTGTTTTACACTTACACTATACACATTAAATATGCATGTACATAATTATATATTTTCATATACGATATCTTATAGCGTAACGTCATATTTCTGCTTATGTTCGATTTTCCATTTATATACACAAAAAAAAATGAAATAATATATTTTACGACAATTACTGAGCAAAATTTAATGTTATAAGACGTAAATATATTTAATAAATTACAAAATGTATTTAAACTATGGTTTTGAAGATTTTATATAATACTTTCATTACATTCATCTGAAGTGATATGACGGTATAACGGAGAGATGCTGTAACTAACCTGGGATAAGGTACATGGGAGGCTCTTTTGCAGCACGTTTTTACTGTTACGTGTAACAATAAAGTGATTTAACAGGAAATCAGTGGAAAACATTGGCAAACACTATAACTTTCATTATTAGAAAGTATGGACGTTTTACACAATGTGCCAACAGAAAATAAATCTCAACACTTGTGGAGAATGATGTTAAATTTTTAAGCCTCACTCTCACCCCGACCCTTTCTTTAAGTTAAATTATGCTTCATTATGTTACGCTACGTTAGTTTAAGTTAGATTAAAACGAACGCAGGAATTAACGCTATCGGTGTCTGTTAATGTCCAAAACGTTTTGTTGGAAAGGCATGCAAAATTCCGAAACGTTTTTCTGTGTAGATTCACTTTGGAATATAAGAAACAGTATATAAATTTGTTTTTTAGTGTACAGTAAGACTAAAAAAAAGAATGATAATTTTTAATTTTAATGTTTATAAAAATTGTTTTTCATCGCTGGATCTCGTGGGACAGAAGACAAAACTTTATGGATTAAAGATCTGTTCTGCACTGATTTCTTGATCTCATTGCAAATGAACCTCGTTTGGGAGAACGTGATGAGCAAAATAAAGGGGGGGGGAGAGAAACAACTATTAAATTTGGTGAAATAATTTGGAGCGTGCAACTATCAAAATAAAAAAAAATTGCTTTCCTTTGAATCTCTGAAGACAACGTTTCGCGCGAAAACTGCTCCTCAAGCGGAAGTTGGGGTACAGAATTTCTAACTAATGTAAGGTTCATTTGTAAAGTTAGCAATAATTAGATCAGTCATTCGATAAAGGTGACTCGGTGAAAGGAATCACATCTATTAGATCTATATCATTAATGGAAAAGTGTCAGTCAATTTACAAATATATGAAGATAAAAGGGAAAGATAAAAGGGAAGATAAAAGGGACGAACCTCGTTCATGTGTAAACGAACTATACTGAATATACCCAAGCACCCTTTTCTTTAAAGTGAATAACACTTTCAAGTTTGTTTCACCCTACAAGGGTTTCATAATAGTAATATTAATTTATAATAATAATAATAATAATAATTTATTTATTAATTTATTTATTTATTCTACTTATACATACGCAAGGGACACACAATGGATGTAAAAAGAAATGGATGATTTCTTATACATGAACAGAATAGAAATGCTATTTCCAAATATATTATATGCTTTATTGGCAGAATGAGGTTACTTCACAAATCTTTTCAGATAAAGCGGAACATAGCATTTATTTACAGTAATTTGAAAGAGAGGAAAATGGTGTAAATGTAAGTATAAATACGAGGGTTGTAAACACTGGATGCTGTATGAAATAACACCTATAACCTGGGCATGTAATTGGAGATTACACATACTTATATACACATTATATAGATTTGAACTAAAATTAACCAAACGTTCTTTTTCTTAGCAATACAGAGTCTATGTGTAATGTTCAATACCTTGACACTGTAGAAGAATATTAAAATTATTACCTTAATTGTAATTGGTGTGTAAAGAGAAGAAAACAGGACAAGAAGGTTAACATGAAAATAGGTGAGAAATAGAGGTATGATTTGATGAATTTATCTATCATTTTTATGGAAACATCTTAACATGTTAGATTCTTTCATCTCTTGATCGAGGTCTTTCCAGAGGCTGAGTCCAGTGGAGCATATAAAGATCTAGTTGCACGATGTAAGTATAATTTGGTGTTCTGATGTACGTGTTTGATTGTCTTATATCGAAACGGTGTTGGATTTGGGAAGATAATATTTTGATGTTAATGGTTTTTAGAGTATTATTAATTTTACAATTTGATACATTTAAGAGGCAATGTTTATTCTGTAAATATCTTCTAGTTTTAGAGTTTTCAAATCGTAGAATATTATGCCGGTACTTTCATTATGCTTGTTCGATTTATAAATTTTCCGAATTATTTTTTGTATAAACACCAGTGGCTGAATACTAGGCCGGGTCGAAAAATTAAATTTGTGAATTTCCACATGCCTGTGTCCAAGAAATTTGTAGATGCACTATAAATGCTCAACAATAATTAAAAAAATTAAATTGATCAAGTTTTAGATGTTCCGCAAGTCCTCTGAAGATTGCAAATAAAACGTAAAACATTACAAAAAACTTTAAAACTTTTAAAACTTTATTTAAATACGTAAACTTTATTAATTATTTGGCAATTATGATTTTTTTATTAAGATTTTCTTGTATTTTTGGTATTCTTGTTGCTATTATGTTACGCTACGTTAGTTTAAGTTAGATTAAAACGAACGCAGGAATTAACGCTATCGGTGTCTGTTAATGTCCAAAACGTTTTGTCGGAAAAGCATGCAAAATTCCGAAACGTTTTTCTGTGTAGATTCACTTTCCCAAATTATCCGAAATGGCTGAGGCCGTAAAAGTGAAAGCAACTGTTGAAAAAAATCATGAGTCCAGCTGTTTCCCTTTTTGGGAAAGCTGAGCTCAGTGGAAATCAACTTCCCCTATATGAAGACGTTTTAAAAGAATATTTACAAACAAGATATCTCTTACTTATAGCTAGTGAGGGGGAAAAAGAGCCAAATGCTAATGATGTGGTAAGAATAGTTGCATCAAAGGTAAAAAAGATCTCGAAAAGTGCATCAATTCCAACAATATCAGAACAGCAAATATTAGCTAGAGTAAAGGATTGTCATGAAAAATCTAAAAATATGGTGAAGACTGGTAGAAAAAGGAAAGATTTTGAATCCAAACTGACCGCGTTCAAATCTAAAAATCAAAGGCTTTTTGATATTGCTGCCTGCAAATGCCATGATGTTTTCTTGCACTTGTGAAAAAGAGCTAAAAGTTCCTGCCATGGAACGTTCTTTCATAATTGACCAAAGAGGTGCACGAAAAATGGCAATAGGCAGTATTGATTTACAGACAACGAAGAAACTGCAAATAAGATCTGAGCGTAAATAACAAGAAAGAGCACGATTTTCTAAAAACATTGAAGATGGAGATATCAATAACCCATCCACTTCCAGGGAAGAGCCAATGGACTGGGATACCTTTCATACAATTCCTGATTCTGACACATCAACAGATACAGATAGAGAGCGTGATGATGATGATCACATTGAGGAAGGTATAAAGAAATCAGGTGAAGCACATAAGCTCACTCGCAAATTGCCTTCATTAGCAAAAACTTGTGACCGATTCGGAATATCAGACAGAGCTGGTGCAGCCGTTGCTTCTGCTGTTCTGGAAGATTTTGGTCTCATTACCTCTGAAGATTATCACAATGTTGTGGATAAGAATAAGGTGAGACGGTAGAGAAAGAAGATCAGAGAGGAGTTGAGTAAATCAAGTGAAGAAAGTATAGAAACATTGTATTTTGATGGAAGAAAGGACTTAACTAAAGCAAATATCTGTAAGGATGGGAGGTACTACAGTACAACAATTACTGAGGAACACATCACGCTTATAGCTGAACCAGAATCAAAATATCTTGGGCACTTCACTCCTGTGACTGGAAATTCAACTAACATTTCTAAGGGAGTGATAAAGTTTCTTAACAGTAACAATATTAAGGTAGACAATCTGAAGGTCATTCGATGTGATGGAACCAATGTAAACACTGGCATACATAATGGAGTTATCAGGCAACTAGAGGTACACTACAATACTCCTTTTCATTGGTTCGTGTGTTTGCTGCATACCAATGAGCTACCTCTCCGCCATTTGTTTAATTATTTGGATGGTAAAACCAAAGGACCAAAAGCCCTTGCTGGAAATGTTGGCAAAAGCCTTACTGCGTGCGAAAAGATGCCAGTTGTCAAGTTTGAAGCAATCAAATCAAGTAATATGCCTTCTATTCAGGGGAATCTCGATCTAAGCCAAGATCAAAAGTATCTCATGGAAATTTGTAATGCAGTCACAGAAGGCCAATGTTCCCAAAACCTTAAAAACCGCAACCCAGGTTCTTTGAACCATACCAGATGGCTTACGACAGCCAACAGGATAGTTAGACTTTATGTTGCGACCAAAAAGCCGTCAGAAAACTTGGAAACTCTGACCGAATTCATTGTTCGCGTTTATGCCCCAACGTGGTTTAATATAAAGCGAAATCATTACTATTACCAGGGACCAAGGCACCTCTGGTTTATGATATCTAGTTCAAGATACCTATCTGATGAGCTTAAGGCAGTCATTGATCCTGTTATTGAAAGAGGGGCATATTGTGCTCACCCAGAAACTTTATTGGTCTCCATGTTATTTGATGAAAGGCAAGTGATGAGAGAGTTAGCTTTCCGGCGCATTCTCTTAGCCAGGGAAAGTGTGTCCTCGGGCATTAGAGAATTTAGACGGCCTAAAATTAATTTCTTGGCAAGGGACCACACAGATTTAATTCGATTTGGAGACTACCCAAGACATGAACCACCTCTGGCAAAAGGCTTGACAAACACCCAGTTAGAGCTTATCGTTAGGGATGATGAAACTAACCCTCTATTGAAAAAGTACCCATGTCATTCACAAGCTGTGGAAAGACATGTCAAACTTGTAACAGAAGCATCAGCTTCTGTCTGTGGCCATGAAAATAGAGATGGTTTTATAAAGGCAAAAATTACTTCAAGATCAAACATGCCTACATTTGAGTCAAAATGCGAATACAAATGTCAATAAACTACATGTAAAAGCTGATGGAAGGGAGGTTAGGCTGGGTATGGTGTGGAATTCGACCTGCAGCCACCTCCTCGTGGTGAATTCTGGGTGATTTGCCTTGTAAACAATCATGGCAAGTCAGCAAAGAGCTGTAGTTTACTATACGGAGTATCGGAAAAAAATCACCAAAATTTTAAGTGACTTGTGGAACCTCAAAATATTTATATAAAAGCTTAAAACTTTGTCATGATACTTCCTATGTAGGTACACAAACTTTCGTAATACAGGGTAAATTAAACTTCCCCCAAAAAAATGTTTCAAGCAAAAACGACCCGGCCTACTGAATACTGTCTTGCACTCCCGTAAGCTCTAATGAAGTATAGTAGGGGGTGTACACAAACTATCTTTACAACTTCTCTCTCAAAAATATTAGGAAACGAGGTACACATACCGTTTTTGCGCCATCTGTGGGAGAAAGTAAAAAAAGTTTCACATAACCTTAAACACATTCAACATGGGCACCATTTGTCACACGTACGTAAGACGTCCAAACGATATTCTATCTCCATCCATTTACGTTGCAACATTTCAACGTCATTCTGGTCTTTAAATCGTTGATGTTGGCCACTGGAGTTGTGTACACGCAGTCTTTTACATAACCCCATAGAAAAAAGTCACAGGGTGTTATGTGTGGTGATCTGGCCGGCCAAGAGATGGGCTCCCACGAAATTCCCTTAACATGCATTTCCCAAATCGGTGGATTGGCCGTGGGGGCCCATCTCTTGGCATAACAGACATAACACCCTGTGACTTTTTTCTATGAGGTTATGTAAAAGGCTGCGTGTATACAACTCCAGTGGCCAACATCGACGATTTAAAGACCAGAATTGCTGGTGTTGTTGCAAGAGTTGACGTTGAAATGTTGCAGCGTAAATGGATGGAGATAGAATACCGTTTGGACGTCTTACATATGACAAATGGTGCCCATGTTGAATGTGTTTGAGGTTATGTGAAACTTTATTACTTTCTCTCACAGATGGCGTAAAAACGGTACGTGTCCTTCGTTTCCTCATATTTTTATTTGAGAGAGAAGTTGTAAAGATAATTTGTGTACACCCTGTACATTGATCTTAGGACTTGTCTAAGGAGTGCTGCACCTACTTTTGCAGTTATGAATACAACTTTTAATAATTTGTTGCATAGATCTTTAGTGTGCTTTTTAAATGATAGGTTTGCGTCGAAGGTTATTCCCAGAAGTTTGCCCGACTGCACTCGTTTTGTAGGTATTGAATTTATATTTATAGGTTTAAGCTGTGTTTTATGTTTAAAGATAGTGTGTTGATATTAAACTCTAGATATAATTTTTTGCAGTTCAATGCTGGAAGTTGTTTGAAGTAATGATTGTCATCTGCATACTGGTAACAGGACAAGTTAGTCAATGATTGACGGAAGTCATTTATGTAAAGGAGGAACAGAATAGGTGCCAAAATGCTCCCTATGAAAATCGTGTGTTATAAATTGGGTTCTCTTACTTAAGTATGAGCGGAACCATCTTGAGAGTAGTCCCCTAAAGTCTTAGTTTATTCTAATAGTAGGAATATTTTTGTTAATGGTGGGTGTGGGGCCGTGGGAAGGGATCCATTAAAAGTGACCCACAGCGTTTCCTGAAACTTTTCAAATGTAGTATAACTTATATTTATCTGTACGACATCAATGAAGCCAAAGTCTGCAACGCATAATTTTGTTTTAAATTTATTTAGTAGATTATGCTTTGTGTTTCTAAATTTAATATTTGTGTACTTTAGGGTGTTAGTCTTTGTTTGGACTGATATAATTTAGGAGGTAGTTGGTTATGGCCGCAAGAAGTATCTCTGTATCAATTGTTTTTTGGGTCTACATCTGTCCATATGTGTTCGATGAAAGAGTAATGGTCAGTTCAATAGGGGGGGGGGCACCTTGTAGCCTTGGCATATCACTGTGTTCCATAACGATATGATGGTACAGTTCGTTCCTATTTTCATTAAATCTATATTAAAATCCTGGCGACAAAGTGCGCGAGCTCCTTAGCGATTGATGTTTGATTAGATCCTGCAAGGTGCTTATTTAGCCATTTACGCTTCCAAAATAATAATAATAATAATAATAAGTAAGAAGCTATTTATTAACTCAATCTGATATGGCTGATTTATGGCAGATATGCTTGGTTAAAATTTAAGGAAAGATGTTTGAGTTAGCTGTAAACTCATGAATTTTCCCTTTTTGTTTTTAATAAGTATAACTTCATTAGTTTTGTTTTGTGTTATTGCCATTATAAACCTACAAAAAATGGAAAATCGCCAATTATAGAGCGATCATGTCTTTTTCCCCCGTGTTCATTAGTGTAATGTAAGTAAATTTTACTCTGCTTAATTCCATGTTTTTTACTTCTAGTATAAGCAGTGTGTTTGTAGTGTATCCAACGTATAGGCGCTCTTCCATTCTTTCTCAGTGTTTTTGTATTGGTATACAACATTGTCACGTAGAGTTTCTGGTTGTCGGCATCAATGAGCTCGATGTTGCGATGCCAGACGGATTACGTTTAACCAATCAAGTTTCTGGTTGTTTTGATCGTAGAGGAAGCGAACTCTCAACACGACCGAAAACAACCAGGAACCTTACGTCATAAGAAGAAGAAGAACGTAATATGTATATAAAAAATCACTGTAATGATGTAATGATATGAACGTCATTGGAAGAAAAATGTTTACATTTTATAAAAAACAAACTTTTTCTTAAGTTTTTCTCATTCATTCTTGCTGTTGCGGTTTTGGAAAATATCTCTATATCGCATGTTGCAAAAATTACCACGGGACCAAAAATATTTCTATTCTTGATATTCAAAGACCAACCGTAAAAATTTAAAAAAAAGTTAACTTGATTTCTTTACGTCAATTTAATGTATGTCCGGTTAAGTTACGCTACATTAGGTAGTTAGGTTAATTTAAGTGAGATTAAAAATAACTAAAACGTAATGAATTGTCGATATCGACACTGTTTGACATTTTGTTTTCGGTGGTCAAGTATGTCGTCATATCAGTTGCACAGACAAAATCTCTGGTATTAAACATTACAAAGTGTTTGATATAAAACTAATTTCATTAAATCTTACTTAAACTGATCCCCTAACAAGGGGTTTTCGCCCTCTTTGAGCTCTGTTAAAAAATCCACGTCTTAATAAATATACAAAATGGCAACCAAATTCTGTATTAAAAAGTATCCGATGCACATACCAATGATTGTCAAGTTGAACGCTCTAGATATCTTCGGTTCTGTAGAGACTTGGCACTCATAGATGCCAGAGTCTCTTTCTTGGGCACTGGTAACCTTGAGCAGCCAATCCGGGGATCCATCGGAATGCAGGGCAGTGAATCGCTGGTCGGATGTATAGGAATAAAGGCCAGCCGTTAACACGTGAGAATCACGTTTTCGGATCCAAGTTACCTGTGAATGGGAAACAAAAAGGTAATTACTTCGTCATAGACAATCCAGATACCCGGACTCACTCACGCATATAATACAGGAGAAAATAATTATAGTGAATTGAAAAAAGAAAACTTTTTCTACTGTAGTTTTGTCAATTTTAATATGAAAGATTAGATTTACAAAAATATATTTTAAATTATAAAACACAATCAATGATTATCACACACACACACACACACAAGTAAATAAATAAATTAGTAAATAAGTATATAATATATTATATATATATATAATATTATATATATATATTATAATATATATATATACTCTATGGGAGCAAGTGCAGTTTACGTCCCCCTGTGATGCCTAGTGTAGTTTACGTTCCCCTACATTATTCAAGTGTAGTTTACGTTCCCCTACATTATCCTAGTGTAGTTTGCGTTCCCCAACTTTGTCCGCAAATACCTAATCAAATAAAACGTTAAAACTAACGAAAATATTAGGACTTAACCTAACTAATCGTCAATTTATATACAGTATATATATATATGTGTTACGCCCAAACATCGAAATCGCTCAGTGAGCGAAAAAAACAGCCACAACGCGTTGTGGATGCACCTAAGTGACCACACACCGATGTTAGATATTTTCTCGCTTCATGGCCGTTCTCAAACAACCGCAACGCGTTGTGGACGATTCTGATATGACCACAACGCGTTGTGGACGATTTGAAACGACCACACACCGATATCTTTCATCAAACTCTATTTAAACACGACGTATATTGAAATGATATAAACACGACGTATATTTATCAACGTATTCACCGACTAAAAAGCACAGTTAAGCAGATATGCTAGAAAAAGGATAAAGTCCTTTAAAAAATGATTATCAATAATTTTCCCGTAGGTTTCGATTAATTTTAAGCAACTTTAGAATGAGACGTAAATGTAAAAATTAACCAACTGGTTAGGTTAATTGAATGCCCAGTTAGGTCAACTGAGTGCCCGGTTAGGTCACTTTAGTGCCCAGTTAGGTTAACTGAATGCCCGGTTAGGTTAATTGTACGCCCTTGACGATTGGTTAGGTTAAGCCGTGATATTTTCGTCAATTTTAACGAAAATATCACGACTTAACCTAACCAATCGTCAAGGGCGTACAGTTGACCTAACCGGGCATTCAATTAACCTAACTGGGCATTCAATAATTTTCAAATCGTCCACAACGCGTTGCGGTTGTTTGAGAACGGACATGAAGCGAAAAAATATCAAACATCAGTGTGTGGTCACTTAGGTGCATCCACAACGAGTTGTGGCTGTTTTTTTCGCTCCATTGAACGATTTCGATGTTTGGGTATAATATATATATATATATATATATATTATATATATATATATAATAATAAAATATGTTATAATAATGTTATAATGTTTCAGACCAACAACCCTAGGATCCACTCATGGCTGGTCTACCTAACTGTGGTTGAGTTGAGTATTGCGCAGGTCCTCCGTGGTGGCGGAGGGGGCCTACAATTTTACGTGGGTTCCGAACCAAAAAAACCTTAATTTTACTACCTTAAACTATACCCAATCTATCAACATATGCGTCTAATCGATTTTTAAATATGTTTATAGACGTGCTACTAATTACTTCTACCGGCAAACTATTCCAGCTATTTACTATTCTATGCGTAAAAAAGTTTTTAGCAGCTGCTGTCTAGAACCTTCTACTTGTCAACTTACACCCTTAATTTCTAGTTCTATTATATTGTGATATTTCGAAAAAGCTATCTCTATTTACGTTATCGAACCCATTCATAATTTTAAAAACCTGGATAAGATCACCCCTTAGCCTCCTAGTCTCGAGTGTAGTCAATTTTAACTCCTTAAGCCTATCCTCGTACGACTTCGACCTAAGCGATGGAATCATCTTAGTTGCTCGTCTTTGAACTCTTTCGATTTTGTTTGATCGCGTACTCTAAATGTTTACAGGAAAGTTCACCGCCATCAATTCACCGCGGGAAAGTTCACCGCCATCAATTCACCGCGAGGTAAGTTCACCGCGAAGTAATTTCACCGCAAGGTAAGTTCACCGTAAAATGAATAAAATTAAAAAGAATTTTTTTAACTTAACAAGAATTTAATATAGGGTTTAGCAACACTATTTAAAAACATTAAAATATAATTAGGACAAAAATTAAAAAAGTATTTAATTTTTATTTAGCCACAAAATTTAAAAACATAATATATAATTAGGAAAAATATTTAACCACATTTAATTTTTATTTAGCCACAAAATTTAAAAACAAATAATATATAATTAGGAAAAATATTTAACCACACTATTTAAAAACATTAAAATATAATTAGGACAAAAATTAAAAAAGTTAGGTTAGGTTAGGTTAGGTCTAACCTAACCTAACCTAACCTAACTTTTTTAATTTTTGTCCTAATTATATTTTAATGTTTTTAAAGTGTGGTTAAATATTTTTCTTAATTATATATTTGTTTTTAAATTTTGTGGCTAAATAAAAATTAAATGTGGTTAAATATTTTTCCTAATTATATATTATTTGTTTTTAAATTTTGTGGCTAAATAAAAATTAAATACTTTTTTAATTTTTGTCCTAATTATATTTTAATGTTTTTAAATAGTGTTGCTAAACCCTATATTAAATTCTTGTTAAGTTAAAAAATTCTTTTTAATTTTATTCATTTTACGGTGAACTTACCTTGCGGTGAACTTACCTCGCGGTGAAATTACCTCGCGGTGAACTTACCTCGCGGTGAATTGATGGCGGTGAACTTACCGCACATGACTCTAAATGGGGTCTAACTAATGATTTCTAAAAAGGAACAATCATATCGCGCGATTTGTACTCAAAATTCCTAGCCTTAAAACCTAGCACCTTGTTCGCCTTATTGACCGCTGCTGTACTTTGTTTCGCCACTTTTCAATCACCAGTGATAATAACTCCTAAAACTTTTTCCTGTTCTACGCTTGCCAACTCCTTCCCTGACATACTATACGCAAAATTACTGTTACGCGAACTTATATGTAAAATTTTGCACTTATCGACGTTAAATCTCATTTGCCATGTGACTGACCAATCAAAGATTTTGTTCAGATCTTCCTGGATTTTACTTCTATCTCCATCATTAATTGCCCTACCACCCACCCAACTTCGTGTCATCCGCAAACTTTGAAACTGTACTGACTAGGCCGACATCTAAATCGTTAATATATATAAGAAAAAGCAAGGAGCCCAATACAGAACCCTGAGGAACGCCGCTCGCTACATTAACCCAACACGACTCCGCTCCATAAACGACCACCCTCTGTTTCCTACCTCGCAACCATTCTTCTATCCAATTTATTACTACACCCCTGATTCCATGAGCCTTATTTTTTTAAATGAGTCTTTTGTGCGGTACAGTGTCAGACGCTTTTGGAAAATCTAAATACACTACATCTACTGCCCGATGACTATCGTAAACTTCAACCACGCTTTCAAAAAATTCTAAAAGATGAGTTAAGCAAGATTTGTTTCGCCTAAAACCGTGCTGAGTATTTCTAATTAAGTTATACAATTCCAAGTGTTCGACTATACGATCTCTAATTATTGATTCCAGTAGCTTACCTACAACAGACATTAAACTGATTGGCCTATAATTTCCCGCCGCACCTTCATCACCTTTCTTAAAAATAGGTGTTACATTTGCTAACTTGAAATTATCTGGTATGCACCCCTCAGAATTAAACGCATTAAAAATCTTTGTTAGCGGCACAACAATGCTTTCTTTTAATATATATATATATATATATATATATATATATATATATATATATATATATAAAATATTATATATATATATATATATATATATATGATACACACAGACCGTGCATGGAACAAGGAACTCTTCTGGGATAATTAAATCCACTATAGTCCGAATAAGTAATGGTAAATGACAAATACCATAGTTTTTCTTTTTTATGATGCAAGCCGACGTGGGCAACGGGTCTCTCGCAAAGAGGTCCCATAAATATAGCTTCCCTCACCAGCTATCTGCAAAGCAGACAGGATTCAGCTTTGGGACATGGATCTAGGGTTTAAAGCAGCCTAGCCCCACTACATTTAGAACCTCAATATACGTAAAAGACTCGTTGCATTCACGTCGGAGTGAATAAATCAAAGAAAAAGGGTAACTATTATATTTTTAGCCAAAACCAAAACTTAAACCTCAACTGGCAGAATTGAGCGTCCACTTTTCAAGGCACATAACATGTCCGTTTCATGAGGGAATGAACTCAGAATGGTTCCCTGAGTTTTTTATGATACACACAGACCGTGCATGGAACAAGGAACTCTTCTGGGATAATTAAATCCACTATAGTCCGAATAAGTAATGGTAAATGACAAATACCATAGTATTCAATCCGACGTGAATGCAACGAGTCTTTTACTTATATTGAGGTTCTAAATGTAGTGGGGCTAGGCTTTAAACCCTAGATCCATGTCCCAAAGCTGGATCCTGTCTGCTTTGCAGATAGCTGGTGAGGGAAGTTATATTTATGGGACCTCTTTGCGAGAGACCCGTTGCCCACGTCGGGCTTGCATCATGAAAAAGAAAAACTATGGTATTTGTCATTTACCATTACTTATTCGGACTATAGTGGATTTAATTATCCCAGAAGAGTTCCTTGTTCCATGCACGGTCTGTGTGTATCATAAAAAACTCAGGGAACCATTCTGAGTTCATTCCCATATATATATATATATATATATATATATATATATATATATATATATATACACAATATTTTATATATTAATATATATATATTATATATATATATATATATATTATATATACACAATATTTTATATATATATATATATATACAGGGTGGGCGGAAAGTAGCTCCCTATTTTGGATTGGTAAAAAAATACGTATATTATCCATTTATTTCAGAAGAAATAATATGAAAAGGTAGGCATACATGGTAGGTTTTCTCTAAAATTCAATGTGGGCTCCAACTCTTTCCACCAGCTTCTGGAGCCGCCCAGGAATGGCGTCCACTGACTTTAGCAGGAACTCCGGCGGGATGGAGGACATGACTTCCCGAATTCGGTCCTCCAGTTCTTCCAATGTCCTCGGTTTGGTGCGGTAGACTTCTTCCTTTACCCACCCCCAAAGAAAGAAGTCGCACGGTGTCAAGTCGGGGCTCCTGGCTGGCCATTGATGTGGACCACGACGACCCATCCAACGCCCAGGGAAGTGGGCATCCAGCCACTCACGGACAACAAGAGCGAAGTGCGGAGGGGCGCCATCTTGCATAAATATCAGATCGTCGATGTTCTCCCATGTGCTGACAACCGGCCAGACCTCGTTTCGCAACATAGCAAGGTACCGCTCAGCATTCATGGTGTTGCGCAGAAGGAACGGGCCCACAACCTGATCTGAGGTCATACCACACCACACCGTTACACTGAACCGATTCTGCCGTTTTTCAGCGGTAACCGTGCGACTTCTTTCTTTGGGGGTGGGTAAAGGAAGAAGTCTACCGCACCAAACCGAGGACATTGGAAGAACTGGAGGACCGAATTCGGGAAGTCATGTCCTCCATCCCGCCGGAGTTCCTGCTAAAGTCAGTGGACGCCATTCCTGGGCGGCTCCAGAAGCTGGTGGAAAGAGTTGGAGCCCACATTGAATTTTAGAGAAAACCTACCATGTATGCCTACCTTTTCATATTATTTCTTCTGAAATAAATGGATAATATACGTATTTTTTTACCAATCCAAAATAGGGAGCTACTTTCCGCCCACCCTGTATATATATATATATATATATTGACGATTGGTTAGGTTAAGTCGTAATTCGTAATATTTTCGTTAGTTTTAACGTTTTATTTGATGAATTCATTTAAAAAATGTCTCCTAAAGATGTTAGTGTAGTTCACGTTTCCGTATTTTATGAGAAACAGATAATACTGAAAATTTTCACCGGTATTGGTTTGATATAAATACTGGTACTGAAATTTAAAATTATCAATTCCAATATATACAGTATATATGTATATTAGGAGTATGTATAATTGTATATTGATACGAAATTAGAATACGGAAAATGTGCTGCGTATTGAAAAAAATTGGATACTCTTTCGATATAAAAAAATTTGATACACACGTAACCTCAAAGTTTCTAAGCCATAAGTTGGGAACCTGTGGCTCATCGAAGCTTTGGGTGCGGTTCGCGCACAGCCATCATAATAAAAAAATAATAAAATTAGGTTTTAGATTTCCAAACACCTGAACGACAACAATGTAGTTTTACAGGACCTACCTATTTACTTCCTACACTTTCTTAAGATTGAGGGCTTGTGGCTCATTTAAGTGTATTATCATTTTGATATGGCTCATGCTATTGAAAATGTTCCCAACGCCTGTTCTAAGAGGACCTGTTTATCATGTTTTTGTAATCGTAGATTTAGAGATCAGATGAAAATTATTTATATTCTAGTTAAAATAGTGTGTGAGGTCAAAGTAATTGCAATAAAATATATTTTTATACAATGCATTTCTATTAGACCTACGTAGCAACATATTAAATCTCTAAACAAATAACAGTAGTGGAAGTATGTACAAAAAACAAATAACTTCGTTTTACTTCGTTCCTGTTGCCATTGTAAAAATTGGGGGTTTATTAATAAATATAAAGTAATAGAATTTATAATACATAAACGAAAAACATAAGTAATTAACATAGAAATCTCATGTAGTCCTAAAATAAATTTAGAAAATGGACGTGACTTGTAGCACGAAAACAGCCAGACAAGTCTAAACACGTTCGTACGTGTTTAGGAACAAATTAATGTTCAACCAATTAGGCATAAGAATAATAGTCACACGATATATCGCCTTTTTCATCCAGTTACGTCACTGAAAATAGTTGTTTTTATATAGTCCTTGAGATATATATTTGAATGATTTAATAATGTTAAAATAGGTCAAATAAGTTAATTTATCGATATAAGACAGATATGAATTTTAAAAAACTCATAAAATAGTATATTAAAAGTTCTTTGTAGTTCTAGGTTTATGCAACAGAAATTTGTAAAAACTTCCCGTCTGACGCAGTCATTGACGGGAAACTATAATCTGGATGGAGACAGGAGAGCGCAGCGCAGATTAAGGAAGGATCGACAGTCAGTCGAGAGGAATTGTCACCGAGAGTGGGCCGTCCACTGCTCATCATATGATCTTATCTTGCCCTCCCTTGTCACTTTGATTGTTTCCATCTGGCTCGTGGGAAATAGGGCCTATTTTCAAAATGAGCTTAATTTAGTAATTTCGTTGTTTCCCGCCGTTAGGCCAACGAAAAAGAAAATTCTATCGGCTACCCAAGGTTTCTATTTAGTGTCTCGCATTAGGCCTATCCAGTTCTATATAGGTCTATGTAATTTTTTATCAAGGCTTCACCTTGTTTATTAGTTGTATAACGTAAGTGAAGTTTAATTTAATTTGTGAACAAACATAAGATTAAAAGTATGAAAGTTTTATTGTGTTTCATAATAACTGCAAATTTATATTTGTGGTTTAAAGGTAAAAATTTCTTGGTGTTAAATAACAGCAGATTAAAGGTGTATTTTGGAATTAAAACGATAAATACTGTTGGCCGACTTAGTTAAAGTTTGAGCGTAAAACAACACAAGAAACCTAAAGAAATGGCCACGCTATATATACATACGCTATCAATCCTCATTGTCGTGAATTTAATAATACGGTAACATCTTTATTGACGTGCATTAATTGTCGTCAGCACCTAACCACGAACGGTGCAATGAAACGGAATAGAAATAAGTATGAACCAGTAACATCCAGGGGTCATCGGGGAAGGGACGTCACCCCGGAAGAAAACCCGAACCCTTCAGTCCAATTACCATCGCATCTCTCCGCCCCGTGGTGCAGCCTCCCAAGAAATCTGTAATAGTTATGTGCAGTATGTGACAGACAAGTATAGCAAGTGCATCACAGTGTTTGATGAACTCACAAATAAGTCATCAGTGAAGGATGTCACACATATGAGAAGACCTGTAAAATCAAACACTATTGTAACTGGTCACTGTAACCCCAATGTGATATTGACAGTAAGGAAAGAAGCATTCCCTGCAAATAGAGAGAATAAACAACGCTTTATTCATTTGCTCAGTGACAGTCTACAATATGCCAGATGTGAGACAACCCACGCTCGTGGAGATGCAGACGTTCTCATTTTTCAAACTGCAGTTGCTGCTGCTGAAAGAGATGTTATTCTTATTGCAGATGACACAGATATAGTTGTTCTTTTATCCTATCATGACAACACACAGAGTAAAGAGGTTTTCTTTAAATCAAAAGTGAAACGGGGCTCGACGAAGATCCGGAACTGAAAGATGAAGTGCACAAAGAAAGCTTTAGGTTCAGGAGTCTGGGAAAATCTTTCAATCGTACATACCCTTCTGGGTTGTGATACCACAACTCATTTGTATAAAATTTAAAAAAAAAGGCATCGGGGTAAAGAAGCTCATGCAGGTGCAGACGTAGTCTGTAGTCTTTAGAAATTCAAACCAAACCAAATGACACTCGTGACAATCTTCGCTACAAACGTTTCTGTGGAAAAATTGTGAAGACTGCAACATCAGCCCAAGTGAAATCATTGCCACCAACATCTGAAGCTGCTAAGTACCATTCTGTGCACAGTTAAACATAATATCATCATTTTTTCAATACTCCCACATACCTCCACCAAAGCCCCCCCCGATAATACCAATCAGTGTAAAAGCTCGAATGAAGTTGGAGTTGGAGAGAATAATGGGAACACTATTATGCTTATAGTGGACCGGCCAAAATTCAAAAATCGACTTTGAACTGCGTTTTTTGTTAATAGCTGACACCCATGCAAGGAGAGAATAATGGGAACACTATTATGCTTATAGGGGACCGGCCAAAATTAAAAAATCGACTTTGAACTGCGTTTTTTGTTAATAGCTGACAACCATGCTAAATCAATGTACCTGTGGGTGAGGAATAAAATGCAGGTGGATGCCACTCTCGCTTTTGGCTTTGAAGGTCATTTTCGAGGTCAAACTGTGCAAAAAATGATATTTTCTAATTTTAATTTAAAAAAAAATATTCTGCGCCAATTGGTTTGACCAAATGTTTCATTTTTCCACACTTAGTGATAAAGAAGTATGATGACACGCTTATTTCATCCGAATTACCAACTCAAGGTCAAATTCAAGTTAATTACGACCGAAATTGTGCTAAAAATTTGTGATTTTTTATTTTAATTGGCGAAAAAAACATTGAGCAAGTCTGTTTGTCAAAAAATTTATTTTAACATGATTAGCGCCTAATAAGTTTGGTGGCATGAATTAGTACTCACAGTAACAGAATTATCACAACTCAATTACAAAGCAGTAAATATAGCCCTATAACTATACAGTTTACACACCAGTAACATCTACAAGTTCACGTTTCTTGATGAACAGCACCGAAATGCTGCACTGACAGTCACAATTGTGTGGATTGCAATCACTTAAGAACAGAGTTATTAGTTCCTTACAGCACATTCCAGCTTCTCTCGATTTCACCCCGGAAGAGAGACAGATCTACTGTCCATCTGGGTTACAGCAACCGCTGTCGTCACAACCACAAGCTGTCGTACACTTCATCCTTTTCCTGAAGCAGTTACATCTAGCTGTCTTGCACTTTTTCTTGCAACCACAAGCAACAAGCTCCAGGCAGGCTTCAGGGATTGGAGGAAGCCTTATCCACACTGTAGGAGGCTCCCATCTTCCAACTTCCAGGCTGAAGTGTCCACCGGATCTTCAACATCTACGTGCTCTTTGTCAGCCTGGAGCCATATTTTGGCCTCATACAGGGTGTCCCATAAGTCCGGCATCATAGGAAAAATAAAAAAAGGCAAAACAAAAGCTTTTATTTACAGAACGTGCTCAATATGTCCACCATTGTTTTCAATACACAAATTCAGACGTGATACCCAGTCAGCAAGCACACGGTGAATGATGTCAGGAGTAATGGTGTTACATGCCCCAATAATGCGCTGCCGCAAATGTTCAACACTCCTAATTTTCTCTGCGTATACCAGCGCTTTCAAGTGGCCCCAGAGATAAAAATCTAGTGGTGTGAGATCCCGGCTTCTAGCTGGCCATTCCACAGGCCCTCGACGTCCTATCCAATGACCAGGAAATTGTTGGTACATGTATTCCCTTACTTGGGTGCTGTAATGTGCAGGAGCGCCGTCTTGCTGGAACCATGTTGGGAAATTTCCTTCTTCGTTCAAGACACTGGGAAATGCTTCTTCCTTGAGCATACGTAGGTAGGGGCGTCCAGTGACATGTTTATCGAAAAAGAGGGTGCCTATGATGCGATCCTTCCAAATACCACACCATACCATCACCCGAGATGCACCTTGTTCCTTTGAAGAGGAATACCAGTGAGGGTTGTTTTGAGACCAGTAGCGGGTGTTCTGTCGATTTACCTCACCATTTCAATAAAAAACAGCCTCGTCACTGAACAGAATGGTGGACGGGAAATTGGTATCCCGAACATAATTATGGTTTGTAGAAATAGAAAAATATGAATTTCTCCTATGATGCCGGACTTATGGGACACCCTGTAGTTTGCCCGCTTGGCGTGGAGCTCCATGGCATCCTTTGTCGGTGGGAGCATTTCCAGTCTTCTTGGCTTTCCCAAAAAGGTGAACTCTGGCGTCATCAACTGTGTGTTGTTCCGGGGTGCCACACAAATGACACACAAACTTCTCAACATCTGCGATATTCCCATCTCGACCAATGGCGTGCAGCAGGAGTGGGTGGTCACTGAACATCTTCCAACACTTCTTTTTTCCATAACCACTGAAGGACGAGACTGTATCACACCCGGTCAAAGCGTGAAAGCTGACCAGGTTGTCCCTGACTGGGGGCGACAAACTCTTGAATACATCGTGCACGGGGTAGCATTTTCGGTTCTTGGCCGTTCCGCACAGCATCCACACTTCAGCGACCTTGGTACAAACGAAGTGAATCAGCAGCACCATTACATCATTATCTTTGCACACTACCAGTATTCATTCATAGCCCTGGGACGCTGCATCACATGAGTGAAGGATGAGCCTGGTGTCCGCCTCTTCATGGTTGCTATGCAGTGGAACGTCATGTCGCCTGGTTGACTGTACTTCAGTGGCTTCAGAGAAGCCAACCCCTGTCACCAGCTGACATCTTTCTTAAAGATCTCTGCCCTTCTTAGTGATGACGTTATACAGAAACAAGGCTAGGTCAGCCTTGTTTGTATCCAGGGCCATGAAGTTTTTCCACACTTCAGGCAGTGGAACTTGTGGGCCATCAATGACTTTCCGAATCGGTTTCTTCTTGCTTGCACGCTTTGTCCTGGTAACTGCTTTGATCGATCCTTCCCCTGCGTACCGATCAAAGATGACATCAACTCTTGTTGTGTGTTCATTGAAATAACTCGTCACGGCCTTGAAGAACACTTCAGCATAGTCGCCAAATGTCCGACAGCCGCCAGGCTTGCCAAGAGCTTGGATGTGTGCATGGCCATCTATCATCACACAGGTCTTCAGATCAGAGGTTGGAACCTCTGAGCTTATGGTCTGCTGAGCCATCAGGATGTTCATCAGCTCAGACTTCGATGTCGAAGTCATCTCTCCTCCTGCCCTCGCCAGACTAAATGGGACTGGGGACAGTTCATGCTTCAAGACGTTGACCATCGCCACCATGCGAGCTGCGGTCGCGGCATTCAGGAGCCGCTGTAGTAGCTT
Source organism: Bathynomus jamesi (assembly GCA_023014485.1). Taxonomy (NCBI): domain Eukaryota; kingdom Metazoa; phylum Arthropoda; class Malacostraca; order Isopoda; family Cirolanidae; genus Bathynomus; species Bathynomus jamesi. The sequence goes on from JAJOZX010000790.1 coordinate 559,613, forward strand.
TCTGTCAGCTTTGATGGTCTTCTGCATGTTCTGCTTGGTGGAAACTGTAGCTTTGTACACATCAGCGAAGGTTTACGACCGATGTTTCTTCATCGTTTCATGGAAGCCTACTATCTGATAAATCAGTCTCTCCTATATGAAGCCGATTACATGCTTCTTTCCTCGATCCTGAGCTGTCAGCGGGTTCTCCACAACATCTGTGGGTGCAGTGTCTTTCATTGTCAGTGAAACAAGTGGGATGTTAGTGGCGGCATCTGTATCTCCTGCTTCACTCACGTGAACTCTGAATACGTCAAACTGCTTCAACTGCTGAACTAGCTTCATGACATCATGAGCGTCACGCATAGTGCGAGAAGGCAGACTGTCAAGCCGAGTGAAGGTGGCTTCCCCATCATCATCTTGAAGATTGAAGAGGCATCTTTTGTCTTGAGAGATGCGTGACCGCTCTGACCATGTGATGCAGAACCTGTCTCTTGCTTGGTCATTCTTTGTGATATATTGAAACAATTCGAAACATACCTATCCTTTAGCAGTATTATTATTATTATTTTACCAGCTGGCACTGTCTGCACTCTCTTAATTGCATATACGAAACCAATGTCTGGCCAGCCAGTGCATTGAAAATATTCAACATGTGAAAGTATGCTATTACTTGTACTATGGTAGTAATAGGCACATGCGCACCTCACCCAGCATGCTAAATGTAGTTTTAATGGAAATAAAGACATCCAGAGTCATAGTTACATTCAATTATTATCCATAAAATCACAAAAATATGCTTTATATGCTAATGATACACCTTTAAACACGCTGTTACATAGAGCCACCACTGAAATGCAAAAATTCGGAATTTTTCAGAATTTGACTTTTGTAACCTTGTATGGGACCTTCAAACCCAAAACTGAGAGTGGCATCCACCCACATCTTGTTTGGCATCCTCAATACTACTTATCTGAAGTGGATGTCTGCTATTAACAAAAAACGCCGTTAAGTTTTTTCTAGAGGACTTTTCAATTTTTGGCCGGCCCATTATTGTGTTGTAGTTTTTTCCATTTATTTGTATATATTTATAACCTTGGGAATGTTCCTCGAAATGCATAGACAATCACACGATTTCTAAAACTGAGACACCAACCAAACAGGTATTACTATAATGTCCCTCCACAGTCAGTCACATCTTTTTTAACTGCCATTTTTTTATTTATTCTGTGAGAACAGAAAATACCAGTATTAAAACAGAATATATTTTCAATATTATACACTATACATTCATATATCAGCTTATTAAAGCCTATAAAGCATTAATGATATCAGAAAATACAACATTGAAAATGCAAGTGTTTCCATTACGCTGCATTAAAGATGCAGTCTCTCACAGGTTATCATCCTATACCAATAAAAAAATACATGAAAAAATGAAAAAATAAAAAATAAAAAAATAAGGTGCACATCATCCGGCTGTTGGTTTACGTCGTCGTCGTTGGCCTAGGCAAGCTACGGCTTGGGACCGTAGCGCATCTATCCGGTATAGGTTAACCTGGATGATGTAGCCATAAGCACTGCCGCTAGTTAAGTGCCAACCAGTGATTATCTCACTAGCCGTATTGAGTCCGTTAGGCGAAACTGCGACAGTACCAAAGGTGGAAAATATAACCGTTGGATTTCTATTATTTATTTGTAAAATGGACATGGTATTAGATTAAAATAAATATTTGAATATAAATAATTAACTGACAATTGTGATATATAATTAATTATGTTTACATACAATAAAATAATATAGTATACATAAAATTAGTATTAATGTGGTTCACAATTGAATTATGATGGGTAACTAATTTAAAATGAATTTATAACTATTCCGAAATTCAAGACTGTAAAATTAACATTTATCTTGAAACTAAAATAAGAGTATTCACTACACACTCCCCCACCAGAGAGGAAGTTCAAAGAGTTCCGAACGACACAGATTTCCGCTGAACCTTTTTGGTAGCTACATGTACCTCGCTTAAGGTTGATTCCAAAAACGCAGGCTTAAGACGATCGATAGAAACCTTGTCGACCTTGGAACCGCGCTGGATGAGAAATGATTTGCGCGTACGTCGGAGAACTTCATAGGGTCCGTCATATGGACATTGGAGAGGCCGTTTTGGGACAGGTACACGAACGAAAACGTGGGTGCAAGACTGGAGGGCTGGGGAAACAAAGATGTTCTGTTGGCTAGTCAATCGAGGGGGAACAGGCTGAAGGGACTGCATGTGAGAGGAAAGTGTTTGAGCGAATTCCGTAGGATCGCATGACTTATCCCCTGCAGTGAAGTAGCCACCTGGTAGCCGCAGTGTTGTTCCATAGACTAGTTCGGCCGCTGTAGTCTTCAGATCACTCTTAAATGCAGAGCGAATACCAAGCAACACGAGTGGAAGCTTATCCATCCAATGGGAGTCTTCGTGACACATAAGGGATGACTTCAGCTGGCGATGGAAGCGTTCGACGAGGCCGTTAGCTTGCGGATGATACGCACAGGTATGCGCATGTACTGTACCCAACAAGCTGGTAAACTTCTTCCAAAGCGAAGACTCAAATTGGCGACCTTGGTCAGTGATGACTTTTGTCGGCAATCCAAATCTTGATACCCATCCATGAAGAAAGGCTCTTGCAACAGTGTCCGCTTGGATATCAGGAAGTGGGATGGCTTCAGGCCATCTGGAAAAGCGGTCGAGACAGGTGAGCAGATAACGTTGGCCTTGAATCACTGGAAGAGGGCCAACAATGTCTACATGAATTACTTCAAATCGCTGGGATGGGGGCGGAAATGCGTCAAAGGGGGACCTGGTGTGCCTTTGGACTTTGGCACGCTGGCAGGCAAGGCACGTTTTGGTCCAATGTTTGACATCCTTCCGCATCGAGGGCCAAACAAAGCGAGAGGTAACCAGGTGTTGCGAAGCACGGATACCAGGATGGGAGGGCTTATGAAGATCCGTGAAGACTGCTTTTCTGTGACATGGAGGGACATAAGGGCGAATAGCAGCTGTTGATACGTCGCAATAGAGGGGCACAGACAATCCTGGCATACTCATTTTCTTGAGGGAAAGTGAGTGAGTGGAGTCTTCTCTGAGCAGTTCTTGTAGTTCCGTATCCTTATCTTGATCCTGTGCAATAGCATTCCACAGTGTAGAGCTGAGGGTAACAGAAGTAATCTCTATTCTTGAAAGTGCATCCGCTGGAGTGTTCAAGACACCTTTGATGTGGCGGATATCTGTGGTAAATTGCGAGATATAATCGAGTTGCCTGATGACTCTGGGAGAGTGGTTACAGCTGTTTTTATTGAAGACAGTGACCAAAGGTTTGTGGTCGGTAAAAACACAAAATTCTCGGCCTTCAAGGAAATGTTGGAAATGCTTCACGTTTAAGTAAATAGCAAGAAGTTCACGTCCGAAAGCACTATAACGCGTTTGGGCTGGCTGCAGCTTTTTCGAGTAAAACGCGATGGGTGCTTGTTGACCGTTAATGGTTTGTTCCAACACCCCACCGATCGCAACATCTGAGGCATCGACCGTCAGAGTTAGGGGGGCATCACTGATAGGAAATGACAGAGACAATGCACTATTGATAGCATTTTTGGCATTGTCGAACGCCTGTAAACTATCGCTACACCATAACAATTTCGTTACCTTGCGTTTGTGTGTGATCATAGCGTGTAGAGGAGCAAGAACACTGGCACAGTTTTTAATGAACTTGTGGTAATAATTTACCAAACCTAGAAACCGACGTAACTCACGCTGATTATTTGGCATAGGGTACTTTTTTATCACTTCACACTTGTCCTGAAGGGGGGTAATTCCGTGCTGCGAAATCGTGTGACCAAGAAATTCCAAGGTTGGCTGTGCAAACACACACTTAGATGCATTAATAGTAACACCGTATTGTTCTAAGCGTTGAAAGAGGAGTGAAAGATGTTCCTTATGTTCCTCTTCCGTTGAGCTGGCCACAAGCAAATCATCGATGTAGGCATAAACAAAGTCTAAGCCTCTGGTGACCTCATCTATAAACCTCTGAAAGGTTTGCGCAGCATTCCGTAGCCCGAACGGCATCTTCACAAATTCGAATAACCCAAATGGTGTACAAACTGCAGTCTTGGGAATATCCGAAGGCTCTACGGGAATGTGGTGGAAAGCCTTAACGAGATCTATTTTACTGAAGATAGATTTGCCGTGGAGAAGAGAAGTAAAGTCTTGGACATTTGGTACCGGATATCGGTCCGGGATGGTTGTCGAATTTAAAAACCGGTAATCCCCACACGGTCTCCAGTCTCCTGACTTCTTCTGGACCAGGTGTAGGGGAGAGGACCAACTGCTTTTGGAAGGTCTTATTATCCCAAGATCTATCATAAGCTGGAATTCCGATTTGGCAGCTTTCAGTTTGTCCGGGGCAAGACGTCTGGGTTTTGCAAACACAGGGGGACCTTTTGTTGTAATGTGATGGGTAATGGTGTGCTTAATGTATCACCCATCTGCATAGGTTGAAGAATTCCTGGATATCGCTGGAAAAGGCACTGGTACATGGAATTAGGGGGAACGAGGGAAAGTGCAGAGTTCGAGGCGTCCGGAAGGGCAACCTGTTTGGCAAGAACAGAAAGCAGTGTGGCCTGGTCGCATAAGCGTCGCTTGTCAAGATCCACCAGGAGTTTGAAATGCTGGAGGAAGTCAGCGCCGATTATGGATGCTGCACTTGAGCACAGATGAAAATCCACTTGAAGGATCGGTGAAGGCCCAAGTTTAGTTCACGCGACTGAGTACCGTACGTGGGTATGCGTGAACCGTTAGCAGCGTATAGAGGCGGAGATTCCGAGTGCGTATGACCAGATTTTTGAGGGAATACACTGACTGACGCTCCGGTATCGATCAAGAAATTGACACCAGAGTTCCTGTCCTTTATGAATAACAGGTTGGCAGTGCGAGTACTAGACGCCATTAGGACTCGCTGCTGGGGTTTTCCGACGAAAAATTGCAAGGGGAGATGCACTTCCTAGCCTTCTTTCCAAATTTCGAGTGGTAGAAGCAGATCTTCCCGGAACTCGAACGATGCCTCTTCGTAAATCTTGACCGAGAATGGCTTCTTTGCCGTTGATTTTGTAGCAGAGAACAAACGTGGTTGAGTTGTTGACTTAACTCTTTCACTTTCAACTCCAGTTCCGATTGTGTGTTCACGTTGTTGACCGGAGCTGTGTCAATCTCCACTACTTTGTCGGCAGTTTCTGCTAGTTTATCAACTGGAGTAGCAGGATCCATAGTGGCCAAGACACGCTGAGCTGATGGAGGAAGTTTCTGCAAGAACAACTGTCTAAAGATGTCCTTATCGAAGGTTTGTGCGCGTTCGCCTAGAGCGCACTGCATAGCCCTCAGCATTTGAGTGGGCTTACGGTCTCCAAGTTCTTCTTTTGAGATTAACTGATGTAGTTTCTCACGCTCGGAGACAGTGGTGCGGCACAGGATGGCAGACTTCAGATCGTTGTACGGGTCCTCACTCGTGGAAGTAGATACGATGACGTCACGGACTTCAGAGATGATGCTCGCTGGTAGAGAGGACAAAACATGATCGTATTTTGTCCTGCTAGCGGTGATCCTTCCCAAGTTGAATTGTGATTCCACTTGGTGGAACCAAATAAATGGATCACCCGGCCAGAAGACGGGGAGCTTTACGCTCAAGTGGGAGATGGCACCAGCGTCGTCAGGCATCTTCTCCTATGCTTGCTGACGTACAAGCAAGACGACAAGTTACCAACGAAGGAGTGGAGGTTGAGACGAGCGCAGGCACAGAGCGCACGGGCAGGAGTGGACAGAGGGCACGAGCGACATTACAGTCTGGTCCTAGTCGCTCGGGTGAAGGGGGTGATGGGCACGAACGACGTTACAGTCTGGTCCTAGTCGCTCGGGTGAAGGGGGTGATGGGCACGAACGACATTACAGTCTAATCCTAGTCGTTCGGGTAAAAGGGGGGAATCCAACTCCGGAGTCACCAATTTTGGTTTACGTCGTCGTCGTTGGCCTAGGCAAGCTACGGCTTGGGACCGTAGCGCATCTATCCGGTATAGGTTAACCTGGATGATGTAGCCATAAGCACTGCCGCTAGTTAAGTGCCAACCAGTGATTATCTCACTAGCCGTATTGAGTCCGTTAGGCGAAACTGCGACAGTACCAAAGGTGGAAAATATAACCGTTGGATTTCTATTATTTATTTGTAAAATGGACATGGTATTAGATTAAAATAAATATTTGAATATAAATAATTAACTGACAATTGTGATATATAATTAATTATGTTTACATACAATAAAATAATATAGTATACATAAAATTAGTATTAATGTGGTTCACAATTGAATTATGATGGGTAACTAATTTAAAATGAATTTATAACTATTCCGAAATTCAAGACTGTAAAATTAACATTTATCTTGAAACTAAAATAAGAGTATTCACTACACGGCTATAAAAGGATATACATTTCAGGTGAAAGGTGCCAGCCCCTCCGCCCTGGGGTGATGGGGGGAGGGGGTAATGTGGGAGAGGGTGGGAGTAATGGGGGATGGGATGGGGTTATGCGACAAGGGGGTGGGGGTTAGCCCCCAAGTTGCATAAAGGGGGTGAGGGTTTTTTGGGGGGAGAGGGAGAATGACCTCCCCCAAAAGGGGTAACTCTAACGTGTCCTCACCGTAGGCGAGTTTGCGAAGCACAAGCCCCGCCCGTAGGGCAGGGAGCCGAAGGCTCTGCTTGTACATTAAATTAAAATAATAAAACAAGAATATGAATTTGTCAACTCTCGCAAAATGACATGATGCAACTTCAGCCCCAGATTTTTTATAAATTCAGATAAAACCTTAAATTAAACTAACATCATAAACGACTGCAGAGTTGGATCAAGGAGTACGACTCTTATAGCATACATTAAGGTGTAACTTGAAAATAATGAAAGTACTTCGTAGCCTAATCAGTCTCGTTGGGTGGTAAAGGAATCATGACATAAGAGTTACCCAAAACCGGTGGATTTCAACCGGCTGGCCGAGGAAAATGCTTTCAAATACTAGTAATTAATCTAACTTTCTTTGCAAATACTCCTTTAAGTATCTTATTGCTTGCAGCTCATATTATTCAAGGTTCATTTAGGTCTTCAGCGATACTACAGTAAACTCCGTTTGCGATTCGGTGTTCTACTAAACAAGACGGAATATCGTGCACTTATAGCGGTCATGGCAGGTTAACATTTAAACTACTGGGTGATCCAGATAAATGGGACCCATAAAAAAAAGTCAAATATTCTTAATATTTAATTCCTTTCATAAAAACTATATATCATTCGAAAGAGTAGAGTTACAAGTTTATTATGAAATATTTATTTTTTTTAAATGTGCTCCATTAGTTGCCGAGCATTCCAGTGTTCTCGCTTGTAAGTTCTGCATCACTTTTGCAAGAGTGTGCGGTGGTATGGCCTGTATCTCATTTGTGATGGCGGCCTTCAATTCTTGCAAGGTCGTTGGGTTATTTCTGTAGAGCCTACTCTTTAAATATCCCCAGAGATAATAATCTAAGGGAGAAAAATCCGGAGACCTTGCGGGCCATTCAACGTCTCCAAATCTTGAGATTAACTCGCCTGGAAACGTTTGACGCAAAACTACCATGCAGTTCCTCGGGTATGGCAGGTAGCTCCGTCTTGTTGGAACCAGTGGTTTTCTAGACAAAGATCTCTTAATTTAGGAATAAGGAAATCGGTCAACATTTTTTCGTAGCGATCATCATTTACAGTGACCGTGTTTCCGGTGGAATCCTCGAAAAAGTACGGCTCTATGATCTGAGATGCAGTAAGACCACACCAAACAGTTACACGCTGACTATGCAACGGGACTTCGGTAATATTCAATGGATTTTCTGTTGCCCAGAAACGACAATTTTGTTTGTTTACAGTTCCATTCAAGTGAAAATGGGCTTCGTCTGACATAATCAAAGTTGCTAGAAAATTGGTGGTGTCATTTACCTTCTGTTGGATCCATTGACAGAATTGTCGTCTTCGTGCGAAATCTCCATCGTTTAGTTGTTGCACTGTTTGAATTTTATATGGAAAGAGCATTAAATTTTGCTTGAATATACGGTGTGTTGTTCCATATCCAACTCCTAACAGCTGAGAAGCACGTCTGATGCTTATGTTAGGATTATCCTGTACAATTTCATGAGTTCTGTTAATGATCTCGTCTATCCTTGCTGTGCGCACTCTTCCAGTTGGTTTTCTTTTTCCAATGCTGCCAGTTAGGGAAAAATTTCTGACACACCGACGGATTACTTTCTTAGAAGGTGATTTTGACATCTGAAAATTTGTCTTGAAAGATCTTTGAGCTGAAACTACACTTCTTCCATGCTCATAATATTGCTCAGTTATGAAACGCAGCTGTTCCACAGTCCATGCAGTCATCTTGAAGGGTTAGTTTTAACTAACACTTTTATTTTGTTTTGTATCTTATCTTGTCTTGTATTGTCAAAACCTATACAATCCTGTACAAACTTGTAACTATCCTCTTTCGAATGATGCGTATGATTTTATAAAAGGACTTTACTTTAAGAGTTACAGGGGTTTCTTTTGGGTCCCATTTCTCTGGATCACCCTTTATATCTGAGATAAATAGAAGCATCACCTAATTCAATTCGCATATAAAAATCTTACCTAAGATGGGAAAGACAATCAGCATTCTCACTTAGCTTAATTTTAAGAAATTTACCGAGTGTCCAACCAGCAGAGTGCCACAATGCCAAAGCGCATATTTGTTCTAAGGAAGATTCCCTTTACTGTATATAAAGCCTAGATCAGAGCTTTCCAAACTGGTGTGTCGCGACACATTAGTGTTTTTTGTATTTTGAAAATTTTGATTTTTCTATCAACAAAATCGGCTACAAGATAAACCACCTACTGAAAAATTATCTGATATTTGATATTTGATAACAAAAATTAATTAATGTGTCGTGAAAATTGTTATGCTTAAATAGTTTGTCGCCAATGTTAAAAGTTTGGAAAGCTCTGGCCTAGATACACGAATTGTGATCTGAATTTGGCGACTGAAGTGAACCATGGGAATTTTATTGATATGTTGGTGATTGGCCGTGACCATGCATGAAAAATGTCGAGAAGAACTGATCTAAATTGTTTTTCTCATCGTTTTTTTCAGTATGAAAAAAAATTGTTCATGTTGAACCAACAAACTTAAGAAGTAAGAACAACGTTCGTAGAGACAGTATAAAACATTTTCAGGATACAATTACATTCGGCATTATTTACAGCTTTGGAAAGTGCAAAAAAGTCCCCCTGCCAAAGAAAAAAAACAAGAACGCCAAGAACGAAAAAATGTAAATAAGAAATAAACTTTGGAAAGTTTTAAATATTTGAGGACATTGGTTTGGATGGGAAAGGGGCACGAAAATAACTTTCCCAATTATTCATAATATATATTTTTGTAGTGAAAAATAGATACCTAAACGAGAGTTACAGAGAGTTTGATAGATAATTAATTTGGCTTCAGATTGGTATACTACTTTTTTGAAAACATTTGCGAGGAAATACAAAATATTAAAGATTTTTAAAGTGGATGCAAACAGCGCGCTTTCAAACCGAAATATGGTGGGATTATACGTAAGATTTATTTACACATAAGATTGTATTTACTTGGAAATGGGATGCAATTCATGTGGGAAATTTTAAAATAATTAATTTGAAGTAAATATAACGTTATACGTATTTAATCTAAAACAAATTTATTTTGAAGTAACATCATTTATTTTGTTCAGTGTTTGGCCACTAAACCGTCCAGATTTGAATCCCGTTAATTTTTCAATTTGGAAAAACACAGAAAATGGTATACACCTCCAAACCAGAATAAATAATATCCGAAAATTGAAGAAGCTAGCAACATACTAGGCGACACTAAGTCGACGCTCCACCCACACTGCAATTTTTCGTTGGCGCAAGAGGCCGCAAGCTGTTGTTGAAGATGGTGGATATATTAAACCTTACCACGACCAATAACCGCCATCAACACACCACTCTAACCGCAAGCCAAAAGAGTAGCGACTTCCCTTACAACAGCAAAAAAAATTTGCGAACACCCTTTACACTATCTTCAATATTTTATACTTCTTTTCGAATATTATTAAAAATATGTTTACCAATTTGAAGGCAATTAAATTATCTATAAAAAGGCATAAATTGCATTTATGTACTTAATAATTAATAACAAAAAATATATAAACAATGAATACTTAACGTATTTTGAGGAACTTCATATATATATATATATATATAAAATAGAACATTCAGAGAACATGTATACAGCGTACAGGCGATAAATAACTTATTGAGTCTTGTTGTCTTGGTTCAATTTTTAATTTCGGTCTTCACAGACGAGATTTCTTTTACAGTGAAACCGAATCTCCAGAAAGAAAACATTTCGCAGCAGAGAGAGAGAGAGAGAGAGAGAGAGAGAGAGAGAGAGAGAGAGAGAGAGAGAGAGATTGATTTCCAGTTCTTATTACTCTTTTCGTGTCTCAGACCTGTGTTTTCCTCTTTCTTTTAAAAACATCTCGAATTACATCGAAAATGCATTCTTATATAAATAAAGGTCTGATCATTAAGCTTATTATTTCGTTCAAGTTTGAGGGGAAAACTGTGCACAGGGAAAATATGGAGTTTCACAGGGATTATAAAATGCTGAAAAATAAAAAGAAAACATTTCTCAGTAAAATGGTAAAGTAAGTCCCCAATATATATATATATATATATATATATATATATATATATATATATATATATATTATAACTGCAAACACGCAGTATAATTAACGTAAAGAACGACGCTTTGTATAGGAGAATTATCCGCGCAAGATGAGAGCGAAAGAACGAAACAAATGAAAAAATGAGGTACCCACCCGGGAATCGAACCCGGGATCTTCCGATTGCCGGTCAGATATGATAACCACTACACCACAGGCCTCACCCAAACAAATGCCGTAATTCCTCTACATACGCGCAGAAACCAATGCCCCAAACACGCAGTATAATTAACGTAAAGAACGACGCTTTACGTTAATTATACTGCGTGTTTGCAGTTATAATGTATATAATGTTACGGCATGCGGGAGGTGCCCCTTTGGGGCATTGGTTTCTGCGCGTATGTAGAGGAATTACGGCATTTGTTTGGGTGAGGCCTGTGGTGTCGTGACCGGACAGCTCATACCAGGACAACACATACCCGGACAACTTATACCGGACAACTCAGACCCGGACAACTCATACCTAGGACAACTCATACCTAGGACAACTCATACTCTCTTCAACAATTACCACCCCAATGTTGATCTTTTCATCTATATCCACCCCGAAAGTTTAAACTCTGCAAATTAACCAAAATAAGATAAGAAAACAATAACAACAAATTTATTATTTATTGCAAACATATAATAAATAGAGAACCATTATTTACATAGGATAAAATTTGAATGCCCGGTTAGGTCAACTGTGCGCCCTTGACGATTGGTTAGGTTTAGTCGTGATATTTTCGTTAGTTTTAACGAAAATATCACGACTAAACCTAACTAATCGTCAAGGGCGTACAGTTGACCTAACTGGGCATTCAATGAACCCAACCGGGTGTATATATATATATATATATATATATATATATATATATATATATAATTTTACAAAATAAATGTTTTCATTACTTTTAAAAATAAATGTTTTCATTTCAAAATTTTTTCATTAATAACTTGCATGAATTCTAGATGTTTAAATTTAATTTTTAATTTTACAAAAATGTTTTCATTAATTTTTCATTATTTTTTCTGGTCCTAGGTATGAGTTGTCCTAGGTATGAGTTGTCCTAGGTATGAGTTGTCCAGGTATGAGTTGTCTGGGTATAAGTTGTCCTGGTATGAGCTGTCCTGGTATGAACTGTCCTAGAACCCTGTGGTGTAGTGGTTATCATATCTGACCGGCAATCGGAAGATCCCGGGTTCGATTCCCGGGTGGGTACCTCATTTTTTCATTTGTTTCGTTCTTTCGCTCTCATCTTGCGCGGATAATTCTCCTATACAAAGCGTCGTTCTTTACGTTAATTATACTGCGTGTTTGCAGTTATAATGTATATAATATTACGGCATGCGAAAGGTGCCCCTTTGGGGCATTGGTTTCTGCGCGTATGTAGAGGAATTACGGCATTTGTTTGGGTGAGGCCTGTGGTGTAGTGGTTATCATATCTGACAGGCAATCGGAAGATCCCGGGTTCGATTCCCGGGTGGGTACCTCATTTTTTCATTTGTTTCGTTCTTTCGCTCTCATCTTGCGCGGATAATTCTCCTATACAAAGCGTCGTTCTTTACGTTAATTATACTGCGTGTTTGCAGTTATAATGTATATAATATTACGGCATGCGAAAGGTGCCCCTTTGGGGCATTGGTTTCTGCGCGTATGTAGAGGAATTACGGCATTTGTTTGGGTGAGGCCTGTGGTGTAGTGGTTATCATATCTGACCGGCAATCGGAAGATCCCGGGTTCGATTCCCGGGTGGGTACCTCATTTTTTCATTTGTTTCGTTCTTTCGCTCTCATCTTGCGCGGATAATTCTCCTATACAAAGCGTCGTTCTTTACGTTATATATATATATATATATATATACATTCAACTGCAAAGAACACGCAGTATAAATAACGTAAAGAACGACGCTTGTATAGGAGATATTCCGCGCAAGACGAGAGAGAGAAAACGGAACAAATGAAAAAATGAAGTACCACCTGGGAATCGAACCCGGGATCTTCCGATTGCCGGTCAGACGCGATACCATTACACCATGGACTTCACTCTTCCAAATGCCGTAATTCTCCTACATACTCGCAGAAACCAATGCCCCAAGGGGGCACCTCCCGCATGCCGTAACATTATATACATTCAACTGCAAAGAACACGCAGTATAAATAACGTAAAGAACGACGCTTGTATAGGAGATATTCCGCGCAAGACGAGAGAGAGAAAACGGAACAAATGAAAAAATGAAGTACCACCTGGGAATCGAACCCGGGATCTTCCGATTGCCGGTCAGACGCGATACCATTACACCATGGACTTCACTCTTCCAAATGCCGTAATTCTCCTACATACTCGCAGAAACCAATGCCCCAAGGGGGCACCTCCCGCATGCCGTAACATTATATACATTCAACTGCAAAGAACACGCAGTATAAATAACGTAATGGTATCGCGTCTGACCGGCAATCGGAAGATCCCGGGTTCGATTCCCAGGTGGTACTTCATTTTTTCATTTGTTCCGTTTTCTCTCTCTCGTCTTGCGCGGAATATCTCCTATACAAGCGTCGTTCTTTACGTTATTTATACTGCGTGTTCTTTGCAGTTGAATGTATATAATGTTACGGCATGCGGGAGGTGCCCCCTTGGGGCATTGGTTTCTGCGAGTATGTAGGAGAATTACGGCATTTGGAAGAGTGAAGTCCATGGTGTAATGGTATCGCGTCTGACCGGCAATCGGAAGATCCCGGGTTCGATTCCAGGTGGTACTTCATTTTTTCATTTGTTCCGTTTTCTCTCTCTCGTCTTGCGCGGAATATCTCCTATACAAGCGTCGTTCTTTACGTTATTTATACTGCGTGTTCTTTGCAGTTGAATGTATATAATGTTACGGCATGCGGGAGGTGCCCCCTTGGGGCATTGGTTTCTGCGAGTATGTAGGAGAATTACGGCATTTGGAAGAGTGAAGTCCATGGTGTAATGGTATCGCGTCTGACCGGCAATCGGAAGATCCCGGGTTCGATTCCCAGGTGGTACTTCATTTTTTCATTTGTTCCGTTTTCTCTCTCTCGTCTTGCGCGGAATATCTCCTATACAAGCGTCGTTCTTTACGTTATATATATATATATATATATATATATATATATAAGATAAGTGAAACCATTCCCACAAAGAGTGTCTCAAACTGCGTCACTGAACTGATATGGAGAATGAGTGTTCTAGTCATTCCTTTTGATAAATGAAGAGATTGTAAAAGATTTTATTGATGAGAAAGCAGTAAAAGTTTTGTAGCAAATACACTTACACTGAAAAAAATCCTGGTTGTACCAAGCAAAATAGTTGACAACCACTTCAAAATGTTTAATTCCCGTAGTCGGTGACGCGTTAAACATTAAAGTCTGTTACCAGAAAACTAAGTATGGTTAATGCAATCGTCGCATGATTTAATTAACCATTTTGACTGGATTTCAAAGCTAATCGTGCGTTTTAGTAGCTTTAATCGAGTAACATTTTCCGTGAAATAGCGTATAATACATCAGGGACTGTGGGTTTGAGGTGGAGTTGATGTAATTTCTCATTAGATAATTTTATCTGCCAATCATCAAAGAACGAAATTCCTTTAAGCTTTCAGAGTAAATTTTGATATTGCTTCAACCCCACTTCAGGGAATGACGAAGAACTGTGCATTCAATGATGTCCTTTTAAGGAGTCAGAAATCGATGTTAATCTTAATTTTTTTACTTCCCCTTTATCGCTAAATATTACTACAAATTCTTTTTATAAATGTTCTTCGTTTCACACCTCACACTCTTTTCCCCCTCACTTCTCGAATCTGGACGGTTTTAATTAATTACAGTTCTAAGTACAGAAATCACACACACACACACACATATATATATATATGTTAAACACAGACCGTGCATGGAACAAGGAACTCTTCTGGGAAAATTAAATCCACTATAGTCCGAATAAGTAATGGTAAATGACAAATACCATAATTTTTTTCCTTTTTCATGATTTTAGCCCGACGTGGGCAACGGGTCTCTCGCAAAGAGATCCCATAAATATAGCTTCCCTCACCAGCTATCTGCAAAGCAGACAGGATCCAGCTTTGGGACGTGGATCTAGGGTTTAAAGCAAACCTAGATCCCTACACTCAGAACCTCTATATAAGTAAAAGACTCGTTGCATTCACGTCGTGTTGAATAAATCAAAGAAAAAGGGGGTAACTATTGTATTTTTAGCCAAAAAAAAACCAAAACTTAAACCTCAACCGGGACATTGAGCGTCCACTTTTCAAGGCACGAAACACGTCCGTTTAGTATACACAAACTCAGAATGGTTCCCTGAGAACATTATATGTTAAACACAGACCGTGCATGGAACAAGGAACTCTTCTGGGAAAATTAAATCCACTATAGTCCGAATAAGTAATGGTAAATGACAAATACCATAGTTTTTTTCCTTTTTCATGATTTTAGCCCGACGTGGGCAACGGGTCTCTCGCAAAGAGATCCCATAAATATAGCTTCCCTCACCAGCTATCTGCAAAGCAGACAGGATCCAGCTTTGGGACGTGGATCTAGGGTTTAAAGCAAGCCTAGATCCCTACACTCAGAACCTCTATATAAGTAAAAGACTCGTTGCATTCACGTCGTGTATACTAAACGGACGTGTTTCGTGCCTTGAAAAGTGGACGCTCAATGTCCCGGTTGAGGTTTAAGTTTTGTTTTTTTTTTTGGCTAAAAATACAATAGTTACCCCCTTTTTCTTTGATTTATTCAACACGACGTGAATGCAACGAGTCTTTTACTTATATAGAGGTTCTGAGTGTAGGGATCTAGGCTTGCTTTAAACCCTAGATCCACGTCCCAAAGCTGGATCCTGTCTGCTTTGCAGATAGCTGGTGAGGGAAGCTATATTTATGGGATCTCTTTGCGAGAGACCCGTTGCCCACGTCGGGCTAAAATCATGAAAAAGGAAAAAAACTATGGTATTTGTCATTTACCATTACTTATTCGGACTATAGTGGATTTAATTTTCCCAGAAGAGTTCCTTGTTCCATGCACGGTCTGTGTTTAACATATAATGTTCTCAGGGAACCATTCTGAGTTTGTGTATACTAAACGGACGTGTTTCGTGCCTTGAAAAGTGGACGCTCAATGTCCCGGTTGAGGTTTAAGTTTTGGTTTTTTTTTGGCTAAAAATACAATAGTTACCCCCTTTTTCTTTGATTTATTCAACACGACGTGAATGCAACGAGTCTTTTACTTATATAGAGGTTCTGAGTGTAGGGATCTAGGCTTGCTTTAAACCCTAGATCCACGTCCCAAAGCTGGATCCTGTCTGCTTTGCAGATAGCTGGTGAGGGAAGCTATATTTATGGGATCTCTTTGCGAGAGACCCGTTGCCCACGTCGGGCTAAAATCATGAAAAAGGAAAAAAACTATGGTATTTGTCATTTACCATTACTTATTCGGACTATAGTGGATTTAATTTTCCCAGAAGAGTTCCTTGTTCCATGCACGGTCTGTGTTTAACATATAATGTTCTCAGGGAACCATTCTGAGTTTGTGTATATATATATATATATATATGTGTGTGTGTGTGTGTGGACTAACACGCATGAGCACGCGTGGATTTTGTATTAAACAAAAGTGCCATCGTTGTGTAATGGCAGTACTTGCGACTACTACTCAGGAGGTCCCGGGTTCGAATCCATTTTTGTTATATACTGTACAGAGTCTTGACAAAAGTAAATAGACACCACGATGGCTGTCTTCAATAACAAATGGCAAAGCTCATCAGTGAAACGTTAGAACGTGTGTCAACTTTACATAATGAAAAGGGGAAAGCAACACGATTCTAAATATATTCATTCAATAAATCTGTTATTATTTACTGACTTTTATTATCAAATTAAACGCTATGGGAAAACCGAAGGAATGTATTTACTTTTCGTCAGTCCTCTGCGCTATATATATATTATATATATATATATATATATATATATATATATATATATATATATATATATATATATGTATATATATATATATATATATATATATATATATATATATATATATATATATATATATATATATAATATATATATATCACAAAAATTCGGATCCCCACTTTTTCCTATATTTCAAACATTTGGGTAGTCATTGTGAGAACTGTAAACTTTAGCTCATTTCTAGTTTTGTCCTTGGAGACGAATTGGAAGCCTTCCTGATGAAACGTTTGTAATTTGTCGCAGATTTATGTCCATTTCACGTGGATTCCTGGTGAGTATTTGCACGAATAGAGGAGAATAAATGTTTGTAAATATGTGTAATGAATAACATTCAGTTAAATAGAGTGGGACGGGACTTACAATATTCCTTTAAAAATGTATTATGCAATTTTATAGGTATTATTTATTAAGGAAAAAAAGACGATGAAAATAATAATGTTTAGTGTTGTTTAACAGTCTTCGTAATGGCAAGAGTCACGTGACAGAGGGAAAAGAAAAGTTAACAAGGTGTCCTTCGAAAGT
Source organism: Bathynomus jamesi (assembly GCA_023014485.1). Classification (NCBI taxonomy): domain Eukaryota; kingdom Metazoa; phylum Arthropoda; class Malacostraca; order Isopoda; family Cirolanidae; genus Bathynomus; species Bathynomus jamesi. The sequence continues at coordinate 576,990 of JAJOZX010000790.1, forward strand.
ATCGAAGGACGTTGTCTTGTTTTTTTCAAGGTACATCATTTAGGAGGGAAGTGTCCTTTGACCGGGCTGCGAAATCAGATTTTATTTTAAATTTAGCTATAATATATATAGCTGTTGTTGTTATTTAAAATTTTTTTGCACTGCATAACTTCGATGGACCAAGGCACTTCCAGGATATCAGAACTTGGATAAACAAGTGATTTACGGAAGAACCAACCTCAAATAATAACTTCGTATTCAACAAGTGAATATGCCATCTCGTTTGTTAGCGTGCCTCAAGAATTTTAAAACAATTACAAATTATTGTACAATACATGATAATTACGATATTACATTTCTATACATAGAAATATTATTTTTTATTGTCTCAAATCACTCACAAATGAGGTTTTGAAGACCATTACTTCTAAATGTAGAAGCTATGTGTCATTAAAAGGAGTTATGTCATCTGACAAGGAGCTTTGAGACCCAAAAGAAAGAAGAACTTCCGCTAGAATGCACCCTCAAAAAGAAGTTATGAGTTCTAAATTTAGGTTTTATTTTGAGTATAGAAACTCTTCACCGCAATCATGAATCTACCACCAACCCCATATACACTGAAGACTTGCCACAATGCTTCTCTATTTACTCTATCATACGTTTTATCAAGATCCATAAAAACCATGTATATCTTGCAATCCTTTTCACATGTTTTCCCGATCACTTGTTTCGCTGCGAACATTTGATCCACACAGCTTCTTCCACCTCGGAACCATCCTTGCTTACTGCTCACTAAGCATTCCGTAATACCACGAACTTTTTCTATCACTAATCTACCATACACTTTCCCCACCCCACTCAACGGTGCTCGGACCGAATGCCGAAAGTCGAAATGCCGACAGACAAAATACCGACAGACAAAATGCCGAATGGACAAAATGCCGAATGGACAAAATGCCGAATGGACAAAATGCCGAAGGGACAAAATGCCGAATGGACCAAATGACAAAGGGACAAAATTTGTAATTTCTTACTTCATTTTCTATGAAAAATGCATTGCATTGAAATCCCTTAACCAGCGGTTGGTTGGACTCTGAAAGCTCCGCCCAGATCCAACCCCTCGATGGTTTTGCTTAACCTAGACCAGGGGTGGGGAACATTTTTTCATTGGAAGGCCGCATTTCATTTAACCAAGACCCTATTAGGCCGCATTTCATTTAACCAAGACCCTATTAGGCCGCATGCTGAGTATTTAACATATACAGTACAACAAAATGTCATATTTTAGTCTACAATCTACATATTTACTAATTTTAAATCAAACTTGATAATATGTGAGGGTTTTTATAATAAATAAAAAATTCAGCAAGTAGGCAGAAGGCCGCAACTAGTACCCCAAAAGGCCGCAGGTTCCCCACCCCTGATCTAGACTCTGGAGCATTCGCTTTTCAGAGGTGTAAAGCTAATCTTATTTTTGTACAGTGCTTATTTTTGTGCCTAACCTAACCTAACCTAACAGAAGTAACCCTAGAACAAATATCTCTTGGCGCCAATGTTACAAGAATAAATAAAAAATACAGGAAAATAAATGAGCGTATTAAAAAAGTATATGCCACTTATAATGAGTCCAGTGGGTTGTCGTACCTAAGATAAATAGCTCATAATTTATAGTTTTTAAATTAAAGTTTTATTAAAATAAACCATCCATTTTTTATCATTTACAGTGAAAACATAATAAAGAATTCACCCGTCATTATTTTTTTATTTATTCTCTAAAAGTTCAAACCCTAATAACTTTTTGGATTTTCCTAACAAATGTTTACAATTTTCTAAATTGTCGGCATTTTGTCCCTTCGGCATTTTGTCCATTCGTCATTTTGTCTGTCGGTATTTTGACTGTCGGCATTTTGACTTTCGGCATTCTGTCTGCACACGCACTCAACAGAGTTCTTACACTCAACACTACTTTCACCTTTCATTTTGTACAATGGAACAGTTATTGCTTTCTTCCAGTCTTCAGGCACATACCTGTTTGTCAATGCACGTTGAGCCACCTCAACGGTTTCAAATCCCCATACTTAATCATTTCCCATATATTCTATCCACACCGGCAGTTTTTCCATTTTTCAGCTTGCGAACTGCAGCTTTCACTTCACCCATGGTTATATTCTCCGGCATTCTGTTACATGTCCTACTCATACACCAAATCCCATCATATTTATATTTGCATTCCACTCATTTCTTCCACCCATCAAACCCTCGAAATATTCCCTCCATTTATTTCATAGATCTACATCCGTTGCGAGCATTCTTCCATTTTCATTCCTTGCACTCAAACTTTCTTTTTTAGTTTTACTTCCGCATTACCGCATTTTCTTCCCGAACAGCTTTCTATTCTCTACATAACTCCCATCCATCCTCCTTCCAAACTCATCATTTACTGTTTTTTCTGCTTCACCAGTCTTACCACACTTCTCTTACTTTCTTCATAAACCCTCTTTCTTCCTTGACTTTCAAAGGACGTACTTTGAAATTCCTCTCGTGTAAAATATTTGATAAGCTTTTAGTGTCCTTCGCTGTATTTTAAAATCCACACGACGAGAGAAAAACTGTACGTACAATGATGGTCCTTTATTACAGTGCAGACAGTCAAATTACATTTTTTAGAGTGCACAAAAAAGTTATTTGGTTAAAAAGGATCAACATACATAGTTAACTACTTGACAAGCAATTCAAATGACTGATTTTGAAATTGTTTAGTGGGGATGGAGGACTGACTAGCACTTTGACTAGAACCTGAAAACTTTGAAGTTTATTTCTGGTCTTTTATTTAAGTAAATCAACTTCGCAACTTCAATACCCAGTTCAATATATAGGGTGATTATAAGAGGACGAGGAGATGGTACATGTTTATTTACAGACGTTTCGGAAATTTCAATTTCCAACATCAGTACTAAAAATTTAAAATCAAATATAAAGAGTGAATAAATATGATGAAGAGAAACAGACAATATATTTAAATAAACAAATGATAATTAATAGTATAATTAGAGTATATATCTAATTAATTAAAATTAAAAATAAAATAATATAAAATATAGGGGTGTGGTCAATAGTCAAAATATAAAACAGTTAAAAGGTGAATCGAAATTGAGAAGTGTCTTACCAGACCAGCTTTGCAGATAGCTGGTGAGGGAAGCTATATTTTTGGGGCCTCTTTGCGAGTGACCCGTTGCCCATGTCGGGCTAACATCATGAAAATGAAAAAACTATAGTGTTTGTTATTTACCATTACTTTATTCGGACTGTAGTGGGTTTAATTTTCCCGGAAGAGTTCCTTGTTCCACGCACGGTCTGTGTATATCATATTGTATAAATATTTTGGGGATAGGACTTATGAATTACCCTGCATTTTTACCGTAGTCTCTGTCAGAGAATTCGAGTCTATAATTAGTGAGCCAAGGCTAATGATGTAATATGGATTCCCTCAAAGGTGACTCCAGAACTGAAAGTCAGAAACAGGTCACGTTTGTTCTGAATCAGAATAACTAACGTAATATCTCGGAACACTGAATGTGCCAAGTGCCAAAGGGACTCACTTCCTGGCACAATCACCTAAAACACAAAATCAGAATCAAACTTTATCAAATAACATTATCTATATCAAACTGGTTTGAGATAAAGACACAGTATGGATTCTGTCCTCTGTAACTTGCTTATATACACACTTTCTAACTTTAATATCAAAATATATTTGGGTTTCCTTATACACATTACAGTTTAGTGTGGTTATTTCACAAAAGCTGAAGAAGTAAGCACAAACATTATCATTATTATTATTATTATTACTACTACTATTATTATTATTATCAGCTTTGTCAAATCACCTTATTCTGCCAAAGAAGTATAAAATTTATATGCAAATGGCAGTTCTGTGCTAAATATGTATTGGAAATCATCTACTGATCCATTTTCAAATACTTTTTGTTGATACATTGTATTTTCCTTCCACATTTAAAAATAGAGCAATAAATAAATAAATAAATAAATATTATTACAATATTAACAACAACTTCTGAATCTAAAATTATTCGTTCTAAATAAATAAGTGTATATTCATTTGGATACGAAAACTAACTTACTTTTCTTGATATTTATAAAATTTTTAAAAATAATAATAATGCCATTAAAAAGAGATTAGGAAATTCAGTTCAATTAATTTTTTACTGTTCTTAGCAGTAGCGGATCCAGAGGGGACTGAGGGGGTTCCAGCCGCCCGCATTGGTAGAGAGGTTTCGCATTCCCAATAATGTTTCCTGTTTCAGTCAATCACATTCTCTATGGGTAAACAAGCGTGCACGAGGTAAATATGACGTTTAGTGCATATCATTTTAGGGTGGGTACAAGTGGGTACATTTCTATGGGTGCGTGAGACTGTGCGTTAGATTGTGCGCGTACTGTGCCTGCGCGTGAGTGTTCGTACCTGTGGTGTGACTAGCATTCGCGCAAACAGTGCGATTTCCCTTGTTTTTCACAATTTTTTCGATTTCTAACGAAGAACCGTCGCTTTAGGCGAGTCTACCGTTCTGCGTTGTCCTAGTAATTGAGTTTCGCCGAGTGAATTCGGGGTTGTACACAATTTACGAGGCTTAAGAATGTCATTTTTCACATTTAGTGCGTGAAATGAGTTATCATGCACTCTTAGTGATTCTTCGGCCTCCTCCAGCAACGGTTCGAGATGAAATATGAAGCTCTGGACTATATTTGACAAATTGACGAAAATATCAACTTGAAAGTTGTCGAGATTTGCGCGTCCGCTCATGCGTGGCGAACATCTTGAGTCTGTCGCGGTGGCGTCCAGTTTATTGATGTCATTTCATGTCATGGAAAAGTTAACATTTTTGCAAACAAAACAAAAAAAAAAAAATCGGCGGATCCTCCTGAAGTGAAGAGATTTTGTTTGACACTCTTTTGAAATGGGACGATCTATTAGCAGCACATTTTCTCGTAATTCATTCCTCATCAGAATAATAAAATTTACAGTAATTTCTTTTACAGTAATTTTACATCTCACAGATTTACAGTAATGGCAGGAAGCCAAAGATTGGCAGTTGTAAATGTAATTTTAGTTATCTTATTAACAAACAAGAGTCTTCTTTTTTCTGGGTTTGGTTGGGCAGTAAACTAAAGATTGGCTGTTCATTATTTCCATTGTCAAGTAAGTGTTTCTTGGATCCGGTTGAACATTAAAAGAATTCTAGATTAGCTGTTCTTCTAATAAATTAGTAATCAGTAGGGCAGTCAAAAGTTGACCGAAAAAATTAAGAAAGTTGACCTTACGAATTGAAAAAATTGACTTATAAAGTTGCCTTTACTTTCAATAATAAAAACGATACTTTAATTACTTATTCTTGCTCTTCTACATCAGTTGACCGATTGTGGTAAATTATGAAGTATTTGCCGACATTTTCTGGCAAAAAATTGCGATCCTTACTTAGTAATTTATTAAGCATGGAGAAAGATCTCTCTACAGCGGCAGTTGTTGGTTGACATTGCAAACGCTGACCATAAACTGTTGGTGAGATTTCAGGTCTACTGAGGTTAATTATTTCACAAATACCATTTGTCTTGAGTCTTGTTTCAATGTATTGTTTGACTGAACACATATCTTCGCCAAGGTTGATAGAAGAAATGGTTTCATATGCCTCTCTAATGGTGCAATCAGATGCTTCCATCCTAGTCACTAAGCTAGCAATCAAACTATAATTCATTTTGATTGACATTAGTTGCTTTGGCAGTTTTTCATTAGCAACACTCTCTTTAGCCTTCTGAACAATGATTCCTTCATCTTCAAAATTTTCCACAATTGTCTTCACATTTAGAAAATTGTCTGCATAATAAAAAGCAGCGTTCAGCCAGCTTGCCCAACGTGTTACAATCGGTTCTGGAGGAGTTCCTATTTCAGCAAACAATTCCTTCCTTCTTTTGTTTTTAAGAGTAGAAGCCTTGACACATGCAATTAAAGTGTCAACATCACTATAAAATGCTCTTATTTGCATCGCACAATTATGTAACAGATGCGCAAGACACGTTACATGGAAAAGTCTTGGAAAAAGTTGCTTGAGTGTCGCTCCAGCTGACACCATGTAACGAGCTGCATCAGACAGAAGTAAACAGAAATTTTCTCTTGGTATCTCGAATTCTTTTACAGTATCGTCAATCTGTGTATGACAGTTCGTGCATTAACATTTCCAAGAACATCGCACCTGATTAAATATGTTTTCTTGGGAACATCAATAGATCCAGCAAGTATGTTCAAATATTTTGAGCCCCTTACTTCACTTTCATCAACAATTAGGAAAACTAATTTACCCTCTAGCAAATGTTTTATTCTACTTAACTCGCTTTCTGCCTGTTTCATTGCTATTGATCTGCAAGTTGACACGCAAGGCACTGCTACACCTAATTCAGAGAACAATTGTTTCACATGAGGGTTGCTCAACTTATGAAGAGGTATGTTGGTTGACAGAAATGTAGTCACAAGTTTTTCCGAAAAATCTGAAGACTTGTACTTTAAAAGGGTTTGCATCTTTTCATTTCCCACATTTTGGTCTATACCACGCTGGTGCTTTTGGGTAGAGCGATGTTTATCCACAAAAAAGGATTTGTCATGCTTGACCACAACACAACAAATCTGACAGTATAGCTCATTTTTTCCTGAACAAATGAATTCATTAGGATATTTTGCAATTATAGCGCGCACTTTAGCAATAGAACTAACTGCAACTTTTGGCATTTTAAATATCTGAAATCAAAAGAAATCGAAATCAGTAAAATCACAAATCAGAAAAAATCACAAATCAAAAATGGTAACCAGTAACCACAATACATACAACACAACCACATCCAAAACCAGAACGGACATAACTGAATAAGACAAATACGAGCAGCGAAGTTGCCAGTTAACCAAAAAGATGCCAATTTTTAGTTATTTTAATTATTTATTCCAAAAAATTGACTTTATTTACCTCATTGCTATTTTTTGACCTAACAGGTAAAAGTTGACTTTTGGTTGACCTATTAACTTTGGTAATATATCCCCTACAGGTGTTTTTATTGCATTTTCAGTCGTTTCAGCGAAAAGTGCCCCATAGGAAACAATTTGACTTTATTGACTTTTGACCGCCCTAGACTAATCACTAAACATTGAACTTATTACCGAGTGTTTTTGTGGGTGAGGTACAGATTTTTTAGGTTGGTTTCAGAACCGCATCCCAACCCAACCAACCCCACCCAAACAAAAATCCTAGATCCGCCACTGCGTGCTACGTGTATAAGGCATACAACAGGTGCAAAGAGAATAACATATACTGACACATACACACACCTATATATATAATATTATATATATATATATATATATATATATAGAGAGAGAGAGAGAGAGAAGAGAGAGAGAGAGAGAGAGAGAGAGAGAGATAAGATAGTGCGACAGTTACTGTATTCCTTAATATATATATAACGTAGTACGAATTAATAATAATAATAATAATAATAATAATTTTATTGTTCTTCGCTACATATATAAGGATACAAAAAGTATACAGAGAGTGATATATAATAATACATTTATATATACATATGATAGTGCGACAGTTACTGCATTCCTAAGCAGATGTGTAGACAATATAAAACAATAGACAATATCCGAGTAAAACAATAATACCAGCAACACAACAATAATATCAATTTTACAATTTATTATTGTTTTTATACGATTTGATGTGCCCATCAGTTGCTACAGGAAGCATACACACACACACACACACACACACACACACACCCACACACGCAAGTAAATTTTATGTTTTATTGGCAGAATGGAGTTGTTGGTAAATCTTGATAGATAATTCAGAGTAGCAAAGTTAAGTACATTAACTTTAAATATATAGAGGCGAAGAGAGAAACGTACATGGAGATTATCTTTTGAAAGCTACAAACATATGCTCAGAAATACATAGTTATAATATTCAACTAAGATTACACATCCACATCATAATAATAATAATAAAAATAATAATAAAAATAATAATAACAATAATAACAATAATAATAATAATAACAATAATAATAATAATAATAATAATAATAATAAAATTTATTATTCAGTTTATGTGTTGATGACATACATCAGGTAGAACAAAAAATATTTATCTATATATATATATATATATATATATATATATATATATATATATATATATATATATATATATATATATATATATATATATATATATATATATATATATACACACACATATATATACAGTATATAAATATATTATACAGGAAGGAGGGGACCAAGGACGAATACCCGAAAAAACGACCTCCCCATAGAGGAAGAAGAAAGCCAAAATCAAGGTCAAAGATTTTCGAGAAGCCTGGACACTTCGTTTGAAAGATTGAAGGTCATAGACAGGGTGGAAAGATGGACTGAGGACGATTTTTCCAGAGTTGATCGATTGAGTAGATGAAAGTTCGAAAACACCGATTAAGCCTTACGTTAAAGAGTTGGACATAAAAGGAATGAGAATGTTTCGAAAGTCTAGTACAATGTACTCTCCTTAAAGGAGGACGCATGCAGTTAGAGAGTTCAGAAAAGCAGTATCCATTATAATAGGATAACAAAGAAAGTGAGGCAACGTTGCGTCGAAAAGAGAGAGATTGAAGACAGTCAGTGAGAGGCAGGGAAATGATGAGACGAAAAGCTTTTGATTCAACCGGTCAGGTACAACTCTGTCGGTTGAGCCACCCCACACATGAGAAGTGTATTCCATACAGGGGCGGACAAGACCCCTGTACAGAGACAGAAACTGAGGAGTCGGTATTGCACACATTACCTCTTAAAAGCTGTTTTAGAAAGAGTTATAAGGGGTTCCAAAAAACCTTAGCCCACCCCATTTGCAGCTTACATGTTTACTTATATCGAAATAGTTTTTAGTGATTATAAAAATATATACAATTCTTTATTTATTGCAGGTATTAAAATTACTGTAGCTGATAAAGTGATAATATAATGGCTTCTCAATTAATTGGTGATTCGGAGAGGCAACGTGTGATAGATCGCATACGAGCAATAACATTTCGGGAAGCTCGTGATGCTGGAGCCACCTTTATAACACGTTCATGGATTACCAAAAAGTTGCGAAGTGAGGACTTCGTCAAAACAAATTGGAATAAAACTTTGGATGAATGTGAAATGGATACAACCAAATCTGGGCGCCCAAATTTGCCACTCTCTCAGGAAACATAGGACATCATTGAAAGCGTTACGCGTAAGCGGAAAAACAGCTGTGCTAAACTTTCTAGAGAGATCGAAGTGTTGAGAGGAAAGATCGTTAGTGGTGAGATCATTCAACTGTACCGTCATAGGCAAGGTTTAAAGCCTTGTCATGAACTTCCAAAGCCAAGAAAAACTCAACTTAACATCGATGACAGAATATGGTTTGCCCATTATCTTGAAGATTGGGATGTGGATGATTTCATGCATTTAGCTGTCTCCGATGAATTTTTTGTTTACGTAACACGTCGGCCTAACTACCAAAATGATCGAGTGTGGGCCACAACACCAGATGAAATCGATGACAATGAACATTATCGTGACTTATTAAAAAGTCCAGACTGTGTTGGTGTGTTTGTTTTGTTCACTGCAAAGAAGCTCATGTGGGTGCTAGTGTTGAAAACCGGTTTGTAAAAACCGGTTTTCAACCGGTTTGTAAAATTCCCCTAAAAATCGAAAACCGAAAGAAAAAAAACCGGTTTTAGCGATTGCTTTTTATTTGGCTCGAACTTGCGCGAACGTGCAGCTACGCGCTACAGCGCACAAAAAATAACTTCGAATACATTACCTATTAAGTTAAATTGTGACAAACTGGCAACTGCTCTTCAGTATAATTTTTGCCTATCTGGCAACTCGATCTTCAGTTTGTCTCATCATGTAGGCTGTAGTGTAGAGTCAGTCGACTAAAGCCCTATTCGCAGTATAAGACCCTTAATGCCCTTTGTTTCTTAAGATGTCATTTCCAAAATAGGGATAAAATCTAAATTAATTTATATATTTTTTCTTACACGAAGAGTCAATTTTCTGTTTTCTAGATAAAGTTTTTTTTATTAAAAAATTTTATTTCAATGTTTTTTCCAAAATAGAGATAAATTTTATTTTTATTCTTTATAATTTTTTTACAAAAAGAAGTTTATTTCTTTCTAAGTATAGATGTTTTATTTTAAAAAATTATTTCAAATCTAAATTGTTTGAATAATGTATTATTTTGGCTAAAATAAAATATGTCAAAGTTGTCATTTTCTTATTCATATGCATACATATGATGCTGCATTTTTGCATTCTTTTGACCAAAAAATAGGCGATAAGCTATGCTTGTTAAGAGTTAAAGTCAGTACCTTTCAATTGTGGCTTTTAAAAATTACTATACTTTTCGGTCATAACCGGTTAAAACCGGTTTAAAAAAAAACCAGATCGATTAAAAACCGGTTTGTAAAGTTTCGATTATTTTTCAACACTAGTGGGTGCTGAAGCCAAATGGTCAGAGTTGGGATGGACAGTATTTTCGTGATATTATTCTATCCCAGCATGTCATTCCTTTTCTAAGAAACCCAAACAATGTTATGGATGTCGATCAGGTCACACTTCTGCACGATAAGGCCCCCTGCTTTAAGGCATTAGCCACTCAACAGTTGTTGCGGAACCATGAGATCGATTTCTTTGGAAATGAAGAATGGCCAGGAAATTCTCCTGACCTGAACGTCTGTGAACACATTGGATCAGTTATAAAGGACAAGGTTGAATGTCTCTTGTTTCAAGAACCTGCAGCAAATCGATTTTCGAAGGATATAATGACGCAACACATTGAAACTGTTTTAGCAAATTTGCTTAACGATCAAGATCTATTCACGTCACTTTTGGCAAGCTACCCAAAGCGAATTCAGGCTGTCTTGGAAGCCAATGGCGGGAACACCAAGTTTTAATTGTTTCTCATTAAATGCAGGATTAAATTCTCTTTTGTAAGGTATGTTTAGTTTTACTGTACCTCTAATGGTTTAGGCCATGGGCGGTGGGGGGCTAAGGTTTATCGGAGCCCTGTATATGATCGTTCCAGGAACGATCACGAGAAAAGGAAACGCCAAGAATGTTGAGAGAAGAGTAATGATTAAGATGTGTATTGTTGAAGATAAGGGGATAGTTATGTGGAAGATTGTGACGAGTAGACAGATGAATGAACTGAGTTTTTGAGGCACTGAAAGCCACAAGGTTTTCTCCACCACAATCAGAGAGAGTAAAAAGATGAGAGGTCAGGTGCATCATAGCTGTCCCATGCGAACCATGGAGTGACTGTTCAGAGAGAGGCATTGTGAAGTGGATGGAGAAGTGAAGAATGGAAACATCGGCATAGGAGTGGACAGGACAGGAAGTGCGACTGAACAGATGATTGATAACACTGGTATGCATATGAAATTTTTTTGTCTGCTGTGAGGGTTTTTTCAACTCATATTATATAATTCGACCATGCTGAATTCGAAAATGACATTGGTTTTCCTCAATCAGGTCAGGTTTTTTCTCTATTGGCCATTTATTATAAGTCCAATTTTATCCCCAAATTTATTGATTTTTTTAGCTTAAACACTGTAGATACGAGTAATATTATAAGAACACTCGTGAAAAATGAAAACATTGTGTGATAAATACTTTTATTCATACAATGAATATGGAAAAAAGTTTATTGAAGAAGGAATGAAGTTTTTTGGGCTTTCCGTCTGTTTTTCTTCGGGCACGTCTCGCTTCAAACACCAGCAATAGTCCGCCAGCATATTGATATCCCAGTTTCCCTGGTATCTCTCTTCCATTATTTTGATATCTTGGTGAAATCGTTCACCCTGTTCCTCACTATAATCCCCGCAATTTTCAGGAAAATAGTCCAAGTGGGACCACAAAAAGTGCATTTTTATGGACATGCGCGACCTATGAGCTTTGAAAGCTTCCATCAAGTTTTCGACAACGGACTCGTATTCTGGACTTCTACGCTTGCCAAGAAAATCAGTGACAACTGATTTGAATGCCTGCCAGGCATTCTTCTCAGTTGGAGTCATTGCGTTTTCGAACTGAGTATCCTTGATCAAAGTTCGAATTTGAGGACCATCAAAAACCCCAGCATTTAGTTTAGCATCAGATATATGAGGAAATTTACTCTCGAGATATCGGAATGCTGAACCCTCCTTATTCATTGATTTGATGAAATTTTTCATCAAGCCCAGCTTAATATGAAGTGGTGGGAGCAAAATTTTTGTTGGTGGTAGAAGGGGCACTGAAACGACATTATGCGACCCAGGTTTAAAATTCTCTCTGGATGCCCATTCACGCTGTGCATAGTGCTTCTCATCCGCTCGGCTATCCCATTTGCAGAGGAAACATGGGTATTTCGTGTATCCCCCTTGCATTCCTAATACAAATGCCACAATCTGAAAAAAAATGAAAATATTTAAAGAATTTAGAGAATTTGTTCTATCAGATAAAAAAATCTATGCATTGGACTGTATCACTTCTGTGGGGAAGTTAAGTGTTCTTATACGCTCTCAAATAACCTTTGGAAAAACAACATAGTCAATAGCAATAGTTTACTTATGATATTAGTATTACCTTCAAATCTCCACAGATCCTCCAGTTATGTTGGTCGTATACGAGAGCATCCAGTAAAATTTTCATGTTATCGTAGCTCTCAGTAAGTTGTACGGAATGTGCTACAGGGACTGATGCAACCCTATTCCCAATGTTGAGAAGTACTGCTTTCAAACTTCGTTTAGACGAGTCTATAAATAGCCTCCATTCTGATGCGTTATATGGCAGGCCTAAGGATTCGATTAGCCCCTCAACATTGCAGCAGTACACTAAGGAAGAGGTATTTTCGTGCACTGCAAAAAACTTGCGGAATTCTTCCTCTCGTTTCCTATACCAGGAGAATGTTGTTCCCGGAGCCAGCAAGTTGTCCTCTCGAAGTCGTGAGTCCAAGATCTCGGCAGCTAATTTGGAAAGTCCTAAATCCCTGGTAAGATCATTAAGTTTGGCCTGGTTGAGAGGCCTCGGCTCATTTGAAGCGGTATTTTGAGGTATATACGACTGGGACTGGTCATTGGCATTGGTCATTGATTCATCATCAGAATCATCGAAGTCCAGGGTTTGAGGTGGGTCGGATATTGGAATTCCAGGACCATGGGGTACAGGTCTCATAGCAGAAGGAATGTCAGGGTATACAACAATGTGTTTATTCTTCTTGTTAACTCCTGAAAATAGAAACACAGAAACATGGATATAAAACTTGCATATGAAATAGAAGAAGCATTCAGACAGTGGCGGCTCGTGAGGGAAGGCTGCGGTCTGTAAGATATGAAATAGGTCGATGGAGTCTGTATATTTTCTTTCTTTTTCATTCATATTGTCCCTTCGGGGACAATATGAATGAAAAAGAAAGAAAATATACAATCATTGTATATGTAAATGTAACTTGTATAACAATATGTATGTGTAAATGTATTTTATATAACAATATGTATATGTAAATGTATGATTACCATTATGGTGAATATTATGCTATATATGGTGAATATTACATTATGGTGAATATTATGTCAAGTTTCATACGAGGATTTCAAAATATTTAAGAAAAATAAATTTATAAGCCCACCTTGGAGGTTTGTCATGCAGAAATAGCAATCTGTCACGTGATCCTTTCCTTCTCTCCAAATCATGGGAATTCCAAAAGGCAAAGATTTCGCTCTGCCTTTGCTCCATCTTCTCAAATTTTCAATGCACGTCTTGCAGCACATATGAGGGGGCGAAATTTTGTCCTGGTCCCCTAGCTTAATTCCAAAGTATGCTCTATACATTGTCTTCACAAATTTAGTGATTTGGGACTGGTTATTTGGCATGGTAACCGTCCCACATATGTAGCAGAATCTATTGGGATCATTTTTACACGCTCTATTCATTATGAAATATTTTATCTATATGCCTGAAAAGTAAAAAAAGATATTATACAAGTGAAACAAGTGATGATAGATGTTACTGTTCCAATTCCGCTTTGACAAAATCACGAAAAATTCTATTTTACTTATGAGGCCATAGCCGGATAACCTGAGCTGATTGAGAAAAACGGATTGCAGATTCGAAATCAGCAGGAAAACCTCTATAAGAATCACTTACAAAACCCTTGACAGCAAAATTGATGCATACCAGTGTAATAAAAGGAAAAACGTGGGTGACAGGACAGAACCTTGAAGAACACCGCTGTTAATAGATTTAGGAGAAGAACAGTGGCCATCTACAACCGCAGCTATAGATCGACCAGAAAGGAAATCAGAGCGGAAAACACAGATAGAAGGATAGAAACGGGGAACCCACACTAAAAGCGACTGCTGTGAAGGATGCTTTGGGAAGCGGGTGGAGAATTAAAGAGTGGAATCATCGGCATAGGAGTGAATATGACACGAAGTGCGAATTAAAATATCATTAATGAATAAAATGAAAAGAGTGGGTGACAGGACAGAACCCTGAGGAACACCACTGTTAATAGCTTTAGGAGAAGAACAGTGGCCATCTACAACTGCAGCTATAGATCGGCCAGAAAGGAAATTAGAGATGAAGGCACAGATAGGAGAGAAACCGAAGGAGGGCAGTTTCGAAATTAAAGACTTGTGCCAGACTCTATCAAAAGCTTTCGATATGTCTAGCTCATTAGCAAAAGTTTCACCGAAATCCCGAAAGGAGGATGACCAGGAGTCAGAGATATGCAAGAAGATCGCCAGTAGAGCGTCGCTTGCGGAATCCATACTGCCTCACGCTCTCTTTACTATCGCTATCATAACGGACATTGCTTTTCTGAATTCTCTAACTGCATGCCTCCTCCTTTAAGGAGAGCACGCAGTACCACACTTTCTACACTTTCTCAATCCTTTTGTGTCCAACTATCTAATGTAAGGATTATTCGGTATTTTTATTCTTTCATTTGCTCAACCGGTCAACTCTGGAACAATCTTCCTCAATCCATCTTTCCTCCTGTCTATGAAATACCTAATTTTAGTGTGCAGTGATAACCAATTTGCGCAGTAATAATTTCAATTTGTGCAGTGATAAATTGAAAATCTGTGCAGAGATAAATTTTGTTCTGTATCGGATATAGAACCTAATTTATCACTGCACAGATTTTCAATTTATCACTGCACAAATTGAAATTATTACTGCGCAAATTGGTTATAACTGCACACTAAAATTAGGTATGGTCTATTAACTCCCAACTTTCAAACGCAGAGTGTCTAGGCATCTGGAAAACCCCGAACCTTCCTGCATAAAAGAAAACTAACTATCTGAAAGAAGATTGTGAGAAGAAAGATTTTTAAGAAGTTTCCTATCAATTGAGGATAGATTCAAAAACTTTAGAAAGGCAAGAAATCAAAGCAACTGGACGATAGTTGGAGGGTTCTCCAGATCTACAGAAGCTAAGGCTAACAAAGACCCTAAGATCCACTCTGAGGTTAGCCCGAGAAAAAGAAGAAAGTAAGGGGTTAAAAGAAGAGAATAAGGGGTTAAGTAAACAGCAAAACCTATCACTCGTGGGTTAAAATTCATTCAGAAAGAGAGAAAGAAAGACACCATCACCATCCGCCGGCCACTGCCGACAAGTCGGAAAAATAGTCGAAGAGAATATTTCCAGCTGTTGCAGACCAGTCCTCCACTCCATAGGGAGGTAGAAGATGCAGCCCCACTCTGCCGGAAAGGGGTGGAAGATGAAAAGAAGTAAAATAAGAACGCATTGCAAACCATGCAACACATTCTTAACTCAAACACTATCATCCCATGCAAACTACAGACATGCAATGAAGAGAGTTACAGACATGCAAATAAGGAGAGAGGAAAAAAAAAGTGTAAAGCATAAAAAAGTGGGTTAGTTTACGCTACGAGCTACATCTAAGTTCGTGTTAGTCTAATTTTTTTTTTTTTTGCTGGCATCCCACGCTGGCATGTCACAAGCTGGCATTCTCGTCAACAGACTCATCCTCGATCACCACCCCTAGTGCTCCTGTTGCTAATTGTTTTATTATATTAAATAACATTAATAGTTTTAACGAGGGAGAGGGAAAAGGGGGAGGCTCAGAGGGAAAAGAGGGAGGCTCAGAGGGAAAAGAGGGAGGCTCAGAGGGAAAAGGGGGAGGCTCAGAAGGAAAAGGGGGAGGCTCAGAGGGAAAAGGGGGAGGCTCAGAGGGAAAAGGGGGATTGTTTTATTATATTAAACAACGTTAATATTTTTAAAATGCCTATCTAAACGGTTCTTAAACATATTAACGCTGGTAGAGTTCACGACGGGAGCGGAAACATTATTCCATTTATCAATTACTTTAAACGTAAAGAAGTTTTTAGCGATATTTGTAATGAAACGTCTGCCACGCAACTTAAATCCGTTATTACGAGTATTGCTATTATCGAAAGTGAACAGTTTGTCAAAATTTACGTTATCGATGTTATTAACGATTTTGAAAACTTCAGTAAGCTCCCCCCTTAATCTCCTAGTTTCGAGTGAATGCAAGTCTACCTCTTTAATCCTATCTTCATAAGGCTTGTTGCGCAATGACGGAATTAGTTTCGTGGCACGACGCTGAACCCTTTCTAACCTATCAATATCCTCACGCAAATACGGGCACCAAAACTGAACGGCATATTCTAAATGAGGCCTCACTAGGGACTTGTAAAGGAGCAATATAATATTCTTCGATTTAAATTCGAAATTACGCGCAGTGAAGACTAACATCCTCTTAGCTTTAGCGCAAGACTCCAGGCACTAGTTCCTAACTTTTAAATCCTTAGATACGCGTACGCCTAAATCTACTTCTTCGTCAGCGCTCGCTAACTCTCTATCATCCATCGTGTACGTGTAATTATTGTTACGAGAACCTATATGCAAAACTTTACATTTGTCTACGTTAAATTGCATCTGTCACTTAACTGTCCACTCCATAATCCTATTTACATCGTGTTGGAGCCTATTTCTATCGTCCTCGTTAACAACCTTACCGCCTATTTTAGTATCGTCAGCGAATTTTTAAACGTTACTAGTCAAACCTACATCTATGTCGTTAATATAAATTACGAATAGCAATGGACCTAACACTGAACCCTGTGGGACACCGCTACCTACATCCAACTACCCCGATTCACTACCATTAACAACGACCCTCTGTCTCCTAGCACGAAGCCATTCCTCTAACCAGTTAGCTACCTAACCGCGTATACCGTGCGCTTTAACCTTCGCAATTACTCTTCTATGCGGAACTGTATCGAACGCTTTTTTAAAATCTAAATAAATAACGTCAGCCGCTCTATGCCTATCGTATTCGCGCACTATTTTGTTATAAAATTCTAACAAATTAGTTAAACAGGATCTATGGCGTCGAAACCCATGCTGACTACTATTAATCAAATCGCGACTTTCTAAGTGCTCGATAATACGATCCCTAACTACGGATTCCAAAAGTTTACCGACAATTGACGTTAAGCTAATGGGCCTATAATTGCTAGCTACTGTGCGGTCGCCTGTTTTAAAAATGGGCGTGACTTTAGCTAATTTGAAGTCTTCAGGAATAATCCCCGTTTCCAATGACTGATTAAAAATCTTCGTTAAGGGGCCTACGACAACGTCTTTGAAATCTTTCAGATGTCTAGGATAAAACGCGTTAGGGCCTGGAGCCTTGCTAACTTTTAACTTATCGATATAATGCGCAATCACACCCTCGTAAACAGTTATTTCATCCAAAATAGTCTCGCTGCTAAATGGAACGATATCGTCCACATCGGGGACATTATTGACGTCTTCTACGGTAAAAACTGTCGCAAAAAAGTTATTAAAAATACCCGCCATCGCCTGAGCGTCGGAAGCCAAAGCGCCATTAGCGTCCAAGAGAGGGCCTATATTATCTTTTATCGGCTTACGATTATTCACGTAATCGAAAAACTTTTTTGGGTTATGTTTACTATCCGCAGCTATAAGTATCTCTAAATTACGCTTAGCATTCCTAACTGATCTTTTAACCTGACGTCGAAGCTCGATATATCTATTAGCGTTAGCTACCGTGCCATTGCGCTTATTAAGTCTATACGCTCTGTTACGCTCGTTTATGAACTCGCCTATTTCCCTAGTCCACCACTTGGGCCTACCATGATTTCTAGCGCGCTTGGGCTTACGAGGAATAAACTCCCTTTCGATATTCAAGAAACTATCTTTAAACGCCTCCCAATGCAAATTTGCGTCATTACCCATAAATAAGTCACCCCAGTCCACTACTCTCATCCTATCCGCAAAACTATCAAAATTGGCCCTACGAAAATCAGGGACTTCTATTACGTTACTATCCTTAGTGTTTTCTATCAATAACTTAAACCTAAGAATTTGATGATCACTACATCCTAAACTCTCGCCTACTTCTAAACCTTCGACTATTTTCGCCGCTCGTCATCACCACGTCTAAAATATTGTCACCGCGCGTTGGTTCGGTAACCATCTGTCGTAAAAAATTATCTTCCATGAACTCAATCAATCTCAAACCCTCAACGTTACCAGTAAAAGTCTCGTAATTGACGTTAGGGCAGTTAAAGTCTCCGACAACTATACTATCCCGATTATTAATAAAGTTACTAAGAAGTGTGTAAAATCTAGTATCGGTATCGAGGGGTTGAACGGGAGGTCTATAAGCAACAACAAAATTGAAACTAAGACTACGCGCCCTAACTTCAATGCATATCGCATTAATTGTTGCCGGAAAATCTATCTTAACCTAGATAGCCCTAAGGGAATTACGAATGTACAGCAAAACGCCACCACCAATCATATGTAACCTATCATTAGTAAAAAGTTTAAAACCCGGTATTTCAAGTTGTTCCCCCAACAAGTCCCGAGTCACGGTATTTAACCACGTTTCAGTCATAGCAACTATATCGTAGTTGCCGGAATAAATTATCGCCTTAAATTCGTTTAATTTATTTCTAATACTACGCGCGTTTCAATAAAAGACGTTTAAGTTATTTTTTATCACGGGTCGGCGTTTTAAACTATTTTTCACGTCGGGCCCGCGTTCCCGGGACCCACAACATTTAAAGAAGGCTTCGACCTATAGAGTTTTGGAACGTTTTCGTCAATTAACCTACCTAGCCTAGCATTACCTATTTCATTAAAATGCACCCCATTTTTTATAAAAAGGCTAGGATCACTGAAATCTGACCACAGCTTTACGAAGGGTACATTTTCCTCAGCACAAATCTCTTCTAATTTGGTATTAAAAAATATCGTTTTAGACGTAATCCTTAAACCCAACCCGTGCCTAGGGGTAATACCTAGAACTAAAGACAAAACTGACCTCGCCTTTTGGGACTAATTAACCCCCTATATCTCCAAAAGGTCAGGCACTCTCGCATCGGGCCTATACGAGTCGTTGCCCCCTATCATCGTCACCAACATCGAGTGACGGGAGGCAACGTCAATCCTATCTACTTCGTCTCTAACTCTGTCAACCCTGGCCCCTGGGAGACAGACCCTCCTCCTCTTGGTTGGATGCCGTTCAACGAATTCTGTGTTCATATGGCGCACTAAAGAGTCCCCAATTAAAATAGTTTCCCCTCATTCACGTCCCTTTCCAAATGGGCGAAAGGGTTCGAAACCTCGATAGGGGGGGATTCCTATCACCTAACGTACGCGGCCTAGCTCCACCCTTAACTTCTCTAAATCCCTCCCCATCTACTAATCTCGGACCAACCTTAACCCCTTCCTCAACTCTATCCAACCTTCCCGATAAGCTACCTAAACTAGAAACTAGGTTACGCACCTCACCCTTCAAATTACTAACGTCTTCAACGTTAGTATTGGTTCGGCTTTCGTCAACCGTAGCCCTACCCCTGCCCTCATCAAGCGTTGCAAGTCTTTCCGTTACCTCACGTACACTGCGTTTTATGTCAACTATTTCCTCCCTTAATTCGCAAAAAAAAAAAACCGATCTCTCGGTAATCGCCATAGGACCGCCGTCATAGTCCCTAAAATCCATATACCACCGATTCACCCCACACCTAACACACGACGCTTTCTGTGACGGCATCGCGCAAGTTAAATTAGTTTATAACTGTCACAAGTTTAAGTTAAATTAAACCGGCACGAGATGAAAACTTCTAAGTCACTAAAAACCACTTATATTCAAGTACCTAACTATATAATATAAACGCAAGTATATAAAATTCAGAACTTACCAAAAGTAAGGTTATTGGCAATATCCAAAAGCAGAAGCAATATCAGAGAGCTCAGGAAATGCGTCCGCTCAGTACGGAGTCTGGCTGACAACTGAGTACGGAGTATGGCTGACAACTCCAATACGGAGTCTGGCTGACAACTGAGTTGATAGCAGTCACCCTTCTTTTGGACAGGCTGAATGAAAGCGAAAAGAAGGAAAAGTACCAGATGAAAGACAAAGTCGAAAGAGTTTGCCTGGGCAGGGTGTCAACACAGAAGCACAGTTCTTGAGAATGACAGGAGGGACACCATCAGAACCGTACGCTCAGATAGGGCAGAAAAAGCATCTTTGAAAGAGATTGTACAATAATTTCAGACATAATTAAGTAAGAGGAGAGAGGAGATGGATGGACAGCACCGGAATCGTCCAGAGTAGAGTTGGAGGCAAAAGTTTGAGCGAAGAGCTCAGGTCTATCAGGAGAAGAGACGGCAACTGAGCCGTTGGAATGGAAAAGAGGAGGGAAAGAAGTAAAGTTGTTGGAGACGTTCTTGGCTTGGTGTCAGAAAGATCAAGACGAATTAAAATTAGAAATTAGATAGGTTTTCACATTTTTGTGTGGTGAAGGAATTTTTGTAGATTCGAAGAACAGATTTTTCACGATTCCCGGTAGAAATATAAGCTAAGTGGGAGTCAGGAGTTGGATGGCGATGGTACCTTCTAATTTTCACAATATGTATTTTTCTTGTCTATCAGAAAGTTAAGGAAATTATCGCTATGGAGAAGGAAGGTAGTCCGCGAAAGTTACCACGGTTAGAAAGGGGTCCGTGACTACAAAAGATTGCGAAACCCTGCTCTAGGTTATTCAGGGTAGATAAATTTAAGCTAATTCACCAGGGAATGTCAGTGAAATAGGAGGAAAGCCAAAGGTGGTAGTGAACATTAAAATCTCCTAAAATGGAGTTTTCAGCGAAAGGAAAGTGGGAAAGAATGTATCCCACTGTGGAAGTGAGGTAATCGGAGAGTTCTGGATAGTTAGTAGAATTAGTAGAAAGGTAGACAGCGCAGATCTATTTAGTTTGAAATTGGCATGTAAGCCGTAGCTAGAGGGTGTAGAATTCGGAGGATTCAAGTTCGAGAATACGAGACCACATACACACACATATACAGGGTGGTGCAAAAGTCTGGACCCATAGGCAATTTACTATATAAAAAATATCTTTCGATTTTTATAATCAGTGGTTTACGTTAACAAACCAAGAACAATGCAAGCGCTAAAGGATAATATCACAACAGAAATTGAAGCCATAAGAACGAATATTACTATGCTTACAAATGTGCAAAGGTCTTGTGTCAACCGAGTAGAAAAGTGTTTGGAAGAAGATGGACATCAATTCGAACACTTATTGTAAATTCTGAACTAGAACGTTAAATTTAACATAATTTAGTCACTGGTGTATGGTTAATTAAATTTCATTTCATAATAAACTTCCTGCAGGCTACACTTTTTTTCCATATAAACCGCCTATGGGTCCAGACTTTTGCACCACCCTGTATATACCTTTCAATTGCTCCGTGCGATAACTCCTCATTTCACGAAGGTCAAGCTTGTTGCTCCTCCTCTTGAGTTGGCCTGGTGAAGTAGAGTTGGTTTCTTGTGCTCTCCACTTCACATAGCCACGTACGCCCAGCTCATCTGAAATTGTTCTGAGCCAGGCAACCAATCTTCTTTTAAAGATATCCACCGTTACACCACTCGTGTTCCTTCGTTCCTTGGGCAGCTGGTTGAACAGTCTTGGTCTTCTCACAGCAAAATTATTTTCCTTCAGGGTTGAGGATGTTTCCTGTCTAGCCTTAAATTTGGGAACACGACACATTCTTTCTTTTCTACTTTCCACTGTTGTTTGAGTGGTTATAGGGTTCATAGTAAGATTAGGGACTAGTTCTTGTTATTTTCCAAGGATAAATAATGGTGTACCTCTCTCTTCTTCTTTCCAGTGAATATAAGTTTAATTCATGTAACCTTTCCCAGTAATTTCGTTCTTTGCATCCATTGATCTTGTCTGTGAATCTTCTCTATATCCCTTCGAGTTGACTAATGTCTTCTTTTATATATGGGGGTGTTGAGACCGAGCAGTATTCCAGCTTGGGCATGATCAGTGTTTTTAATAGAGGAATCATTATATTCCTATTCCTTATTTTAAAGGTTCTCAGTATCTGTCCAGTTATTGTTTTTGCTCTGTTTACTATTATCTTATTTTGTGTTTCAAATTTCGCGTTATCAATCATTACAACACCTAAATCTTTTGCTTTACAATTTCTCTGAATTTCCTCTCCACTTAGGGTATAGTATTTTATGGATTTTAGGTCCTCCTTTCTTTCGTACCTTAATAGTTGAAACTTCTCAGCGTTAAATTCCATGTTATTGCCTTCAGATCAATTGTAGATCTATTCTGTTCATGTCTGTTTGTAGAGATCCTATATCTTCTGGGGGTTTTATTTTTCTACTAGTTTTTGTGTTATCGGCACAAAATTGGCGCAACTTCCTCATCCATATCAGTTTGCATAATTATGAAGAGTAATGGAGCTAATACTGTTCCTTGTGATACTGAGCTAAGGACCTCTGACTCCATCAGTAAACTATAGAAGAGAGAAATAATCAAATCATAAAATTCCTATTAAAACACAAAATACTGGGTAAACAACAATTTGACTTTTTACGTAAACAATTTCAACGATAAAAGAACTTCAATAATCATTCTACTTGATCTAACTAAAGCCTTTGACACAGTACCGTACTTCGCGAAATAATTTTTAAAAAACTCGAATGTTATGGTTTCAGGGGACTACCGTTAAGATGGTTCAGCTTATATTTGTCTTACAGGACATAGTTTATAGCCCAGGACTCTTTTACATCACGGATAAGATGCATCTCCAACAGGGTGCCCCAAGAGAGCATTCTGACACCTGTTCTTCTTCTCCTTTTTAGAAATGGCTTCCACCAGTCACTAAATAATTTTTCCTGTTACAACTATAAAGATAATGCCATAACCTCTTGTAAAGATTTATTGCCACTCCAAACAACCACCAACAATGAACTTCAAAGAGTACTAGCTAATGTGCCCGTCCATAATGAGCATGTTCAACCAGTAGACTACTGGGTAAAAAGCTTCAAGACGACGTCAAGATTGTCTCTATAATGGAGAGTTTTTTGAGGAAGAAAACGCTCGTCATTTAAGTAGACAAAACAAAAGAACAAAGAAAGATAAGCAAGCATCTATTTTTATTTATTTATTTTATTTTTATTTATTTTTTATTTATTATTATTATTATTTTTTGCTACTTGATAACGTTTTATTAAATCTACGGAGCAAAATAGGAGCTTAGTCTGGGCAATTATGCTGTTGAAGAACGTCTTCATACACTTCATTCTTTGTGGTATTATTGGGTGCACAAACAGACACATCTTTAATTGAACCTACTCTGGATAGACTGACATAAAGTTGTCCATGCGTGAGCACAGATGCTGGGAAGAAGACCCCGACTCGATTGAAAGTTTGGCCTTGTGCTTTGTTCATAGTTATTGCAAAACAGCATTTGATTGGAAACTGGCGCCTTGAAAATAGAAAGGGATAAAGACTGTCTGTTATAAGTAAAGGAATCTGAGGTATTAAGACCTTATTGTACTGCCTGCTCTGGGTCCTGACGCAATGATGGCCTCAATTACATTTTTGAGGAGATGGATAACTATCATTCTTGTTCCATTTTGCACTTTGTCTGTTATTGCTCGTAGTGCCATAATAGCTATTCCTACTTTTAATTCAAGTTCATGTGATGGAAGTCCTGATATTTCTAAGCTATTGAGGAACTCTGGTGGATATAGCACAGTGTTTCTCAAACGGTGGGTCGCAACCCCCTGAGTCGTAGCTTGTTTACCCCTGTAGTAGTGATTTGTGCGCAAAAGACAAAAAAAAAAAAAAAAAACCACTTCGTGAGCTTATTTACCCTGTCTGGATGATAAGGGGTCGCATCGATCTAAGACCATGACACGGGGTTTGTAAGTCAAATCTGGCTGATAAACACTGATATAGCATAACACTATCATCACTATCAACAACTTTGTCATTGGATTTATAAACTTTCACCGAACCTGGTACCTCTTGAAGAAGTTGCTTAATCAATTTTGCTGTTTCATTCAAAGGTGGAAGAATTGAGCGTTTGCTTAAACGCGCATTGTCACATCCACGAAGATGTAAGTCTGGGTAAATACTGTGCTTGAGAGCTGTTAGGTCTTTTACCGTTTCACATATAGCATTGGTTAACTTGATCAGTTTGTCATTTCGGTCGTTATATGCGTATCTTTCTTCCCCTATTTCAAGAAATGAGTTTTAAAAGACTGTACAGTTCTTATCATCTTTTAAGTAGGCTCTCATGTTTGTTTTCAGTCTAATTGTCTTTGCATCTTTCCAACGGTAAGACTTTTTAATGCACGCCTGCACTACTCTGGTAGCTGTTCCACGTGAATTGCATGCTCCTTCTAAATATTTTCTGCACCAATCATATTATTTATTTATTTTTCTTTGTAGTTTATATATAGTCTCAATCTTATAATTAATTTCAGTGTTCCTGAGGATGTCATTAGACGAAAACGCTTGAGCACTATTTCGTGTTTTATTTTCCTTCATGGTTATTTTCATCATATATATATATATATATATATATATATATATATATATATATATATATATATATATATATATATCGTAAAGAACGACGCTTGTATAGAAGAACGTTCCGCACAAGATGAGGAGAAAGAACGAACAAATGTGTGTTGTTTGCAGTTAAAATGTATATATATATATATATATATATATATATATATATATATATATATAAATAGGCCCGGACGAATGGAATGCCACACTGATCAAAATCTGCAAGAATGAAATCGCTAAGCCCCTATATTGGATATGGAAACGACCACTAGACACGGGAGAAATACAGGCATCCTGAAGAGAGCGAATATAGTTCCAATATATAAAGGAGATCGATCCGAGGCCAAAAAGTATAGGCCAGTGTCGCTTACATACTATACATAATACCGAAATATATAAAAGAATAGTTAGAGAAAAAATTATGACTTTTTTGAAAGTAGGGAGAAAATTAAATGATAACCAACATGGATTCCGGTCAGGAAGATTGTGCCTATTACAACTAATGAAACACTACAACAACATTATTGATGCATTAAAAATAATAAAAAGTGATGTAATATACACAGACTTTACCAAGACGTTCAGCAAGTGTGACCATGGAATCATAGCACATAAACTGAAATATATGCGAATAAAGGAAAAGTAGGAAAATGGGTATATAATTTCCTTACTGAGCCGCAGGAAGTCATCACAGTTCAAGGAATATCTTCATCAGACTGGAAGAATGGAAATGGGTCTGTAGTTAGAGAGGGAAGATTTTTTTTTTCTGATTTATAAATGGGGCATACCCTAGCCTTTCCAGGCAGTTTGAGAAGACACTATTTTGAATGGATAGGTTTATGAAATAATAATAATAATAATAATAATGTCACGTGTTGAATTTTAATATGAAAGTAATGATTATTAACGCTTATTTTAAAATTAAATCACATGAAATGTGTATTTTAAACGGAACATAATTATAACTGTTACTGTTGTCAAGCAGGCAGCCAACCCCAACCAACTGTTGAGCTAAAAGATTTTAAAATGCCCTATTTTGACAGTTTTTCTCACGGGATTGTTAATGAGAGGACGTGTTCGTTTTTAAAATGTAGTTTTTCGTGAAATAAATTTGTGTACTTAACTAATTTTCTCTCTACGATAGAGTATTAAAACGTATTCACACTCACTTTTCTCACCCTTTTTTTTTTTTTGCTGTTAATTAAATAACAACTTATATAGAGTAAAACGTTCTCATTTTCACTTTTCCTCCCTTCGTTCAAAATGTCCAATGCATGTTCAGTGTCCCAGTTTCAAGGCCATATGTACCAGATTGTCGTTATATGTAGAGTTCAGTAATATCAATGTAAAGCAGTAAAAAAAAGAGTAAAAGGCAGTAATAACGAAGATTAAGTAAACCAGATCATCATTAAAACGTATTTTCAGGACAATAATAATAATAATAATAATTCTCAATTACTTCCACCTTTTGTGTAGTACATTGGGTACAAGTCTCTTTTTCAATGTCTACAGATTTCCTTCCTTTAGTCCTTTTGCTGACGTTCCTTTCAAGCAGATCTGTACACCTTCGGAACTTGTTAAAAATTCTTTTAAGGGTGTGACTGTTTACACGTGTTGAAAGCTTTCCATGAATGAAAAAGACTCTTCTAATTGGCAGTTGAATTACGCGTTACAGTAACTCTCTTAAACGAATTAATTTCTAACAAGCTCCGAAGATGTTCAGCTGCGCTTCAGCGAATAAAGCAAGCAAAAAGGGAAAAAGAATAAAGCAAGAAACCATTGGAGAAAGAAAAACTGTACCTAATTTAATAATAATAATAATGATAATAATAATAATAATAATAATAATAATAATTCTTTATTTTTCAGTTCATTCATTTGTACAAAAGTTACAAATCAGAAGTGATATTTTAGATCTATTTATTTTCAGTTAGGTGTTGAATTTCTTGTGTACACTGTACATGAGCCTAGGATTTTCATCAAGATTATAAACGATCAGTCATCGAACACTCCTCAAGATTGATTTCTTTTTAAAATCATAAAGGTGATCCTTGATAATTAATTTTTCATCATTATTATTATTGTTATATATATATATATACAGTGGTGTAGTGCTGTGGGAACGCGTGGGAACGGCGTTCCCTCACTTTTTTTGGTAGACGGAACGGCGTTCCCTCACTATTTCAAATAAATCCGAACTTACAAATCTCTAACGTCATGAAATTTTAATTCCCACCCCTAGAAGAAATATGAGAAAGAATCATTAACTGTTTCATTTCTTTTAGCTTCGACTGAGGCAATGCTAGCCTATAAAGATCTGGTGAAACAGTCACCACGGCGTACCAGTTGTTAACTTTTTTTTAGTTAATCATTCCAGTTGTTAGCTATTTTTATTGATCGTACTGGATGTCATATATCTAATGACACTGGAAATACTGCATCTTCAACCTTGGAATATATTCTAATATCCAGTGCATATGACCTCAAAATATCCCTGAAATTGGTCAGATTTCAAAAGATTTCCCGGGGGGCTTACAGTGCCCCAGTACCCCCAGCTGTATGGGCTCGCCGCGCTCGCCATTGTCCCCCCCGCATCTGAGTAACACTTTCAAAATGCGTTCCCTCACTTCTTTATTTAGCACTACACCACTGTGTATATATATATATAAACACAAACATTACATGTATTAAAGCATATATGCTGAAACCACTGCGAAAGAGTATATACAGTATGTTGCAGTGAAAACTAGTTTTTCTTGTAAAAACCCGAAATGATTGATTTCAGCTTTTATAACATGTAACATGTAACATAATGATTTAAACCTAACCGAACCTAATCTGACTATAGGAAAGATTAGGTTAGGTTTAGGTCATTATGTTAAATGTAAATATGGTATATGTTACAAAAGCCGAAATCAGTCATTTCGGGTTTTGACTGCAACATATATACTTAACTCTATTATACATGAACGTTCCATGGTCGAATGAGTAACGCGGCTGATCGCAAAATTTGAATTTTCAGTGACATTGGTTCGAATCCCACCTAGGTAAGATAAATTTATTTCTAACTAGCAGAAGCCCGTGGTTAAAATAACACGCTTAAACAATTAACAGGGACAATTTTATTTTTTTTAATAATATTTCCAGGAATGAGCACACACAAACAAACAAACATTATCCGATTTCAGCTTTATATATATATATATATATATATATATATATATATATATATATATATATATTAGTGATGGATCGAATAACCGCAACCGCAACCGCAACCGCACTACAACCGCACAAAAATTCACCCGCAACCGTAACCGCAACCGCCGTTCCATAAGTGCGGTTGCGGTTGTAAAAGCTTAGTTAATTTTAATTTTAGGTTAATTAGAAATATTTCTTTTTTTAAAAAGAAAATGATGGGTCTCCTTATGCGTGCTAAACGTGACGTCATACGGCTGCCGTAGTAAAATTGGTTTAAACTGCGCTCTAAGTTATTACTCTGTGAGCTCCATGAAGTAACATTTATTTTATTTAATTTTCTTCAAACTAAAATCGCCTTTAGTACAATAGTCAATAAAGCTTATTCCTGCTCGACGGACCTCTCGGGTTCGTGTAACTTGGTCAATGGCCTTGGTTGGCCAAAGGGGTGGTTTCTCGAACATGACTCCCCCCAAAAGGGGGTAAAGAAGTGGTCTGTGTTAAAACGGACATGCGCAGTCTCAACTCGCTGCTAGTTGACATCAGTCCTCGTTCTGCTTTGATTGTTATCGGTGTAATGTTATGAGCTCTTCATATCTACAACGGTTTTTCATATTGTGTAATGTTTAGTTTATTGAATAACGATACAACTGTGATTGCATTATTGCTCTTAACTGTTACTGTATTGTAATTACTGACAGTGATAACTGATAAGTACTTATTTTTTATTTTTCGTGTTCACAGATTTTAAATTAAGATTTGAAACATTATATTAACAGAAATGGAGACCAGTGTGTGGTGGAAATATTTTAGTAAGGAATCCACTGATACTGCAAAATGTGATCTTTGTGATAAACTATATTCTCGCAAGGGACGTAGTACAACTAATCTTAAAAATCATATGAAGTCAATGCACAAAGAAGAATATGAACAATTAACTAATGAACAAAACGAATTATCGAAAAAGAAATCAAAGGAAACCGCACTTGAACAAATGAAAAAAGAAACAAAGCAACGAAATGAGACAATAGATCAGTTCTTTCCAAAAACTAAAGTTTGGGATATAAATAACCACAAATCAAGATCTCTGGATCAAAAGATCGCCGAAATGATTGTAATGGACGATTTGCCTTTCAGTCATGTTGAGGATATAGGTTTCATGAGGCTGTTACGTGAAACTAGTCCACAGTATAAAATAAAACAGAGACATTTTTACGAAAACCTTGTCTATAACAAAATGTACCCTTTGGCTGTGGATAAAGTGAATGACATACTGAAAGACATGAAAGATAGCAAACTGTCATTTACTACTGATGCTTGGTCAGATACTTCTGCTGGTGTATCTTTGATGTCACTAACGGGCCACGGCATAAACAGCAAATTTGAAAGAGTTAATTTAGTGTTGTGTGCTGAACCTCTTAATGAACGACATACTGGTGAATATTTGTCCCAAAAATTTGATGAAATGATCAAAATGTGGCACTTGGACGCAGCTGTGCATATAGTGATGAGAGACTCAGGAGCGAATATTAAAAAAGCTCTATTTCTCAGTGGTGTCAACAACTTGAACTGCACTGCCCACAAACTCCAACTAGTGATCAAGTCAGGATTATCTACTCAGAAATCTGTCTCTGATGTTATTGCCAAGGTACGCTCCATAGCTGGCCATTTTAACCATTCAACGCAGGCCCAGGATGAGCTGAAAAAAATTCAAAGTCGTCTTGACAAATCGCAGCTTGCAGTTATGAATGACACTCCAACAAGGTGGAACAGCACTCTTCACATGTTGGAGCGAATATCAGAAGTTAAAGAGCCCCTTTGCCTGTACTTTGCTATTAATTCCAAAGTGAGAGATCTAACTAAGGCTGATTTTTCTTTGATCGACCAATGCGTCAAGATTCTGAAACCATTCGATGAGATCACCAGAAGTTTGAGCTCTCGTTCCTCCTCCATATCAGAAGTAATTCCCTTAGTAACTTCACTAAAAAGATATCTGAATGACTTGAGCGAGAGTACTGAAGGAGTAAAGAGTATGCTTCTCACAATGAGTACTGAACTTAACAGAAGATTTGACACTCTAGAAGTAAATTTTCTATATTCTGTCGCGCGACCTATCTCGATCCTAGGTACAAGGGAAAATTCTTCTCTAGTCCAAATGTTTTGAAGCAGGTTCAGGAAGAACTAGCAAGACTGTGTGAAAATGTTGATGTGACAAACCCTGAACCAGTCAAAAAGCAGCCAAAAAGAGCCCGAATGACTGATTCTCCTGAGCCAAGTTCTTCAAAGTCGTCACTACTGGACTCGATGAACGCATTTTTGAGTTCAAGCAGTGAAGAAGAAGAAAGTTCACCAAGGATCAACAAGAAGATGCGAGTTCTTCTAGACAACTATCACAAAGAAAAAAGAATTGCTCCCGACGATGATCCTCTTCAGTGGTGGAAAGATAACGAACTATAATACAAAGAACTTGGCTGTATTGCAAGAACATATCTTGCTTGCCCTTCAAGTAGCATCCCAAGCGAGCAGCTCTTCAGTGGAGCGGGAACGTTGTACGATGAGAGGCGTTGCCGCTTGAAAGGTGAAAATGCAGCAAAAATATTATTCTTGAAATTCACACTGCCTGTCATTAAGTTTGACATCAGTTTTTCAAATGAATAATAATCCATAACTTTCCAATGGGTGGAGGCTGGGGAAAGTGGTAGGTGGGATGAACAGTGCGATGGGTCCTCGTCCCTCATCCTGGTAACACACTTAGTGCAAAATATGGTTTTAATTAATTTGACCTATTCTTTCATAATAGCTATATAAGTTTAGAATATACTTCATTTAAATAGTATTTATTTAGTAAATACCTTATGTTGAACACAAGTTTTGCAACACACAAATAGCGGTAGCGGTGTATTGCAAAACTTGTGTTCAACATAAGGTATTTACTAAATAAATACTATTTAGTATATATTATGTACCAAGTGTGGCTAAATCGCACTATAGTGGCTAAATCCAGTTAATAATTACGCATTTTTCCTAGTATATGATAACCGCAACCGCAACCGCGGTTGGAAAAAATTCGACAACCGCAAACACAACCGCAACCGCGGTTGTGAAAAACCGACCACTCGATCCATCACTAATATATATATATATATATATATATATATATATATATATATATATATATATTATAATTTTCCCATAGGTTTTGATTAGTTTTAAGCAACTTTTACTTAATAATTTTTTCTCTCCAAAAACCGTTTCTGTGTTTTAGGGTGGGAGAGACAGACAGACAGCATTAACATATTATACTCGTATATATCCAGTCCCAGACAGACAGACAGCATTAGCATATTATATATATATATAGATAGATATATATTCAATCTTAAAACTTATGTTGCTGTTAGTATGTTTTTTTGATCAACATAAAAATAATATGCATTTAATTACACTCGGTTAATAAAAATAAAATGAAGTGGGTTTTAATGGACTTTTTCTCCAAGAAGTGGCGCTATCAATTTCCATTAAATTATTTTCAAGGCATCAGTTCCACGGAAAGTATTTCAGCAAGCATCGAAGTTTGATGAAAATACTGTCGTCAACTGAGGGCACTTACTTGAAAGAATTTTCAACATCTTGATGGAAATTCTAGTCTCAGTGTATTAATGACAGAACTGTCATTTGCAAGCAGACAGTTGATTTTACTGACACATTATTGACTGCAATAATCGTTAATAACAGTGGAAGCAAGAACTGCGGAAGTTTGTTAATGTTGTCGATACAGTATATTCCAGAAGACGAAGTTGTAATTACAGAACATGACGTAATAACAACATGTCAGTAACAATAAAAAATATTTGGCTGCAACAACTAAATCATTTGGCAACCATTTCAAATTTTAGTGTGTTACCGATAAAATAAACATGACTTACGTAATCGGTACACGTTTGAATCAACTATTTGGATTCGTTATGAAATAGCGAGTTAACCAAGCATTTTACTTTATCACATTTTACTTTTTGTGATATTACTGCAAGTCAGGAATTTTCTGAATTCCTTTAATCATAAGACGAATATAAAAAATTGGCCAGAAAACATATATATACTTGCGTAGGTCTATAATTCGAGGAGAGGTGAGGGAGATCACATTCACAGAGAAACGAATCACGAGAGAGAGAGAGAGAGAGAGAGAGAGAGAATCCTTCTTTGAGTTCCTTTCAAAAAATATTAGCGTGCTTCAGTTTTGATTCTCTGTTGAAGGTTGTTCCAAAGTCAAGATTGAATGACTGATTGATTTATCAAGATGTTAGATGCCTCAGTGACATAATGCAGTGTGTAATTTGGTATACTAATAAATACAGAATATATATATATATATATATATATATATATATATATACAGACGTCCCAAAAAAATGTATACACACTTTAAATAATTATAAAGGCAGTGTTTATTAAAATACATTTCATTTTCAAAATGTATTAGAATCTACAGACATTATTTAATTGTTTTGTCAACGCCTGTTTTCAAACTGACGTCCGTTCTGGTCCAGGCACTGCTGATAACGCGAAGCAATGGAATCGCAAACATCACGAAACATTTCGTTTGGTATTTGTGTGCATTCTCGTTCAATGGCTGCTCTCAATTCAGCGACTGTTGCAGGTTTTATAGCGTAGACTTTGTCTTTTAAGTATCCCCATAAAAAAAGTCTAGTGAACGCGGAGGGTATTCTACGAAACCCCTTCGTCCAATCCACATCCACATCGTGCCAAGTACCACTCGCAATACTCCACTCTTCGGTCCGGATCATCTTCATTAATAGCATGGACTAATCTTGGAATGTAACTTTTCCATTGACAGCGCTTCAAAATGCGTTGGACAGACGATTCTGAAATTCCTACCTCACGACTCGCTTGCCGCACAGATTTTCTTGGACTTTGGTGATACGTTTCCAGTACTCTTTCTTGCTTTGTGGGGCTTGTCGATGTCCGTGGTCTTCCGGAACGCTTGTTGTGGACATTCTGAACAGTTCCATCGGCTTCAAACTTATCTCTAATTCGAGTGATGGTAAGTCGCGTTGGTGGATCTGTTTGAAACTCCCTCCTAAACTGTCTTTGCACTTCAACTGCGTTTTCACACTTCCAGTAGCATTTTAGAATGAATTTCCTTTGTTCAAAGCTTAGTCTGACTGCCATTATTAATTCTAATTGGTTTAACTTGGAAAGAAAGAAACATCAATTGAGCTATCAGCTGTTAAAGTGTGTATACATTTTTTGGGACGCCCTATATATATATATATATATATATATATATATATATATATATATATATGTGTGTGTGTGTGTGTGTGTGTACATATATATAAATAAATAGATAGATAGATGTGTGTGTGGGTGCGCGCGTGCGTGTGTGTGGTGTGTGTGTGTGTGTGAATCAATTTCGCGCTATATAGGGTGGCAACCTTATCTCAGATTAGATTCATAAATCAAGTTCTTTCACGAAGTTAAGAAGTGAATCATTATAATGGAAAGGATTCTATAACCCTTTTATTAAATTCTCATTACGCATCGCGCATCATTGATCAGAATCCTTCAAGTTCTAAGAAACTGTTTAAAGATTGCGCTAAGCAAATAAACTGAAAGGATGATTTGTAAGTATTTGTTTGTCATGTCTATTTGATGAATTTGATATGCGGTGCAAATGCCAAGTTCATCATGAACTACGTATACTGATGGTGTTCAATATAAAATTATGAAAGAAAATACATAATTTCTACCCTATAACACTGCCCAACACCAATTTTGTTGATTTAATTCTAACACCTGTTTTTAGGTAACTTTGGTGTGCTGATTTCAAAAATCACCTTAGTTTTTGCCTATCACGTCAGGTTTTCG
Source organism: Bathynomus jamesi (assembly GCA_023014485.1). Classification (NCBI taxonomy): domain Eukaryota; kingdom Metazoa; phylum Arthropoda; class Malacostraca; order Isopoda; family Cirolanidae; genus Bathynomus; species Bathynomus jamesi. The sequence continues at coordinate 611,099 of JAJOZX010000790.1, forward strand.
AGCAATCAAATACGGAGATATCGCATTTTGGCAGGGTTATGCCCAATTTGTTTTCTTTTCAAAAAATAAGTTTTTACATACTCAGAATCAGCATGGAAAAGTAAACAATTGTGCAGGGAGTGAACTTTAATATACAATGGTAATATTGACACATAAAGTGATTAAAAGTGTTTAAATAAGCAAAAAATGAATCCATGATCATGACGTCACGCTCACACCTGGGGAAATCACAGATACCCAAGATTTTAATATGCTGTACATGACCTTTAGATTTAATGCACAGATTTGCGTATTCCACAGATAAAATTTTAACAGCAAAACAGCTGTTAGCAGGTCTCAAAAATCATCAATTTTGATAAGTGCCCGTCATGGATCACCCAAAATAGGCATATTGCATTGCACATTGCACGAAAACCTGATGTGATGGACAAAATCTAAGGTGAGTTTTGAAATCAGTACATCAATATTATCCAGAAACAGGTCTTAGAATTAAATCACCAGCAAAAAATGTTTTTTTTGTTGGGCAGTGATAAATCATATCACTCAAGACTGAAGTTATTTAAACACTCGAAATGGTGCGTTTTTTTTTTTTTTTTGGCGCATGCGCTTTTCAGTGTCAAGGTTTCAGTATTTAACCATTTTCATCGTTCGAGCATGGTAGTGCGTGGACAAATCTTTTTTTACCCTGACTAGCATTTCGCGGACGGCTCTTCTGAAGGCTTAACTTTTTTCATTAGAAACTACACCACACGCACTTTACACCAAAAAATAGAGGACGTCGTCGCGAATAATTTGATGTAAACATCGAACAAACTCGTTCACTGCAAAAATGTTAAGAGCAAAGTCGACAAAATGAGGACAAAACGTTGTTCAACTGAGTAAGCCATCCGTCCGCGTAAAGCTTATTCATCGAGAATTGAAAGCTCCACCCAGCGGAGCTATTTTATAATTTACTAGCAGAGATACCCGGCGTTGCCCGGGATGTAAGAGTATGTCAAAATAAGGTAAAAAGATGAACAAAACTAAATGAACACATAAACACAAAGTTTTGGTAATTGTTTTTATTCCTTGAAAACATCAGACATTTTGTAGCACTTCAGTGTAAACAATGTTACGTGTTTTTCCATTGGGTGTCAAAACATAAAGATTGCGAGGTGTTCCAACTTTTTTGGGCCATTCTCACCCATAGCAAAAGTCACACTCAAATGTCAAAATGCAAAAACTTATTCCTTAAACTTATATTTTAAAAAGTTCTCGAAAATAATGATTTTAAGCTTTTTTTGTGTCAAAATGCAAAAACTTATTCCTTAACCTTATATTTTAAAAAGTTTTCGAAAATAATGATTTTAAGCTTTTTTGTGTTAAAATGAAAAAACTTATTCCTTAACCTTATATTTTAAAAAGTTCTCGAAAATTTTGAAACTTTTATGCACACCATTAGATTCCACTTAAATCCCGTGACTTTATGCCGTCATTCAAAACTAAACAAGATTTTAATGTATCATTTACTAAATAAAACTGTCTAGTCTACCTACCTACTGTACCTACCTACTGTACCTGTACCTACCTACTGTACCTACCTACCTACCTACCTACTGTCTAGTCTACCTACCTACTGTACCTACCTACCTACCTACCTACTGTACCTACTGTACCTACCTACTGTACCTACCTACCTACCTACCTACTGTACCTACCTACCTACTGTACCTACCTACTGTACCTACCTACCTACCTACCTACCTACCTACCTACTGTACCTACCTACTGTGCACACCATTAGATTCCCCGTGAAAAGTTATATCTGATTCACTACCTTAAACACTATTTGGTGCAGCCATATTCATTTCAATAGAGAACAAACAAACAGACAAACAGACAAACAAACAAACTTCCTCTTTTATTATAATTTTATTTATATTTATTATTTATTTATGTTGCTTGTGGGAAAAATAACAAATAATTTTGTGCATCTAGTCAGACCACGCTCGACCAAAATTTTATATTCTTTTGTGAAATCGAGGAAAAGCAAGTTAGTTCATAAATTTACAAAAATACCAAAACCATAAAAATTCTGAGTTTCACATCCAAAGCCAGTGAGACCAAATTTGTGAAGCAGCACTCAAAATGTAAGTGGTGCGTGGGTTTAAATAAATGTTAAGTTCTTACTGACTTTAAAACTTTTTTTCAAAAGTTAGTAGTATGAGTGCTTTGTGGAAAATTTGTGTTTAAAACAAAAAGGCGTTGCTTTCAAATATCCTGGACAAGTCTGAAAAATGCGTCCTGACAAAAAAACAAATAATTTTTGTGTGCATAATAATAAACCTAAAAAGAACAGGAGAAAAATAACAAAAATTTTCGTGTCAGAAATTCAGAGCTAAAAATAAAATTTAGCGGCAGCTCTTAGAAAGAATATACTCGTGTGTGTGTGTATATATATATATATATATATATATATATATATATATATATATATATATATATATATATTAAAATATACATACTGAAACCAATGCGAAAGAGAGAATATACACATAACTCATATTGTACATGAACGTCTCATGGCCGATTGGGTAACGTGGTGGCTCGCAAAATTTGAATTTTCAGTGGCAATGGTTCAAATCTCAGCGTGGTAAGGTAAATTTATTTCTAATGCATTTAATCTTAAAACTGAAATTGCTTTTAGTATGTTCTTCCTGACTGACATAAAATTAATATATATGTAATTACACTTGATGAGTGAAAATAAACTGAAATGGTATTTAATTAACATTTCCTCCAATAGATTTGCGCCACCCACTTCGATTAAATTATTTTCATGTAATCAGTTTCCCGAAAGTATTTCGTCAAGCATCGAAGTTTGATGAAAATATTGCCATCACCTGAGGGCATTTGTTCGTTGAAAGAATTTCCCATATCTTGATAAAAATTCTAGTCTCAGTGTACAGGGTGTCCACAGTGTCTTGTCAACCCAGTAAAATACTGATTTTCGTTTTTCTTTGAGACCCATTTGAAATGTGTGATAGCAGCAATTATACGATTGAACAACGCATATTGGCTAGTACCTGGGTCCATGAGCGACCACGTAATGGCAAAACCACTGAAAACATTTGTGCAGACTTCCAGGACCAATTCAATCGTGCAGTTAACCAAAAAGGCCTCTGTTGAGATGACAGGAACTGTAAAAGATAATCCAAGAACTGGCAGGCCATCTAAATGATAAATTGGTGGACACCCTGTTGTTGTTGTTGTTTAGCCGATCAGCCCACCCTGATCGAGCAAGCCGGCGGCACGCAGGTAACCGATCGCCCTCTCCGGAGTGGACCAGAGGTTCAGCGCACTAGTGATGTTGTGTTGTGTTCGTTGTTGTGCTAGAGCGGTACAGTCCGTCATAATGTGTTCAATTGTTTGTGGTGTGTCTTGGCACAGGTGGCAGGTGTCGTCTATGGAGTTGTCTCGTCTGTGTTTATATGTCCGTAAGTTGGGGTGATGTCCACATCGGAATCGTGCTAAGTTAACTCGATCCGATCTGCTCAGGTTGATCTCTGACCTGTTAATGGGTGGCGGCTTCGCACCTAGGACCGCATTCGGACCGAGTCGTGTCAGTGCTTTGTGGGTTAGGTGTGTGTGTATGTGTTTTCTGTACTGTGTGATGTCTGTGGGGCGTGGTATGGAATGGAGTATTTGGTTATAATGTCTCTCTGGTGTTACCTTAATGGTGCGAGGTGTTGGTGCATGATTGTACATGTAGTGGCAAGGGTGTTGTGGGTTAGTTGTCGCTGCTGCCATGAATTGTGTTCCCCTCATGTCTAAATGTTCCCTAACTTTTAGTATTTTTGTTTCTGTGTGCAGGTGTTCTATTGGTGTTGTTTGAGTGCATCCTGTAATGATACGAAGTGCGTTGTTTTGTATTGTTTGTAAGGTGTTTATGTGTGTGTTTGAGATAATGGGTGCCCAGCATGGGCTAGCATAGTCCATAACTGAGCGAATATATTGTTTGTATATGAGTGATGTTGTTTCCTGCTGGTGTCCAAAGTTTGTGCATGTTAGTACCCTAAGCGTGTTAAGTCTTGACGTACATTTGGTTTTAATGTCCTGAATGTGGTTTGCAAAAGATAATGATGTGTTGTATGTGACACCAAGTATTTTGGTTCTGTGAGTGTGTGGAATGTTGATGTTGTTTAGTGTAAGCTGTGGAATTACCTGGTGTTCTTTTGTGTTGCTTGTAAGCAAGGTGATGGTTGATTTTGTGGGCGCTACTTTGAGTCTATTGTGTGTGAGCCAGTCATGTATACTGTTTATGTATGTTTGTAGGTTATTTGTAGCGGTGTTGATGTTGTTGTGGGTGGATGTTAGAGTGATATCATCTGCATATGATGATAAGGTAAGCCTGTTATCTATGGGTGTTGGAATGTCATGCATGTATAAGTTGAAGAGTGTTGGTGAGAGAACAGAGCCTTGGGACCCCGTTCGGAAAAAGCTTGTTTTTGGATGACTTGCCATTAAATGTGACATGTGAGTATCTTCCTGAGAGATAGTTGCTCAGCCACCTTTTGGTGTTATTGTGCATGTTTGTGTTGAGTATTTTGTTTATGAGAGGGAAGCGTGGGATAGCATCAAATGCTTTATTAATGTCTATTGTTGCTAAGAGTGTACGTTGAGCTGGTCGTCTGGAGTTGATGCCATCCATGATGTGCTGCGTGAGGTTAGTGAGTAATGTCGTGGTTGAGTGATGAGGTCTGAATCCATGCTGAGTAGGCGATAGTGGTATGTGTGGGTTGGTGATTTGTAAGATTAGTCTTTCTGTTACTTTGGAAGGTGTGCATAGTAAAGTAATGGGTCTATAGGAAGCTGGTTCTGTTGGATTTTTGTTTGGTTTGAGTAGCGTAATAATTTTACCTTGTTTCCATATGTCAGGAATAATACAGTGTTGGTATGAATATGTGCTGATATTTGTGAGAGCTAGTATTCCTTGAGGGCCAAAGTGTTTAAGGTGTATGTTAGATATGTTGTCTGGTCCAGTAGCCTTCGAATTCTTAATGTTTTTGATGATCTTGGTGGTCTGGTCTGTATTGAAGGGTGTAATGGTCGTGTCGAGTCTGTAGGTTTTCTTGTGTCTGGCTGTTTGTCTGTCTGCGTGTTTCTGGTTGTTGTCTCTGTTTAAGTGACTTATCTTTGCGTAGTGATTAACTAGAATGTTAGCTTGTTGTGTGTATGTTGGGATATTATTTTGGCTGCGACAGATAGCCGCGTGTGAGGTGTGAATGCCGCTGTTAGAGTGGGTAATGCTGTTTATAGTCTTGTATAGCCTGGATGTATCTGTGGAGTGGTTTAGTGTTGTTATGAATTCCCTGAATGTTTCTGTTTGTTTTTCTTTGAGTTTGTTGTTTATTTCTGTGTTGAGCTGTTGTATCTGCTGTTTTATGGCTTCTGTGTGTGGTGTTTGTGTGTTATATTTGAGGTTGTTACGTTGCCTTATGAGGTGGGCTATTTCTCTAGTGTAATTTGGGTTGTATTTCCTAATGTTGCCCTTGGGTATGTATTTGTTTGCATTATTGATAATCTGATTAAATGTCTTGAGTGTTGTATCGATGTTTATGATGGGTGTGCTGTTTAATGTGGTGAATTGTTCCTCAGTCTGTATTTTGAACTGTTCCCAATCAGCTTTCTTGTAATTTCTGTAAGTGTGCCTAAGGCTGTTGGGGCAGAGTGTAGAATGTGTTGTAATGATGATGGGCAGGTGGTCTGATGACAGTTGTTTTTCTGTTCTCCATTGTGTATGTGTTGCTAGTGAGGGGGAACAGAACGTTATGTCTGGGGAGGAGTTTGAGTATACTGCTTGATGTGGTATGTGTGTATGTTCTTCTGTATTGTTAAGAATGAAGAGGCTGTTTAGTTGTGTGGCTATGTTGGCGCCTCTGGTGTTGTTTTGGTTGTGCAGGTACCAACTAGTGTCTTTGGCGTTGAAGTCTCCTCCTCAGATGACATTAGTGAGAGAGGCAAGATTGTGTAACTGTGGATTGTAATTGGCTGGCACCTGAGGTGAACTATCTGGTGGGATGTAAATGTTGATTAGTGTGGTGTTGTGTTTTGCGCGTGTTTTAATGTTAACTGCCTGTATTTCTATCGTGTTATCTGCTTGGATTGTGTTTGTAATGTTTTGGGTAGCACCAGTGTAGCTAATGCTTTTACGTATGTAAGTGATGAGTCCACCCCCGTTACCCCCAGTACGATCTTGACGGATCGCCGTGAAGTCAGGGATGGTGGGTGTTTTGTGTGTGCGTTTTAGTTTTGTTTCTTGTATAAGTGCTATGTGAATGTTTTGTTTGTGTACGAATTCCCTAAGCTGCATGATTTTGTTTGTGAGGCCATCTACGTTGTACTGTAATATGTTAATATTATACTTCTGTATGTGTCTCATGGTGCTATTGTGTCTATGTCTTTGTGTATGGTGACATGTGTAAGTTGTAGTGGGGCCTGGATTAGTCTTAATGTCGCCAGAGAGTAAGAGTAGTTCGGGAGCACGCAATTGCTCCCTGTAATTGAAAAAATAGCACGCTGAGAATAGGTCCGGCCCCGGGAGCCGATCGGCACTCTGACCGTGCCACACAACAGGCCGTCGGCTGCCAGTCTGGCCAACCGTAGACAGCCCGCTGCACGGAGATTTGAGGAAGTTTGGCCACCAGCGCGTTGATGTTTTGGTTTGACGTCGCCTCTTCGCGTTGACGTGTCCTGCGCTGGAGGATGCAGCCACTGTTTAGAAGCTTCCTCGTCAGCTGCTAACACTTTTTTCACGTTGTTGTAGCTACCTGTTAAAAGCTGCTGGTAAATATTTGTTGTGGTTTAACTTCGAATTTTTAACGCCAAATGTTTTTTGTGTAATTCTTGTCCTGTTCTTTTAAAGGTTTATTATTATGCACACAAAAAAAGATTTGTCTTTTCGGCAGGACGCATTTTTCAGACGAGTAATTACACTGAACAACACATTTTTACTTTTATTCTGTCTCAGTAAACAAACATATGAAGTCGACGCTGCTGATTCCGAAAAGGTTGTTCATTTTAGTGTATAACGCATAGTTTCCATGAAATCCTAAAAAATATTGTATATTGTTTATAATATGTATGATATGTATAATATTGTACAGTATATTGGATGTAATTAACTAAATATTATACAAAATATTAAAAAATATTAACATCACATACTATAAGAGTAGCAATAAACACGACGTAATAAGACAAACATCACATGTGGTCAGAGTTGCGAGATAATAAAATAAATGAACAGCTTTTACTACAAAAATTGAATATATTTTTCAAAACAAAAAAAATGGAAATTTCTCAATAACTATACGTGATAGGAAAATAATAAGACCATTTTCGTAATCAGCGTTAAAAACTCTACAGTATAATAATGACATAAACATTTCCTGATAAAAAATCATGGTTGAACAGTGTTACTGCTTGATAATTTCAAATATGTGGAATTTCTACTGAAATTGAAAGACAAATTTCAATAAAATTTAATACAAACGAACGACTTGAAATTAATTTTTCACATGTTTTTTGTTCATTTAATTGTTATTATTATTATTTCATTGTTTGCAGTACTTATTGCAAGAAAGACGGAATGACTATAATCTAATTTTGAAAGCTCGGGTCTGTATAAGTTCTTGGCTTTCTGTACAATACTTAATATTTATAATACTAGGGGCACTCAATATATTTTGTCCCACCCTTTTTTCTTAGCTAAATAATAGGCCATGGGGCTGGAATGTCTTTTGGGCCGTAAGTTTGAACTTTCTGTGCTTCATATAACCGGATTTTTCCAGTTTGAACCTCTCCTCCTGTATAAAACCGCTTTTAAACGCCCTTGTATAAAAAAAACCGATGGTTAACGCAGTTTCAAAAATGGCGTTTGACAGTGATGTGCGTCGTAAACAGAGAGCTGTTATCGAGTTCTTACCTGCAGAGAAGGAAACGGTTGAAAATATTCACAAACTCTACAAAACGTTTAAGGAGATGCTGTTGCTGATCGAAGCACATTTGAACGCTGGTCTAAACGTGTGAGATCATCGGTGAGAGGGAGAGCCAGCCTCGATGATGAGCCACACAGCGGTCGCCCGGCATCGGCTGTGGCATCTCACACTGTACAACGTGCTAACAGTATCATTCGATCAAATCGGCGCGTCACATACAAGGAGCTATCACTCGAGCTAGGAATTAGTGAAGGAAGTGTGAATACGATAATTCAGCAATTTGGATACTCAAAAGTGTGTTCACGGTTTGTTCCTCGCGAACTGACTGAAGATCACAAAGCCCAAAGAAAAGAAATTGCTTCTGAGTCGTTGGTTCGATACGAGACAGAAGGGGATGACTTCCTTTCACGAACTGAGACTTGGGTACACCACTGAACCTGAAACAAAACGCCAATCCATGGAGTGGCATCACGCTGACTCCCCACGCAAGACAAAGTTCAAAATAGCTCCCTCTGCAGGAAAGGTTATGGTCACCATCTTCTGGGACATGAAAGGGGTGATTCTGGTGGCCATCTAATATCAGACTGTAGGGTGCTCATGGCAGATGGGTACTATACAGCCAGACAATAAAATTTGCAAATATATCCACTGGAAGATCATGACAGCATTAGAATTGGAATGCAGTAAAAATGTATGGGACCATACACCTGCATCAGTCACTGGAAATAACCATTACACTATATACTATTACACAATAATTCCAACTGCCACTTTTATAGACAACTCGGCAGTAAAACCAGACATAGTAGTGTGGGACAAGAGGGAAAACGGTGCCTTACTTATTGAGGTCAGTGTCCCAAACGACAACGGCCTTAATAGAGCAGAAAGGGAGAAAATCACCAAATACCAGGCGCTTATTTACGACATAAAGAGAAACTGAAGATTGACAGAAGCTGCCATTCTCCCCATCATAGTTGGGGCAACAGGTATGATGAAGAACATCCTACCAACTTACCTGAATTCAATCCCAGGACAGCCCCAGGCCATAGAAATCCAAACAGGGGCATTAAAAGGAACGGTCACCAACCTTAAACGAACGCTAGGCCAAGTTCAGACATAGTTGAAGTGTTTGGCTTCGGGTGGAAACCCACTTACAGCTATTAAAAATACTAAAAAGAGTATAAACCAAAAGTGGACATTATGAAGAAAGGACAAACACTCAACTCAGAGGCCTACATTGCTACTCTACAGAGACTCCAGAGATAAAGCGAGTTCGACCGGAGAGAAAACTGGAAGACGTCCTTCTTTTGCACGATAACGCAAGACCACACAACAATTTGCAAACAAGAGAGGCCATCACAAAAATGCGCTTGATTATGTTACCCCACCCTCCATACAGCCCGGATCTGGCACCTTCAGACTTCCAATTGTTTGGGCCAATGAAGGATGCTATTCGTGGAAGAAAGTTTCAGAGTGACGATGAGGTTGTTGAGGAGGTTAAGAGGTGGCTCCAGCGGAACACAGCGGACTTTTACCAGCTTGGTTTTGCTTCCGCCCGAATTATTCATTCTGACGAAGATCAAGCTTGTCACTCCACCTTAGACCTACAGTTTAACGTGGAATCTGAACCACGTCCCACCAGCAGCCCAGCGTCTTAACCACTAGGCTACGCAGGGTACCTATTTATCTACCAACCAATTTATTTATTGTGTGGAAGGATGAACAGCTGGGTTTTGCTGCGAGCCGCCTGCCATCACCGGGTCTCGAACCCGGGGCCGATGGATTCGTAGTCAGCGACGCTAACCACTACACTTTTTACTGTATACGGCATTTCACGGTAGTCTTTATTTTCATCTAAAAAATGAGGCTCCCCATTTCAATACCTTCTAAGAGCTTAATAAAATCGTTTGGAGTTCTTTTTTTACCATTGAATATTTCATTGACATTAACGTCGCTTAAGATGCTGCCAGAGGTGCTCATAAATGTCGGACGTCATTACTACTACTACTACTACTACTACTACTACTAATAATAATAATAATAATAATAATAATAATAATCGGCACAGAACTCCCATATCTAGTTCATATTTCAAAAGTTAATGGAGTTGAATGAAGTAAAATACTAATACTTAAAAAGATCTTTCTCAAAATGCATCTCTGAAACGTCATTTAACAAATGGATTTGTTCCTAAGAACAAATATATATATATATATACACAGTATGCATAATTGTGTGTATATATATATATATATAAACTTGACCTCGATAAAGTAAGGAATCGCCACACGAGACACGTGGAAGGTTGAAAGGAAAGGAAAGAAAGAGAGAGAGAGGAATCATAGTTTTTCGAATATCACCGCGTTCACCTCCATCAAGACTATAAAGCTCCACTTTCGAGGTACGAGCAGGGATGGCAGGCACATCTGAAATATCAGATTTGCCTTGGTAAATACCTTAAAAAGGAGATTTATGAAATTATATTTTTCAGACGAAGCTTATATATCAAGAAAAGAAATTTGTGTGTGGATTATTTGGACTCTTATTTTAAACTATTTGACTTTTCCGTTCGCTTTCTCCAAAACATTTCTGAAAATAAGAAAACGCTGATCAGTTTGTCCTCGAGAGAGAGAATAGCTTTAATTATTGCAGTATTTTGCTACATTTTTGCTTGGCCTTCAAAAAGACGATGGAAAATTGTTTCATTTGGAGGTCCACTCCTCAAAATGGCCTGCAGTTAAAATAATTCCTGTAAACACGCTTTAATAAGCACATTACATATACTGTACGTGTAAACAGATATTATGGGGAGCTAAGTGAATTTGTAACTTATTTTAATACGAGACTGATATGAGAATAATAATTAGTGAAGGGTTAACGGGTGCATTTCTGGTAAAGCAGGTGAAATAAAGCGTTTCTCAAAATGTTACTCTTGAAAGGAAATGTTTGGTTTCCTGGATGATGTAGTGGTAAGAGATGTACTCAGTATGTGTTACACGAACCAAATCGAATTTCATAATGTCGACATTCGAACTTATGCAAGTAGGCCTATGTGGATTTCAGATTCCAAATTACATTTAAGATTTTCAGTGAAAATGACTAACCTAACCTAACAAGACTAACCTAATCAGACCTAACGTAACCTAACCGAGCATAATGTAATTTAACCTAACCCAACTTAACATAATCTGACTTAATTTAAACTAACCTTTTAGTATCAACCTTATGCATGTCTATATTGTGCAGATCGACTTTGTTCCACTACCCGCCCGGTATGTGGCCCAGCGATGCCGGGACGAATCCCCCCTGCGCTGCACATTTTACTTTAGTCTCCATTTTATACATACAGTAGATGATATAGACTGATAGATAGGTTGATAGATAAAATGAAAGACGGATAGCTAGATAGATTATAGATTAACAAGTAGACAGACAGAAAGGAAGAAAGATAAAATTAAAAATAGAATCAACCCAAATACAAATATATCTATTTTATCATCCTTTTCAGCGTATTGACTAGTCCTTAAATGTTAAAAGACAAATGATATACATGCTATAGAGCAGTGGTTCTTAACCTTTTTACTACCATGCCCAGTCTAGGAATTGGTCCTTCCCTCCACGCCCCCCTTGGAGGGGGATACTTTTGCATTTTTTCATAAACTTCTCAATATTAGCCCATGCTCTCGTTAAGAGAATAACAAATACAATTAGTGTTTTTCCCCAAGGGATCGCGCCCCCCCTGGAAATTACCTAGGGGGGCGCGCCCCCCAGGTTAAGAACCACTGCTATAGAGTATAGAGAATCACGGAAAAGATACTTTTATATAAAAGAAAATGCTTTCATGTATTTAAAAAAAAAGAATTAGCGAACTAAATGAAAATTTTCCAGCAGTCACAAACGAGGAGCTATCAGCTTTCACTTTCCTAAACTGTCACGAATTCCTTCTACTATATTTTATTCAGTAATTCCTGGAATTGTTGCAAAAAAATAAAAATTAAATGTGAAAGGTTCTTCAAGTAACACTCTATTTTACTTAAAAATTGATGCGCTGAAAATAAAAGTAATTATTGAGAATTCTGTTCAAATTTCGATGGATTTTACTCTTTCGTTAAATAAAGCTGAGATATCACTAAAGTCTAGACCATAAAGAATTGTAATGAACTCGGAAATTTTGTTTGATATTTTGTTTGGGTTTTATATATATATATGAAAATTTCTCAAGAAATTAGAATAGGGGAAAATAAAAGACAGCTTGAAACACGAAACTGTTTGATCTAAATTACACCATGCATTTTTTTAAGGATTTATTCACTACATATAAGAAGTCATCATTTCATTGAAGCATCATTTCTGTGATGACTGCCAAGACCATCGTGCTGAGAGACTTAGTTAGTTACATTGCCATCTTTCGCACTGGCATTAATTGAATAAGGGAGCACTGATCCAGAGGCACTTCCAGTTGGTCATCACATCCCCATTTATGGATTCCCACAAAGGTGCACATCGTGTATGTGATTTTCTCCCTTTTCCCAAGAAAATATTGACATAACATAATTTATATTGTGTCCTTTGCATAGGAATTACTTAGAGAAAGAGGCACTAATCCAGAGGCACCTCTAGATGGCCAACACCCTAACATTTAAGAATTCTCCCGACAGTGTACGTATGTGTAATGTTTTCCATTTTCCTACGAAATTTTGTCACACACTATTTAAAACATAATTTCTACTTTAACTAAGTAGTTTTCCTGAAGTTGAATATGTCTTTGAAAGTTTTGACTTCTAAGAATTCCCATCAAACTTCTTATCTGAAAACTCCTACCACATTCATTACAGAAGGGAACATCATAACTTTTATATAAAACTAAAAGTTTCTCTAGCCTAGCTAAGTTAAATATACCATAAGTTTCCAGAAAGTACTAACAATCCTACACTATATACCCAAGTAGCATCCCTGAAACTGAAAAAGTCTATTTGGAGGTTTTTACTCCCGAGAGATCCCATCAAGTTTCCCTTATCTACTGATGGTGTATCATCTGAGAACTTCCAGTGCTCTGAAATCAGACGAGATCAACATCTCCTACTACATTTAGGGACAAATGGAACAACACTACTACTTCTAAAATAATACTCTATCCTGACTAGCCCGCCTCCTTGCAAGCAGCTTCTTTTCTAATGACAGAAAAAAAGGAAATAGCAAAAGAAAGAAAGGAGGGAGGGAGAGGAGTGGCTTCCAATTCGGAGGTTTTGACTCCCAAGCAGTAGCGACTCCAGGATTCTGAAATTAGGGAGGCGGAAGGGCGGCAGAGAGATAGGCTTGGGAGGCGAAGTTTGAATTTGGAAACGGGAAAGGAAATGGTTAATGAATAAAGAGATTATTGAAAGTGTGCATTACATTTATTTTCAATACTCACAAACGAAATGGACCAATATAAAATAGTTTTTAATTCAAATAAATAATGTTCCATCCTAATGTTTAACACTGAATGTTATAAACTGCTGAACTAAACAAAAACGTAACTTAGTTTTCCAATCCACTCCACTTTGTTTTAGTAAAAGATTTCTCACATAAGTAAAAAAAACTAGTAGATTACATTGGTCAACAAAGATTTTTCAGCAGAGAAAATTTGTGGTGTCTGGATAGCATTTTTCACGCTGATTCCAAAACTGCATTCAGATGTTTTCTAGCAGGTATAGTTTTCAAGGTGAAGGCATATATATAACTACACAGATTTAACCATTTTAAATAGGCAAAATACTAATATTTCAACATTTAATTGTGTTTATTTTATTGTGTTTTTTTAGTTTATTCATCTTATTTATTTCAATTATCTTAATTATACATCTTATGTATTTCAGGTGTGAGCTTTTACGTCTAGCAGCATTGTGACTCAGGCAACAACGCCGTGCTTTGTGTTTCAAAAGATCAGTCCAGTCCAAGAACTTGTTGTGTCAAGTTGGTGTACATTTTTTTTTAATTTATAGTTTGCTCAGGTCAGTCAACATGCCTCGACAATGTAAGAATGACCCCGACAAGTTCTGTTTCGTATGCGGCCAGTTGACAACTAAAACACAGCGACGAAGTATTACAACCGACATTAAGAAAATATACAAGCTATACTTTGGATAAACCATGGGCGCCACATCAAATCTGTTCTGGCTGTTCAAATGGATTACGTGATTGGCTAAACAAAAAGAAAGCTTCAATGCCATTTGCCATACCCATGATATGGAGGGAGCCGAGAGATCATCATGAAGACTGTTATTTTTGTAGTGTGAACTTAATGGGGTTTTCTGCCAAGAACAAACACCAGATTGTATATCCAAACTTGGTTTCAGCACGTAGACCAGTAAAACATGGGGGAATTGGAATGGGCAATGTTTCATCAAGTGATAGGCTAGATTCTATCATAGATGACATGGAAAGTGATGAAGGTGCAACTGGCGTTTCCGGACCATCTACAGAACCAGAGTACACTTTTGAAGGTAGACATTTAGAGCCTAAAAAGTTAACCCAAGGACAGTTGAATGATCTTGTTAGAGACTTATCGCTGTCTAAAGAGAAATCAGAGCTTCTCGCCTCAAGACTAAAGGAGAACAATTTACTTGAGAACAATGTTCGTATTAGTTACTACCGAAAGCGGAATTTTGAATTAACAGCATTCTTTTCAGTAGACGGTCCTCTCTGTTATTGCCATGACATCAATGGACTATTTACAGCCATATCTCAGACGTATGTGGCATCTGAGTGGCGCCTCTTTATTGATTCGTCGCAGAGAAGCCTGAAAGCAGTTCTTTTGTATAATGGTAATATAATGCCATCCATCCCCATTGCCCATTCCGTCCATCTAAAAGAGACATATGACAATATGGATATACTACTTAAGGCAATCAAATACGACAGTCATCAATGGAATGTTTGTGGAGATCTAAAAGTTATAGGAATGCTTATGGGTATGCAGTCAGGATTCACAAAATTTTGGTGTTTCCTTTGCCTGTGGGACAGTCGCGCCACTATAGAACATTACACCAAAAGTGACTGGCCACTTAGGTATACATATGTCCCAGGGATAAGCAATGTCCAGTCTGTCCCTTTAGTGGATCCCCAAAAGATCTATCTGCCACCTCTTCACATTAAACTTGGTTTAATGAAGAATTTTGTTAAAGCAATGGGTAAAGTCAATTCTGAAGGGTTCCAATACCTTTCAAGGAAATTTCCGAAGGTTACTGCAGCAAAATTGAAGGAAGGGATTTTTGTTGGGCCACAAATAAGGGAGGTTTTGAATGACACTGAATTTGAAAAAGTCCTAAGTCCGCTGGAATTGAAGGCTTGGCTGGCGTTCAAATGGATATGTGAAAACTTTCTTGGAAGTAACAAGTCACCTGCGTATAAGGATGGAGTCAAGAACCTCCTTGATGCCTTCAAAGAAATGGAGTGTCGAATGTCGTTAAAAATTCACTTCCTGCATTCCCACTTAGATTTCTTTCCTGAAAACCTTGGTGCAGTGAGTGACGAGCAAGGAGAGCGCTTCCATCAAGATATTCAGATGATGGAGAAGCGCTACCAAGGATATTGGAATGAAAGCATGATGGCGGACCATTGTTGGATGCTGTATCGTGACAATCCAGGCCAAATTTACAAAAGGAAATCACACTCACAGCGCTTTTAATAAAATAATGTATATATTCTTTATTTATAAGTACATTGAATAAGGTATATGATGTATTTGTTGTTTAGCATTCCTAAGTGTGATCTATACATCCATAAATTTTCTTATAGCAATATCAAAAACTTAAAAATATCAAAACCAGTGTATCTATATAACTATACGTGCTAGAAAAGAAATAAAACCAGATTCGGAATCAGCGCGAAAACTGCATTAAGAAAAGTGTTATCATGTTTGTGATGAGAAAAAAAAGTTTCATTTTGTTGGCCAGTGTTATCAAAGAAACTTATTCCGTACCCTTCTCGCGCAAAAAAAAAACCCACTACTTAACTATTCTCTACGTTACTATTCGTTTCTCTGTTCGCGTTCAGTTTCCCTGAGACCGACAAATTACATTCCCAAACGAAAAACAACTATTTTTGGCTTGCCTACGTTTTATATAAATCTTACTTTTTTATCAATCAACCTCCCGAGTAGCGCATTATCTATTTCATTCAAGTGAACGCCATCTTGAGTGAATAGATCTACCGAATTAAAATCTTACCAAATATTTACGAATTCTACCCCTAAAAGACACACATCGCTTCTAATTTAGTACTGAAGTAAATTGCTTTACTAAACAATGCATTACTTTCACAAATTCTCAGTAGAGTTTGGTATTTAGCTAACAAATTTTCTGTCCTATCACTAAAATTGTACAAAAAACTATTCCCTCCAACCTGAGAAATTAAAAGTGGATTTGCAGCATCTAACTTTAAATTCTTTACCTCCTGTTCTATTCCATCTATTTTAATGCGTGATACGCATATTCTTTTTCGTTTTCCTTTATTTCTTAACGAAAATTCACTATCCATCTGCCTAACAATGGATGAGCCTATCAAAGCCGTTTCATTTTCTTTATTTATAGACTCTAATAGACTAAATACATTTTAACAATGCAACTGAAAAATCGACGACGCCTTAAGCTCAGCGCCGTTTCTAACCAAAGTAAAATTATCATGGGTTGAGTTATTTTTATTCGATTGAAGTTCACCAGTAATTTTAGCTATCTTCGCGTCAATATTTTGTATGTTACCCTGAACTACTTTAATGCGACAGTTTAATTTATTTATAAAATTCGAAGAACTATTAAGCTCAATTTCTTTTAAATTATTTTCAATACTTGAAACCTTTCGTTAATTACAGTTGGATTTTTTTTTTGCAAATCTACCTTAATTTTTTTAAATACACTATCTATTTTAGAGAGAGAGAGAGAGAGAGAGAGAGAGAGAGAGAGAGAGAGAGAGAGAGAGAGAAACTACTTAGAATACATTTACGAGAAAGTAAGCTTAACTCAAACCCCACCCAACCAATGTCCTTTATAATCCTTTTAATAGGCTTCTTTGAAAGGTTTGACTCCAAGCCTTCTCATATTGACAACATCTAGTACTCCGAAACCAGATCAGACCAGTGCCTCCTACTATATTTACCACGAAGGTGAATCACTGCTTGTACCTCTAAAATTAAGCACTAATACCTAGCAGAGAACAGCCTTCCCTTAAACATAAGCTAATGAGGAATTTTGACTCCCGAGAGTTCGCTATTGCTTCTTCTCTCTAAGAACCCTCGGTGGTCTGAAACTAAATCTGCCCAGCTCCTCCTACTATATTTAAAGCAAAGAAAGAAGTAGAAATAGTTCAGTGGTTAGTACATACATAAATATCACTATCAATGACCTCATTTCCTAAGGATTTGGGGTGAGAAGCCAGAAAACAGTCCGGATGTAAAGTACAGAAGTTAGTGAAAAGGAGAAAAGGCAGAAAGTAAGGAGTACATATCCATTCACACATCCGTCCAAATGGACCAACGCCCCCCTAACCACAAGGCAAAATTCCACATCTATGGCGCTTCCAGGACTTGTCAGGAATAAAGGGGAGACAGTTCTGAACTTACATACTTTTAGCAAACCTCTTCCATTCCAACCGACTCGCAGCCACTTCTTGTGCACTACCCAGATCAAGTCCACACTTATTCAAGCAATCATTTACCATATCCATCCATCTTCTTTTCGGCCTTCCTCTCCTTCTTCTACCTTCGCAAACACTCTTATATATTCTTTTCACAACTCTGTCATCTTTCATTCTTTCAACATGTCCAAACCACCTAAACACACTTTCCTCATTTTTCAATTCTAATGACTTCTGAACACCACATCTTTCCAAAACAGAATTTCCCTCTTTTCTCCACCTGCTTTTACCCGCATTTACTTTCAACAACCTTCTCTCGCACACCGCCACAAAACTCTTTCCCTCTTGAATATCACGCTCACTCTGAACAGATAGCACAGTATCATCTGCATACAACAAATTTGACAAGCCAAACCTATTCCTGTCACACACCAGATTCGATCCACTTTCCAGTCGCATTTTCACCCCTCTCATCGCTCCATCCATAAATAGATTGAACAGCCATATATACTCAAGACCTGCCACAGTGCTTCTCTACTCACTCCATCATACGCTTTCTCAAGATCATGTATACTTCGTAATCTCTTTCACATGCTTTCTCAATCACTTGTCTCACTGTAAGCATTTGATATACACAGTCTCTTTCACTATCCTACCATAACACTTTCCCCATTACACTCATCAGATTTAGCTATAATTCTTACATTTACTACTTTCACCTTTCATTTTGTACAATGGAACAATTATTGTTTTCTTCCAGCCTTTAGGCACAGTCCCATGTGTCCATACACTCCGACATATGCACCACAACAACTCCAACACTTTCAGTCTTCCATACTTAATTATTCCCCCATATATTCCACCCACACTCGCAGTTTTTCCATTTTTCAGTTTGCGAACTGACTCTTTCACTTTACACTCAGTCCCCTCAGACATCCTGTCACGTGACCTCCTCACACGCCAAATCCCACCATACTTATATCTGCACTCCTCTCATCTCTTCCATCCATCAAACCCTCGAAATATTCGTTCCATCTATTCAGTAGATCCGCATCCGCTGTGGCCATTCTTCTACTTTCATCTCTTACTCAAACTTTTTTTCTTAGTTTCATCCCTCCAGAGCAACATTTTATTCTCTACATAGTTTTCATTCCTTCCAAACTTATTATTTACTCTCTGTTTCTTCTGCAGTATTAGTTTATTTACACTTCTCTTGCTCTTTTCATACACCCTCTTTCTTCTTCGACTTTCTTCTCTATCATAATTACTATGCACACACAACATCCATTTCCTCCTTTTACCTTCAACAGCTGATGGAACCTCGACATCCCACCAAGCTGTTGTCTTCTTTGGACCTGTTTTTTCCACTCCACACACAATCCTTGCATTCCTAACCAGACATTCATGGTACCCATACCACATCTCACTCATATTCATACGATCTGCAACTTCTACACTCAATTCATCATTTGCTTTCTTACTACTCATCCGCTACCTCTCTCATCATTAACTTTTCCACTCTAATTCTTTCGTCACCCATCATTTTTCCATTCATTCTTTTCTATTCTCCACACAACCTCACTTTACACAGGACTATCATGTGGTCAGAGAGACACCCACTCATACCTCGCACTACACGTGTGTCACATACCTCTTTTCACGAGCAAATAATCTATCAGACTTTTCTCATCATGTATATCATTTGTTCTATACCAGTTATACTTAGGTACCACCATATGTTCAAAAAAAGGAATTTGTTACACACGACTTTCTCTTATTGCATAACTCTTTCAGCCCACACCCAGTATCATTCAGAATTGGTACACCATGCTTCCCCAATACCTCATCCTCCGGACCCATACCAACTTTCCAATTCATTTCTCCTATCAAAAACTTTTTGTAGCATGCAGACACTTTTCCGATCACACTATGAAGCTCTCTCCACATGGGGCATATAGTACAACCACTACTGCCACTTTCATTCTCGCCAACTTATATTCCATACAAACAATTCGGGAACTGACGCACGAGAAGTCTCTCATTGCTTCATATCATTATCGCAATCATCCACATGCCCACACCTTCTTTTCGTCTCACCCTCTCGCTCACACCCATCCTCACACACTTAGCAACCCCACTTTCACACGCTCCACCTCCTTTCATCTTTGTTTCACAACCACAGAACATCAAACCTCCTACCCTTAAATACCTGCGCCACTTCTGCTCTCCTTTGCTCATCATTTATACCCCTTACACTCCACACATCCACACGTGCCTGCTTGTTGTGTGAACAAAAATTTTATGCTTGATATTTTATGCTTTTGAGCGGATATGATGCCAATGATGTGTGAAAGGAAACGTCTCTTGAAGACGAAGAAGACGAAGTCTTATTAGCGTAAGAGCGTTGAAGTGTGAGCGTAAGAGGAGGCAAATGCGTGAAATGACTCCGTGAAAAGAGGTTATAAAGCAGGAAAAAACATTAGGAAAAAGTTATTCGTAGCACGAGAAGGAGAGTGGAAGGTGCGATGAAATCTAATAAGAGTCGAGAGGGAAATGCAAAAGAGTAGCTGAAAAGAACCTATGAGAGGAGTTGATCGCTTATTAGCGAGAGAATAGGGAGAAATTCCTGCAAGAAGTAAGAAAACGAGTCATGCGAATGGTACAGCCTGACTTATATAATGGTAAGGGCATGATACCATCGTAGTAGTTTCAGAAAGTTAATTGTGGGAGGGCTGAAATAAGATCTGTAAGTAGCGATTCAAACTGCAAATGGACGGGAAGCCGCCCATCCTAATCGACGTGAAGGATTAGCACAAAGAACATGAATCCGGTGTCTCATTGCAATTACTCAAAGGATTATTAAAAATAAGTGAGTATGCAAAATCCATAGAATAAAGGCCAGGAATTCGTTAGTCAGTTTTTTTCATTTGCATTATGTTTTATGACAATCTACTCTTTATAAATTAAAGGGCGTAATTTTAAATTACAGGGTGATCCAAAAAGGTGTTCCAACAAATAATGTGTTACATAGATATTTTGGGAACACATTTTTTGGATCACCATATATATATATATATATATATATATATATATATATATGTGTGTGTGTGTGTGTGTGTGTGTGTACACATTATTTTTTAAAGTGCAAGCAGAGATGTGCAGTATCAATGACACTATATCTTCAGTACGGTATCTTAGATGCAAATTGTATCGTATATCTGTATCTTGAATAAAAATATAAAAGTATCTTATATCTTGTATCTTTGATGCAAATTTATCTGTATCTTGTATCTTAAAATGGTATATTTGATACAAAATATATTTCACGAATCTCAATCCTTGTCATCGTGACTTTTGAAGTGTTTATCATCAAGGATTAAGTTATCAAAGTCTTTGTTTATATACCAAAACTAATTTTTAGGCACGTCATTTAAACTATAATGAGATAAATCAGGAGTTCCCAACATTTTTAGGTCAACGTGCCACATTTTGTCACCATGCGTTAAGGAAGGAAGGTGTACAATTTAGGGTTATAACTTTTAGACTTTTTTTCAAATAAAAGATCTCCTGTATCATACATCGATGAACTTTTGCTTAAAAACAATGAAAAAGACCCTAATTCCTCTCAGCTTTTAAAAAAGTCACCCCCAAATCAAAAGTTTGAATCACCATAACCATATATTTACGTTACTACTCATAAGTATATAAATATATTATTATTAGAGGGCGGACTTTTAGGTTTTAACCTAAAAAATATTTTCGAATTTTTCAGTACGCTAATATATCGTGAGATCGCCCGAAAAATCACTTCCGGTGCTCAAATTCGATGACTAATATCAATCCACCCATACAAGAAAATTCTAGAACACACGACATTGTTCTTCATGCACTCGCAAATTGTATAAAAGCACGAAATGAAATCAACCGAATCACTTGTGTCCAGTATTGCGCAATAGTTACTCAACTGTTCAGTTCAACTCAACTTCAGGTAAGCTTTTATTATTTGTAATATGTTCGCTTAATTAAAAAACGTAGCGAAATGGGGAATTCGCTTCTGCACTCTTGAACATTCCAGAACATTTTTTAAATTTATTAACCATAATAATTTGTTGAATTTTTCTTCCATTTTAACACGTAAACAAAAGCGTCTCCAGAATGTTTTGTAGAGGGGAGTCAAACTCAAAAAATATATAGAGCCCAAAATATTTGGTGATAAATATTTTCGTGAGACGTTCTATGGATGTTCTAAAAATATTTTCCAAAATTTTATCACCTAAAAAATAAATATTTGGTCATATTTTTTCACCTAAAAATCCGCCCTCTAATTATTATATTATTTCTATATATTATATTAATATTATATATATATATAATATATAATAAACAAACAAACAAATCAACTTAATACCTTTTTATATCTGTTTCAGAAGCAATATAATGTCACACAAGAAAAGTGATACTACCATACAGAAGAACAAGGATATCTGGACCAATAATCTGGTGAGATTCCAGCAGTCACATAGAAGAAGAGGAAGTGTACCTTTAGAAGAATCTTCACTAGAAGAAAAATGCAGAATGCCACTCCAAATCCAAATCATTGGACGGTACCAGTTTCTTGGAACAGAAATCAAAGGAAGAAAGGAGCGAATAGTGGAAATTTCCAAAGAAGTTACAAAATTATGGAAGAATAAATTGAATTTTCCGCATGTGTCAGATCAAGTAATACGAGCAAAGCTTGACAAGGTGATGAAGACTTATGATGAATGTGTCAGGAGGGGAAAATATGATGCCCTGAATGAACTTTTTGATATCACTAAAGTAAATGGCCAATGGTTATCCTCGGAAGACAAACGACTGTACCACCTTCAAGTGGAAAGCAAAGGAGAAGTGGGGTACTCTACAGGTCAAGTTGCAAGTGAAGAAATGATTCACCCTTCAAAGAGACGAAAATTGCCTGCTGAATCAGCATCAACATCTTACAATCATGTATCTGGTGGTAGTGGTACTGAATCTGAAGAGAGCGAGCATGAAGATGAAGATGAGAGTATTACTCCACCAACCAGAAGACATAACAAAAGTAAAGTTGCAACCAACTTGGTGACATCCACAGGAGTATCAACAAGTAAAGCCGCTAAAATATGCAAACAGTTGTCACTTGATGGTATTGACATTCCAACACCAAGTCAAGCAGCAATTTACAAGTCAGCATACAAAGAGGCTGCTAAATTGAAGGAGGAAATGATTGAAAATTTTCAGATGGAAGAGTGGTCTTTACATTTTGATGGAAAGCGCATTGAGGAAAATGAGTATCAAGTAGTGGTACTTAAAAATGAAAGAACCGAAGTAAAATTGGATGCATTGCGTCTGAAAGATGGCAAGGCTGAAACTATTGCTGAAGGAATTGCAAAAGTTATTGATGAATACACCTTATGGAATGCAATAAAGATGATCGTTGCTGATACAACAAGTGTTAACACTGGGAAAAAGAGTGGAGTTGTTGTCAAATTGCAACGAATGTTCTCAGAGAAGGGTATCTGCAAACCACAATTTATCAGTTGTCAGCATCACATTCTGGACAGGATTCTCCGTTTGGTAATGGACGAAGATCTTGGTGCTAACACCAGTTCTCCAAACATCGAATATCCATTTGTATCCCAACTGGTGAAGAATTATGAGGAACTAAAGGCACAGTTTGTTAATGGAACAGAAGAGGTCCTCGAGAAATCAGGATGGAGAGATGATATTAAGTTTTTGTACCATCTAACACGGGTGTTTAGATTCTTTGAAGAAAAAGGGAATTTTCCTTTGATTAACTTTCAGAAAATTCCAAACATCAGCAATGCGAGGTGGCATTCAAGAGCCATTCTAGCTATCCTTGCATTTATTCTTATACCTACAAAAGGAAGACTTTGGAGAAGGTATGCAGATTCATTTCATACAACTGGGCAGAATATTGGTTTACTAATCAGATGTACAATGAAAATGACTTCAAGAACTTGTCAGAAATATTGAAACCTTACAAAAAAGCATTGAACTCATTGGAAAATCACTGGAAGCAGGAGCCATCCCCACTCAAGATACCAAGAAGTAATCAGTGTGCAGAACGTGCAATCAAAGTTATGCAGGAACTGTATGCTGCCTGCAGAAACAAAAACAAACTGCAACTTCGGTTTATTCTAAGCAATAAGCAGTAATATATGTACAAGTATTATAACGATTATGTTGTGAGTTCTTTTATTATATTACATGGAATATGCAATAAAGTTACGTATGCAATAATCGATTTTTTGATTTCGGGGTGACCTTTTCTAAAAAGATATTAAAATGAAAGTTAATTTCTTTGTTTTTAGGCAAAAGTTCATCGAATTAAAGTACAGGAATATTAGGTTGTAAAAACGTTATAACCCTAGTGTACATACCACCTAACCAAAAACCTTAGGGAGAGGACTGTGGTGTTTAATCTTGAATTTTCAGCCTTATCTTAAACGTTATATTTATTCTAATGATGAATTGACATTTGTACGTAATCAAAATCTTTATTTTGGCCTTGTATAAGGTGGCCACAAAGTCCCTTTGTATGAAAAACAAGGGCAACATACAGATATGCTGTAATTTCACTGCAAAGGGACTTTGTAGCCACTCTGTACGTTATCGTTAAATAATCTGAAATGTACTTGGACTGCAAATTGGATAGCACGCAAACCCGCAGCGGATTATTCATCTACAACTAATATTACTTTTGAAATTATCATCAAATTACGAATTAGCAAGAGGCGTATTTATAACCCTCTTGCGTAACACCTCTTGTTTTTCTTATTGAAAATGAAAATGAAAAGGTTTATTGGCAGACTATAGTCCATATGACAAATATTATTAATACAATGACAGTTTATATACTAAGGATAGAAAAATATACAACCGATGAGAAATAATACAGTAATGTCGAGGTTAGGTGGAGCTACAGACAGATGTTTTCGTACCAAGAATTCCAAAGTTTAGAGGGCAAACGGCAGGACTCATGGATAGCTTGGATAATCGGGTTGGTTGATTTTTTAATTCTTTGCATTAGACTGTATTGAGTTCGTCTTGTTACCTCCGGGAAGCTCGGGACATTGCGAGTAGCAAACATTTGCGAAGCTGAGCGTCTCGGGGGTAATTTATGTAAGAGTCTAAAAGACCTGTTGTACAGCAAATTTAGGGTCCTGCCAGAACCTTTTTTATAATTCGCCCAGTGTTGCTGTCCGTATATATTGCTGCAGAAAGTACGGAAGAGTGTCTTTAGATTCACTTGTACAGAACCGGAAGTTCCTTATAGTCAGTCATATTCGCTTTAGCACAAAGCTTTTGAGATTGTTTTCTTATATCTGAGTCATCACTCAAGGAGCTGGTGATAGTTTGACCCAAATACTTAAACTCTTGTACTTCCTCAATTACTTCACCTCTCAATTTAAACCTAATATCAGCTGGCTTATTACAGCTTTCAGGATGTAATTGCATAACCTTAGTTTTTGTAACATTAAAAAAAATTTCATGTTCTGCGAATGCACTTCGTAAACGTTTAGTAGCCAATCCACACCTTTAACAGAGGGACTTATTAACATCATATCATCGGCATAAATTAAGTTATTTATCCGTGTGTTATCTATACAACATCCTACTGTCGCCTCATTAAGTGAAGCAATTAATCCGTCAATGTACACATTAAACAGCATATGAGAGAGCAAGGAGTCTTGTCTCACCCCGCAAGAGGAGCCAAAACATTCTGATAGTACATTGCCTCACCTAACGGTAAAAGATTGGTGGAAATACCAAAATTTCAATAAATTTAATATGTACATGGGAACCTTCCTGTCTTCTAGTTTTTAAATAAAATATTGTGATTCACTCTATCATATGCCTCACTTTTATCTGGAAACAGCTATAAATAGTTGAATTACTGTCAGTGTATTTAGATATTATTTCTTTAAGTACATAGATACACAGGTCAGTTGGGTGAGATCTTTTAAAACCAAATTGATTAGATGTCCATAGGTAATCATTTAATCGGAGTAACAAGAGTTTTTCTAGTCGTTTCGAGAAGCAGGAAACGACAGCAATAGGCCTGTAATTATTGCTGGACAGAATGTATCGCACTTATTTTTTACCAGGGGGCAAGATATATACCCTCATGAACTCTGCAGGGATATAGCTATGAACAAGCATGGCTGATAAGAGCAATGATATATGCAGACATACTACGTCATTAGCATATTTTAAGTGCTCATTCGATAGGTCATCTACCCGTGACGCAGACCCAGTCTTTAAGTCTTTAATTAACCTCTTTACTTCAGGAACTGATATCAAAGTATTTTCCCTGCAATCTATCTTAAGATTATCCCTACTCACATTGTTAAGAATGTTTGAGTAGTATTTCTTCCACAGCTTTGCAATTTCATCCACCCCCCCGACATCCCATCGATTGTCGGAAGAAGGGCACTTTTAGCACCCGTTTGATTCTTTACAAATTTCTAAAATTTGTTATTATCATTATTTATGTGAGCTTCACAGGCTTTTGATGCTTGAATAGCCTCTTCTTCCTGTTTACATCGCCTTATGGCCGCCTTATACTGACCCCTACTTCTACACATACTCATGTATGCTGGTCCTAATCTGGGTCTACCATGAAAGCGCCACAAATCGTAGGCGTCTTTTGATTCCCTCTTCAGGGGGGGGGGCAATAAAAGCATTCCATCCAGAAATAATCTAAGGATGATACTAGTTGTAAGATTTAATCAGGGGGCTTCCTGTTTCTCTTAACAGGGATACTATCTCACTATAATACTGTACCTATCTATGAATTTACAGTGAGAATCATTTGAGCAAGGATTACTACAGGCAAGATGCAAAATTTTTAAATTACACTGGTCAACAAAGATTTTTCATCAGAGTAAAATTTGTGGTGGCTGGATAGCATTTTTCACGCTGATTCCAAAACTGCATTCAGATGTTTTCTAGCACGTATAGTTTTCAAGATGAAGGCATATATATAACTACACAGATTTAACCATTTTAAATAGGCAAAATACTAATATTTCAACATTTGATTGTGTTTATTTTATTGTGTTTTTTTAGTTTATTCATCTTATTTATTTCAATTATCTTAATTATACATCTTATGTATTTCAGGTGTGGGCTTTTACGTCTAGCAGCATTGTGATTCAGGCAACAACGCCGTGCTTTGTGTGTCAAAAGATCAGTCCAGTCCAAGAACTTGTTGTGTCAAGTTGGTGTACATTTTTTTTGAATTTATAGTTTGCTCAGGTCAGTCAACATGCCTCGACAATGTACGAATGACCCCGACAAGTTCTGTTTCATATGCGGACAGTTGACAACTAAAACACAGCGACGAAGTATTACAACCGACATTAAGAAAATATACAAGCTATACTTTGGTTGCCATCTAGGTGACCAAGATAAACCATGGGCGCCACATCAAATCTGTTCTGGCTGTTCAAATGGATTACGTGATTGGCTTAACAAGAATAAAGCTTCAATGCCATTTGCCATACCCATGATATGGAGGGAGCCGAGAGATCATCATGAAGACTGTTATTTTTGTAGTGTGAACTTAATGGGGTTTTCTGCCAAGAACAAACACCAGATTGTATATCCAAACTTGGATTCAGCACGTAGACCAGTAAAACATGATGAAACATTGCCTATTCCAATTCCCCCAAGTGATAGGCTAGATTCTATCATAGATGACATGGAAAGTGATGAAGGTGCAACTGGCGTTTCCGGACCATCTACATAACCAGAGTACACTTTTGAAGGTAGACATTTAGAGCCTAAAAAGTTAACCCAAGGACAGTTGAATGATCTTGTTAGAGACTTATCGCTGTCTAAAGAGAAATCAGAGCTTCTCGCCTCAAGACTAAAGGAGAACAATTTACTTGAGAACAATGTTCGTATTAGTTACTACCGAAAGCGGAATTTTGAATTAACAGCATTCTTTTCAGTAGACGGTCCTCTCTGTTATTGCCATGACATCAATGGACTATTTACAGCCATATCTCAGACGTATGTGGCATCTGAGTGGCGCCTCTTTATTGATTCGTCGCAGAGAAGTCTGAAAGCAGTTCTTTTGCATAATGGTAATAATCCATCCATCCCATTGCCCATTCCGTCCATCTAAAAGAGACATATGACAATATGGATATACTACTTAAGGCAATCAAATACGACAGTCATCAATGGAATGTTTGTGGAGATCTAAAAGTTATAGGAATGCTTATGGGTATGCAGTCAGGATTCACAAAATTTTGTTGTTTCCTTTGCCTGTGGGACAGTCGCGCCACTATAGAACATTACACCAAAAGTGACTGGCCACTTAGGTATACATATGTCCCAGGGATAAGCAATGTCCAGTCTGTCCCTTTAGTGGATCCCCAAAAGATCTATTGCCACCTCTTCACATTAAACTTGGTTTAATGAAGAATTTTGTTAAAGCAATGGGTAAAGTCAATTCTGAAGGGTTCCAATACCTTTCAAGGAAATTTCCGAAGGTTACTGCAGCAAAATTGAAGGAAGGAATTTTTGTTGGGCCACAAATAAGGGAGGTTTTGAATGACACTGAATTTGAAAAAGTCCTAAGTCCGCTGGAATTGAAGGCTTGGCTGGCGTTCAAATGGATATGTGAAAACTTTCTTGGAAGCAACAAGTCACCTGCGTATAAGGATGGAGTCAAGAACCTCCTTGATGCCTTCAAAGAAATGGAGTGTCGAATGTCGTTAAAAATTCACTTCCTGCATTCCCACTTAGATTTCTTTCCTGAAAACCTTGGTGCAGTGAGTGACGAGCAAGGAGAGCGCTTCCATCAAGATATTCAGATGATGGAGAAGCGCTACCAAGGGTATTGGAATGAAAGCATGATGGCGGACCATTGTTGGATGCTGTATCTGACAATCCAGGCCAAATTTACAAAAGGAAATCACACTCACAGCGCTTTTAATAAAATAATGTATATATTCTTTATTTATAAGTACATTGAATAAGGTATATGATGTATTTGTTGTTTAGCATCCCTAAGTGTGATCTATACATCCATAAATTTTCTTAAAGCAATATCAAAAATTTAAAAATATCAAAACCAGTGTATCTATATAACTGTACGTGCTAGAAAACAAATAAAACCAGATTCGGAATCAGCGCGAAAAATGCATTAAGAAAAGTGTGATCATGTTTGTGATGAGAAAAAAAGTTTCATTTTGTTGGCCAGTGTTATTAACGAGGTGGCCTGTTCTGTCTTTGTATTCTATTCTCTGTTGCATATGAACATTAGACAAATCGACGCGATTATTCTTACCTATTGAGTTCTTGTTATGTTGTGTTGCGCATAAATTGGTAAAATTAATTAATAGTTCTGATGGTCTATGATCAGAAAGAGGGAAATCATGCAGAATATGAACTCTAACAATTCGATCCTTTAGATTATTACTATTGAGACAATGATCAATCCACCTGGTGGTACCACTTATATCACTAACGTATGTATCATAAAATTACTACTGATTACCCCTAAAACATCTACATCACTTATACTTAATTTGGCCGACTCGCGCATGTTACCCAATTCTACAACGAATTCAGAGTTCACATGCGCGTTAAAGTTCTGTCTTTAAACTTAAACTGATTAGAGAAGTATCTTGCACCCAGAAAAGTATCTCTGTATCTTGTCTGTTTTTTAAAATGTATCTTGTATATTTGATACACAATAAGCTAGTTTCTCGTATTTTGTATCTAAGATACACTTCGTAAGTTATCTCGCCCATCTTTGAGCCTCAAGTTAAATCTCAGGAAAATCTACGGGAACCACACATAACAACAGCCCTAGAGGAATTTACAAAGCCAAGAAGTAACACAATAGCCAAATCTTTTGTATCGACCTTCGCGGGGATCCCTTGAAACGCATCTTGCTATTACTGTATATGCAAAGATTTCATTTACAAATGGAATCTATTTCTAAAACTCTAACGGAATTCTCATTTTTCTTCATAGTTCCTTTAGCTTATTTTTACAGACACACACACACACACACATATAAATATATATATATATATATATATATATATATATATATATATATATATATATATATACACACCTGTGTGTGTGTGTGTGTGTGTGTGTGTGTGTGTGTGTGTGTGTGTGAGAAGAGGGACGACAAGCTTGACCTTCATAAAATGAGGAATTATCGCACGAAACATTTGAAAGGTTGAAAGGAAAGGTATATTTCGTGTATGTGAGTGTGCATGTGAGCATAGATTTTAATACATATTTCTGTATAATTACATTCCATACTCCTTCTTTAGAGAGTATATATATAATCATTGAAATGAAGACATGGAACAATTAGCATTGTGAGGATCTCTTTTCTAATATGAAACCGCGTGACGATCTAGAAAACAAAAGCAGGAACCCACAAATGAAAAGAAAAGCATGACTGTAATAGTTTGATTCACTGTAATTTAAAACAAAGGGAATGCAGTCTTTGAAATGTATAAATGGAGGTCTAGGTTTTTCTAAGTGCATAACAGAGGTATTACTGGAACAGTTGTGTATTAAAATACCTCACCTGCTTGTTCTTAATAACGGTTATTTTTTACCGTTTCAAATTGGTAATTAGTTTATTTCTTATTTTCTTTTAATATATATATATATACACACTGTGTGTATATATATATACACACATACTCGTATGTTTTGTAAATGGTGAGACATTCAGGTGACGAGAGATGTGGTTCAATATTGACATTTTATTCTGAATAAAAACTCTTAATTTAAAGAAATACATTTTTTCCATTTAAAAGTTAATTACTTTTTAAGGTAAAGAAAATTAAAGAAATTTCAAAGATAATTTTCGGTGGAAAAAAAAAAATCTTTTAATCTGAGGTAATTTTCTTTCATTTTAGTTAATTATCTTTCAAAGAATTTTCTCCAAAATATTCTTTTGAATTAAAAGATCTTTTACCTCGCGTATTTCATTATGATGCCAGATCCTCTGATGTTCACTCTTTATACGACGATTAATCAGAATTGAATCAGTGTAAACTTTTTTAACAGTGATAAGATAGTGAAACGGTGATTTCGAAGTAACTTTTTTGAAAGGTTCAAAGTTAATTTTCTTTTTCAACGACACTTTTCATTGAGTGGAAAATATAACTTCAATCGAAAAAATGTTGGTTAAGTGCAAAAAAAATCCATTCTCATCCAATTCTCTCGTTGGCGGAATGGATTAAGACCATGAAAGAACGCTGACTTTGAGGTCGAACCCCCTTTCAGTAATACCCGGCTCAGAAATTCTGAATCTGTATTTATATTTTTTAAATGTTGACTCCAATTTAATGTTAATTCTGTACATGATGTATTTAGCGAAATTTAGAATTGAAAATTCAGACGAACGTAGGAAATGCATACACTGTAAATATTTGGGAGTTTCTGTAACTTGTTCTATAGTCTGTATATAGGAAACAATAAAAAGATTAGTCCATTAAACTCACAGAAGATATTAAAATCAACTTTGAGTAATTTGAACTCCTTTAAAGATATTATTCTATCCTTAACTGTCAAATATAAACCATCGAAAACAGTATAGAAAACTGGCACGACCATATATATATATGGTATGGGAGTAAATGTAATATAATATTTGGGGTTGTGTAACCCTCTCCGTAACAATAAAGGTCATATGACGGTCGGGACCTACAGCTTTACGTGGGATTCAAAGCACGAGTAGCTATTTCATCTGAACGCGGAGGAACTGACGTCGAACTCTCTGTGAAACTACGTCGAAACACAGAAAACAAAGACCCCCCCACAACCTTCTACACACAGAAATATTAACTTCTATTATCTCAAATCACTCAAAAAAAAGAAGTTTTGAAGACCATTTCTTCTATCTAAAGAAGTTATGTATCATTAAAAGAAGTTATTATATCATCTAACAAGAAGCTTTGATACCCAAAAGAAAGAAAACTTCCCGAGAACGGCTCCTCAAAAAGAAATTACAAGTTCTAAATTTAGAACGTTTTATTTTGAGTGAATAGTGACATTACTTTCATATTAGCTTGATCTTCCTCTTCCATGGTTAACAGATCGAGTAAAATTTGACATTTACATTTATTGTTTAATAAAAGTCTATACCCGTTTCAAATCAACAAATCACCGTTGAAATCTACGATTTCAAAACGGATTTTCCAGTTGTCAATAGCAAATAAAAGTCACCATCGCTGATTTGGCAACTTCAATTTAAATTCAATGTTAAATTATTTTATATATATATATATATATATATATATATATATATATATATATAAATAAAACTTATATATATATATATATATATATATATATATATTAATGTAAAGAACGACGCTTGTGTAGAAGAGCGTTCTGCACAAGATGAGGAGGGAGAACGAACAAATGAAAAATGAGGTACCACCCGGGAATCAAACCCGGGATCATCCGATTGCCGGTTAAAATGTATATATGTACGGCATGCAAAGCTGCCCCCTCAAGGCATTGATTTCTGCTCGTATGTAGGAGAATTACGACTTCTGATTGATCGAGGTCCATGGTGTAGTGGAGAGCATATCTGACCGGCAATCGGATGATCCCGGGTTCGATTCCCGGGTGGTACCTCATTTTTCATTTGTTCGTTCTCCCTCCTCATCTTGTGCGGAACGCTCTTCTACACAAGCGTCGTTCTTTACATTAATTATACTGTGTGTTGTTTGCAGTTAAAAATGTGATATATATATATATATATATACTGGATCTTTTGTTTAATTTACATGCTACAAAATATCATTAATTTCAAAGAACTTTGGAGTTTTTGACATAAACACATGCTCAGCGTAACAACTTTCGAGTTCAAGAATCCTTTGAAGTCGTTCTTTGAAGTTTTTTATGACTCTTACAAGTGTATCTGAGCTGATGCTTTCTCCGACCAATGTGACCATTTCCGACTTCATTTCTATGTTGAAGTCAGAAGACATCCATACCTAAACCGGCCAGAAAATTGATTTGAAATTATGTGGTCAGTGAAGGGTCCGGATAGGTAATCCAACACTGGATTTGGGCATTTTGGGGTTGCATGTGTGGATATAATCAACTAGGGAACACTTGCGAAGGTTATGGAAAACTTCAAAGAACGTCTTCAACGGATTCTTGAACACGTATAGGCTGTCACTTTGAGCGTGAGTTCATACGAAATAAAAATTAATGAGGTCCTAAATTAATTAAGAAACTGATTCGATGTTGACAAAGGACCGAGCAAAACACTTTTAATTTAAAAAATCCTTTTGATGATAATGATAATGATAAGCTTTATTGGTAGGATATAAATTTAATAACAATATTTAAAAGTTATTAATTTTTAAAGCAAATGGAATTTATATGAAATTAAAATATTTTGCGAATTAAAGCAAAAATAGTAAATATATATATGAGGCGTCGCGAGGCACAATGACGAATGCGCCAAAACAAAGTTTTGACGAAAACGACTTTAAAGTTTGTGAAAGACAACTTTATTAAAATACATACAATTCGATTTTTCTTTATTTTGTAATTAATTTTATGAACATTGAATGAGTGAATGATTAAACGATAAAACAGAAGCATTTAAAGTTATAGAAAACGGAATTTTCGCCCGTTGGTTGATTCGTCATTAGGGTGGATCGATTTTACATTTTTTTCGATTTCCATATTCTAATAGAGACAAAAACTTGCGCATGCATGAGAAAATAGCCTCTGCAAAATCTTAGCTTAATAGGTAATCATCTTCTGCCCCCGGCAGAGCGATGAAAATCATATTTTAGTAGTCAAAAACGTATTTTTAAACCCTAGCCTAGAGTCATAAAATTTTGCGTGTGTGTTATTTCATGCCTAAGCAACGATATAAATGCTATGGGAAATATATAAATGCATTATTTAAGACAAAGAGCCGATCTGAAAATATGTATATTATACATATTTTCAGATCGGCTCTTTGTCTTAAATAATGCATTTATATATTTCCCATAGCATTTATATCGTTGCTTAGGCATGAAATAACACACACGCAAAATTTTATGACTCTAGGCTAGGGTTTAAAAATACGTTTTTGACTACTAAAATATGATTTTCATCGCTCTGCCGGGGGCAGAAGATGATTACCTATAAGCTAAGATTTTGCAGAGGCTATTTTCTCATGCATGCGCAAGTTTTTGTCTCTATTAGAATATGGAAATCGAAAGAAATGTAAAATCGATCCACCCTATATCGTCATTGTGCACCGCGACGCCTCATATATATATATATATATATATATATATATATACACTCGTGTATATAAACTAACGAAAATTGTGCAATACGGATTTGGATGTTCTTTGAAATGGGCTAACATGGAGCATTGTTGCTTTCAGTGGTCAACTACATACGGAAACCTTGTCAGTACATTGGCACCCTTATTTTCTTGGTAATGCTGCTGCGAGCTGCTCGTACACTGAAATAGGAGTATGGGTGGAATGATTCTCTATGTAAAAAACTTTAAGTTTTCATCCCTATACTTAAGCTATGAATGCATCGACTGATACATATACTGTGTATATATGATACAACCTTACAAAGGTTCCGCGCGATGATTCCTCATTTCGCGGAGGTCAAGCTTGTCGCCCCTCCTCTCGAGTTGGCCTGGTGAAGTAGTGAGTTGGTTTCTTGTGCTCTCCACGTCATATAGCAAGGTACGCCCGGCTCATCGGGGATTATTCTGAGCCAGGCGTCTAGTCTTCTTTTGAAGATGTCCACTGCAACTCCCTTCGTGTTTCTTAGGTCTTTGGGCAGCTGATTAAACAGTTTTGGTCCTCTCATCACAAAACTATTTTCTTTCAGGGTTAAGGATGTTCCCTGTCTCGCCTTCAATTTGGGAATACGACACAGTCTACCGTTTCTACTTTCCACCGTTGTTTGGGGAGTTATAGGGTTCAGAGTAAGATTAGGGACTAGTTTCTCCATTATTTTCCAAGTGTAAATAATGGTGTATCTCTCTCTTCTCCTTTCTAGTGAATAAGTGAAAATAGGTTTAGTTCGCGTAACCATTCCCAGTAATTTAGTTCTTTGCACCCTTTGATCTTTGCTGTGAAGCTTCTCTGGATCCCTTCCAGCTGTCTAATGTCTTCTTTTTTATATGGGGATGTTAGGACCGAGCAGTATTCCAGTTTGAGTATGATCAGAGTTTTCAGTAGAGGAATCATTACATTCCTATCCCTTCGTTTAAAGGTTCTTAATATCTGTCCCGTTATTCTCTTTGCTCTGTTTACTGCTCTCTTATTTTGTATTTCAAATTTCGCATCATCTGTCATTACAACCCCTAAATCTTTTGCTCTGAAATTTCTCCGAATTTCCTGTCCATTTGGTGTATAATATTCTATGGATTTTAGGTCTTCTCTTTTTTCATACCGTAACAGCTGAAATTTCTCGGTGTTAAACTTCATACTGTTGTCTTCCGTCCACTTGTAGATTCTGTTTATGTCGGTTTGTAGAGATCCTATATCTTCTGGGTTTCTTATTTTTCTACTGATCTTTGTGTCATCCGCGAAGGATGTTACTGTGCTGTCTCTGGTAACGTCCTCATCTATGTCAGTTAGCATGATTATGAAGAGTAGTGGAGCTAATACTGTTCCTTGTGGTACTGAGCTGAAGACCTCTGATTCTGATGAAGATACTCCCTGTACTATAACGACTTGCCGCCGTTCACTAAGGAAATTATATATCCATTTCCTTACTTTTCCTGTTATTCCCATATATTTCAGTTTATGTATTTTGATTCCATGGTCACACTTGTCGAACGCTTTGGCAAAGTCTGTGTATAGTACATCATAGTTTTCATTACTTTCAAGTGCATCAATAATGCTGCTGTAGTGTTCCATTAGTTGTGATAGGCATGATCTGCCTGACCGAAACCCGTGTTGGTTATCACTGAATTTTTTCCGAGTTTTCAGAAAGTCATAGATTTTCTGTCTAACTATTCTTTCAAATATTTTAGTGAGATGAGATGTAAGTGACATTGGCCTATAGTTTTTGGCCTCGGATCGATTTCCTCCTTTATATACTGGGACTATGTTCGCGCTCTTCAGGATGCCCGGTATTTCTCCCATGTCTAGTGGTCGTCTCCATATCCTGTATAGTGGCTCAGCGATTGCATTCTTGCAGTTTTTGATCAGTGTGGCATGCCATTTATCCGGTCCTGCCGCTGAGTGTGTTTTTAGTTTCCATATAGCTTCTGTAATATCATCTGTCGTAAAGTCGAAGTCCGTTATACTTTCCTCTTGTAGTTCTTCTTTAAAGAATGCGTTTCTATCGTGTATCAATTTGTCAGTTTTTGGGATACTGAAAGATGATTCGTACTGAGCTCTTAATATTTCAGCTACTTCTGTTAGCTCATCAGATAAAGCACTGTTCTCGTTTTTTAAAGGTCCGATAGTCGCATGGTTTTTCGACTTTCTTTTTGCGAAATTATAGAAATACTGAGTTAACCTTTATCGCTTCGATAGCGTCGTCGTCTTCTTTTCTGTATGCTTCTCGATTAGTTCCTGTATGACGTCATCGATACTTTGCAGTTTATCATTTAATATTTTTCTGATGTTGTTATCTTTACAGTTACTTAGTTTTGCAGTCACTCTTTTTCTCTTTCGAAACAATGCCCTCTTTTGGCTTTCGAACCCGCTTCTCTTTCCTCTTTGTTTTTATTTTTGGGACATGTTTTTCCACAATTCCGAACGTCTTCTCCTCTAACGTCATTAGCATCTCCTCCGTTGTCTTGGCCTCGAAAATGGTTTTCCAATCTATTACTTCCATGCTGGATGTCATCTTCCCAGTTTATAGCTTTGTCGTCTAAATTAAAAATTTCGAATTTGCTTCTTTCTGTTGTGCGTGTTCTTTCCTTTCCTGTTGCCTTTATATTAGTTATTATTTCAATGATGTTGTGGTCCGATATCATAGTTGGGGATATTTCTACATTATCAATTAGATTACTGTTGTTTGTGAATACCAAATCTAGGCAGTTGTTTTTCTTGTGCTTTCTGTTATTTCTTGCGTTAACATAAATTCATCAGCTAGAGCTAGTAGCATTTTTACCTGCTCCTGGTCTTCGCACGTGCCTTCCTTGTCCTGGTGTATACATATATTTTTTCCTAACCTTTTATATTTCATGAATGGGAAATTAATATCACCACAGAGAAAAATATTTGGGGTTGGAGAGTGCAGATCTTTTACCCAGTTTCTTACCTCTGTAATGGAATCTAAAAATTTTGAGGTTGGCGTGTTCGGGGGTCTGTACATTACAATTAGCACCATATTTAATTTTCCAACTTTTGCTGCTACACATTCTACGTAGCTGTTTGAGGTACTTATAGTAATTTCTGCCATATGCCTCTCGCGTGTGTAAATAGCACATCCTCCTTTACGTCTCACTGTTCTGTCGGCTCGGAGTATGTTATAGTTGTCAATTTGTATTTCTTTTTTGTCAATACAGGAATCACAATTTTCACAGTTCGCCTGGCAGTCCTTTAGATGAGTTTCCGTGAGGCATGCAAAGTCAGCTCCGGCTTCTTGCATGAGTCCTTTCAGGTATAAAACTTTGTTCAGGGAATGGTTTGATTTTAGGCCCTGAATGTTGCTAGGATTAGTTTTATTTTTTCTCTTTCGTTTTCGCATACAGGTGGTTCCGATTTGTTTTCCAATGGGGGTGCCGGTTTCGTTGCCTTGTGGTCCTCCGATAATTTGCCTCTTTTTATCTTTGTTGGTACCTGTTGTCCCGATAACCCATGAAGAACCTTTGTGCGTGCCTTCTGTCCGGCTCTCGAATTCCGATATTTGTCAGCTGGTTTTGTAATTGCTGGATAGTATTTAGCAGCTGAATTGTGTTGGCTGCGTCTAAAAAATTGGCACTCTTCTTTGATGTTCGTTTTTCCTGTTCACTCGTTGCGTTCCTATGATGGTGATGGTAACGGTATTTTTTTCAATATTTGCAACTCCCATATCTTGCATAGTGTTGCAGACCGTAAGATGGTGGAACTTGCATTTCTTATCAAATTTGCAGTATCCACTTGTGTAATGCGTGTTGCATAATGTGGGATGTGCATATATGCATTGCCCATCCCGATATCTGCAGTTCCCTTTCGCGTAGTATTTACATACGATATTTTCTACGCTTCTACTTCTTGTTTTCTTATTATTTTCAAAGTTCTTAATTTTGGTATTATCATTATTTTTCTTTGTATATATATATATATATATATATATATATATATATATATATATATATATATATAAATTTAAGATACGAAAGAAACTTCCTTTTTCTTGAATTCCAACTTCTTTGAAATTATATAATAATTATATATATATATATATATATATATATATATATATATATATATATATGGAGAGAGAGAGAGAGAGAGAGAGAGAGAGAGAGAGGGTGAGTTTAACATCCACTTAGCTTAACCGCGCTGATTAATAATTAATTGAAAAGCCGCATCTGCTCAACGTTTGTAATTAACATATCATTACTGAAAAGCAAAAAGTTTTTCCCCCCAGTCGAAATTATTAGCCAAAATCTTCCACTAACGAGGACATAACCATTTTCCTGTTTTTTTCCATTGATAATACGAGATTGTTCGCATCAACAGCCTTAATGCGTAGAAGAAAAACTAAAAATAAGAATTAAATGCAGTAGGAAAAAACCTGTGAAAAGGAAAAATCCTCCTTATAACTAAGGCGTTAAGAACGAGTATTGATTTTTTATAACCAAACTCCCCTATAAATATCAGATTCTCAATAAAAGAGTCGTTTCTAAATTTCTATGACTCGCAATGACTTTCAGTTTTTTTTTAAATGGAAACTCAGTCGATGTTACCTTCTAACGTTTACTCTTTTTCCCGTTAATATGAAAAGAGGGACTTAAGTTTCTCTTAATTTTTATGGTAAATTGGTACAAATGCCATTCATAACTTTTACTGCCTTTCAGCAAGGTAAAATGTGTTATTTTCATTACTATACTGCAATTTGTGCTGGGATTGCAAAATTGGGAATTTATTAATAATGTAAAATATAGTAAAATTTTAACATATTTGGAAAACATAAGTTAGTTAGCATATAAATTCACGTAGGCCTCAGATGAATTTAGGAAAACAAGGACGTGACTTTTGTCAAGAAGCCAGAAAAACAGCTTTCCTAACTAATCTTTTTTGCATTAGTACCAATGGCTGTAGCGAAAATTGACGTGTGCTTCCGTAAGCAGTAATACAGTATTGTAGGTGTGGGTACACCCTAGTGAATTATATGGATCGAAGAACCTGTTTTGGGAGTGCTGTACCAGCTTTTGTAATTACGAATGAGACCTTCCCTAATTTGCTGCATAGATCTTCAGTGTGCTCTTTGAATGCGAGGTTTGAATCGCTGGTAATTCCCAGAAGTTTGGCCGACTGCACTCGCTGAACAGGGATTGAATTTATGAGTAGGTTTAAAGGTGGCAAAGGTTTTTTTTATGACAATATTTTTTTTAAATATTTAAGGCTAGTTTGTTGGCATTAAGCCATACATAAACACTTTGGAGCTCATACTTGTTGGTCGTTTGGAGTGGTAAGGAGTCTTTATGTGAGGTTATGATCTGCATACTGGTAGCAGGAAGAGTTATTTAGGGACCTGTGGAAGTCGTTTATATAAAGGATGCCCAGGATAGGTGCCAGAATGCTCCCTTGAGTTTTCCCTGTGGGAGAAGCGTCTTGCCTGTGAGGTAAAAGAAATCTGTGCTATAAATTATGAATTGAACCATCTTAACGGTAGTCTCCTGAAATCGTAATGTTCGAGTTGTTTTAAGAGTATGTCATGAGGTACTGTGTCAAAGGCCTTATCTCGATCAAGTAAGATAATTGTTGAAGGTTTTGTCGTTAAGATTGCTATAAAGTTCTTCAAATATTGCGGTTATCGCGTCATTTGTCTTGTGTTTACTTAGAAAGTCAAACTGTTGTTTGTGTAGGATTTTGTATTTGAATATGAATGCTATTATTTGATTATACAGTGTGTACACAAATTATCTTTACAACTTCTCTCTCAAATAAAAATATTAGAAAACGAGGTACATATACTCTCAAATAAAAATATTAGAAAACGAGGTACATATACAGGTTTTGCGTCATCTGTGAAAGAAAGTAATAAAGTTTCACATAACCTCAAACACATTCAACACGGGCAACATTTGTCACACGTAAGACGTCCAAACGGTATTCTATCTCCATCCATGTACACTGCAACATTTCAACGTCAACTCTTGCAACAGCAACAGCAATTCTGGTTTTTAAATCGTCGATGTTGGCCACTGGAGTTGTGTACACGAGCTGCAGCCCGTCAGCTACAATTGCTACATTCAACTGTGTATAAGGTTTTACGTAAACGTTTGCGTATGTATGCTTACAAGTTGCAACTGTTGCATGCAATCAAGCCAGATGACAGGTCAGTCCGTACAGAATTCGCGAATTCCATGCTTGAGTTACTGGACTAAGACAACGATTTCTTCAAGAAAATTCTGTCCTCGGACGAAGCAACATTCACGTGTCCGGTAAGGTAAACAAACAAAACGTACGAATTTGGGGATCAGAATAGCCTCACACTGTACTCGAACACATTAAAGACAGTCCAAAAGTTAATGCCTGGTGTGGCCTGTTACACGATCGTGTGATTGAACCTTATTTCCTCGCTGAGGCGACAGTAACAACCACCAATTATCTGGATATGCTTGAGAACGACGTCTATCCACAGTTAGAGAAACTGCAGCCTAATGTGTTTTTCAAGCAAGATGGCGCATCACCATATTGGAGCTTGTTGGTACGAAATTCCCTTAACATGCATTTCCCAAATCGGTGGATTGGCCGTGGGGGGGCCCATCTCTTGGCCGGCCAGATCACCAGACATAACACCCTGTGACTTTTTTCTATGGGGTTATGTAAAAGACTGTGTGCACACAACTCCAGTGGCCAACATCGACGATTTAAAGACCAGAATTGCTGCTGCTGTTGCAAGAGTTGACGTTGAAATGTTGCAGCGTTACATGGATGGGGATAGAATACCGTTTGGACGCCTTACGTGTGACAAATGGTGCCCATGTTGTTGTTGTTGTTGGTTAGCCGATCAGCTCACCCTGATCGAGCAAGCCGGCGGCACGCAGGTAACCGATCGCCCTCTCCGGAGTGGACCAGAGGTTCAGCGCACTAGTGATGTTGTGTTGTGTTCTATATTGTGCTAGAGCGGTACAGTCTGTTATAATGTGTTCAATTGTTTGTGGTGTGTCCTGGCACAGGTGGCAGGTGTCGTCTGTGGAGTTGTCTAATCTGTGTTTATACATCCGTAAATTAGGGTGATGTCCACATCGGAATCGTACTAAGTTAACTCGATCCGATCTGCTCAGGCTGGTCTCTGACCTGTCAGTGGGTGGCGACTTCGCACCTAGAACCGCATTCGGACCGAGTCGTGTCAGTGCTTTGTGGGTTAGGTGTGTGTGTGTGTGTGTTTTCTGTACTGTGTGATGTCTGTGGGGCGTGTTATGGAATGGAGTATTTGGTTATAATGTCTCTCTGGTGTTACCTTAATGGTGCGAGGTGTCGGTG
Source organism: Bathynomus jamesi (assembly GCA_023014485.1). Classification (NCBI taxonomy): domain Eukaryota; kingdom Metazoa; phylum Arthropoda; class Malacostraca; order Isopoda; family Cirolanidae; genus Bathynomus; species Bathynomus jamesi. Next base: position 652,374 of record JAJOZX010000790.1, read on the forward strand.
CATGATTGTACATGTAGTAGCAAGGGTGTTGTGGGTTAGTTGTCACTGCTGCCATGAATTGTGTTTCCCTCATGTCTAAATGTTCCCTAACTTTCAGCATTTTTGTTTCTGTGTGCAGGTGTTCTATTGGTGTTGTTTGAATACATCCTGCAATGATACGAAGTGCGTTGTTTTGTATTGTCTGTAAGGTGTTTGTGTGTGTGTTTGAGATAATGGGTGCCCAGGATGGGCTAGAATAGTCCATAACTGAGCGAATACATTGTTTGTATATGAGTGATGTTGTTTCCTGCTGGTGTCCAAAGTTTGTGCCTGTTAGTACCCTAAGCGTGTTAAGTCTTGACGTACATTTGTTTTTAATGTCCTGAATGTGGTTTCCAAAAGATAATGATGTGTTGTATGTGACCCCAAATATCTTGGTCCTGTGAGTGTGTGGAATGTTGGTGCTGTTTAGTGTAATCTGTGGAGTTATCTGGTGTTCTTTTGTGTTGCTTGTTAGCAAGGTGCTGGTTGATTTTGTGGGCGCTACTTTGAGTCTATTGTGTGTGAGCCAGTCTTGTATACTGTTTATGTATGTTTGTAGGTTATTTGTAGCGGTGTCGATGTTGTTGTGGGTGGATGTTAGAGTGATGTCATCTGCATATGATAAGGTAAACTTGTTATCTATGGGTGTTGGAATGTCATGCATGTATAAGTTGAACAGCGTTGGTGAGAGAACAGAGCCTTGAGGGACCCCGTTCGGATAAAGCTTGTTTTTGGACGACTTGCCATTAAATGTGACATGTAAGTATCTTCCTGAAAGATAGTTGCTCAGCCACCTTTTGGTGTTATTGTGCATGTTTGTGTTGAGTATTTTGTTTATGAGAGGGAAGCGTGGGATAGCATCAAATACTTTACTAATGTCTATTGTTGCTAATAGTGTACGTTGAGCTGGTCGTCTGGAGTTGATGCCATCCATGATGTGCTGCGTGAGGTTAGTGAGTAATGTCATGGTTGAATGGTGAGGTCTGAATCCATGTTGAGTAGGCGATAGTGGTATGTGTGAGTTGGTGATTTGTAAGATTAGTCTTTCTGTTACTTTGGAAGGTGTGCATAGTAAAGTAATGGGTCTATAGGAAGCTGGTTCTGTTGGATTTTTGTTTGGTTTGAGTAGTGTAATAATTTTACCTTGTTTCCATCTGTCAGGAATAAAACAGTGTTGGTATGAATATGTGCTGATGTTTGTGAGAGCTAGTATTCCCTGTGGGCCCAACTGTTTAAGGTGTATGTTAGATATGTTGTCTGGTCCAGTAGCCTTCGAATTCTTAATGTTTTTGATGATCTTGGTGGTCTGGTCTGTATTGAAGGGTGTAATGGTCATGTCGAGTCTGTAGGTTTTCTTGTGTCTGGCTGTTTGTCTGTCTGCGTGTTTCTGGTTGTTGTCTCTCTTTAAGTGAATTATCTTTGCGTAGTGATTAACTAGAATGTTAGCTTGTTGTGTATATGTTGGGATATTATTTTGGCTGCGACAGATAGCCGCGTGTGAGGTGTGAATGCCGCTGTTAGTGGGTAATGCTGTTTATAGTCTTGTATAGCCTGGATGTATCTGTGGAGTGGTTTAGTGTTGTTATGAATTCCCTAAATGTTTCTGTTTGTTTTTCTTTGAGTTTGTTTATTTCTGTGTTGAGCTGTTGTATCTGCTGTTTTATGGCTTCTGTGTGTGGTGTTTGTGTGTTATGTTTGAGGTTGTTACCTTGCCTTATGAGGTGGGCTATTTCTCTACTGTAATTTGGGCTGTATTTCCTAATGTTGCCCTCGGGTATGTATTTGTTTGCATTATTGATGATCTGATTAAATGCCTTGAGTGTTGTATTGATGTTTATGATGGGTGTGCTGCTTAATGTGGTGAATTGTTCCTCAGTCTGGATTTTGAACTGTTCCCAATCAGCTTTCTTGTAATTTCTTTAAGTGTGCCTAAGGCTGTCGGGGCAGAGTGTAGAACGTATTGTAATGATGATGGGCAGGTGGTCAGATGACAGTTGTTTTCCGGTTCTCCAGTGTGTGTGTGTTGCTAGTGAGGGGGAACAGAACGTTATGTCTGGGGAGGAGTTTGAGTATCCTGCTTGATGTGGTATGTGTGTATGTTCTTCTGTATTGTTAAGAATGAAGAGGCTGTTTAATTGTGTGGCTATGTTCGCGCCTCTGGTGTTGCTTTGGTTTTGCAGGTACCAACTAGTGTCTTTAGGGTTGAAGTCTCCTCCTAAGATGACATTAGTGAGAGAGGTCATATTGTGTAACTGTGGATTGTAATTGGCTGGCACCTGAGGTGAACTATCTGGTGGGATGTAAATGTTGATTAGTGTAGTGTTGTGTTTTGCGCGTATTTTAATGTTAACTGCCTGTATTTCTATCGTGTTATCTGCTTGGATTGTGTTTGTAATGTTTTGGGTGGCATCAGTGTAGCTAATGCTTTTACGTATGTAAGTGATGAGTCCACTCCCGTGACCCCCATGTTGCATGTGTTTGAGGTTATGTGAAACTTTATTACTTTCTCTCACAGATGGTGCAAAAACGGTATGTGTATCTCATTTGTGTACACCCTGTATATTACTCTCTGTATAGTTTACTGACGGTTGTGAAGAAAAAAATACGTCTCTAGTTTAAGGGGGAAGTTTTATCACCCGATTTATAGATAGGTCTTTGTTTTGTTAGTTACGGTTTTGTTAGTTTTTTATTAATCGCTTGGTTAATGAGATTCCAGTATTGTTTGGGATCACCTTTGTATTTTTCAAATATACGTTTATAGTAATTAGCTTCAGTTTTATGTATTAATGAATTAAATCTGTTTCTATAGTGAGTGTAGACTTCGTTTGAATTAGACTTTCCTTCACATTTTTATATAGTTCGTGTTTTTGTTTAACAGATGTCTTGGGGTTAACCATGGATCGTTGATTCGAACCATAGGAATATTTTCTTCAATGATGGGGTAGGATTGATTAAAAGCATGCCAAAGGGATTCCTCAAACTTTTCAAATTTGGTGTTTGTATCTGTACGGGTTGTCAACGAAGTCGAAATCTGTTTCACCTAATGTCGTTTTGAATTTATGAAGCTCATTGCGCCCTGTTTCCTTGAATTTAATATTTGTTTACTTTACAGTGTTTACCGTTGTTTTGATTGTGACGTAATTTGGGAGGTGGTCAGTTATGCCTGCAAGGAGTATCCCTGTGTCGTGCATGTATTGTGGGTCTATATCTAACCATATGTGGGTTTATATCTAACCTTTGATAAGGTCAGTATGGGGGCGTGTTGGCCTTGTTAAGTAGGTCTTATACCCTTGGCTGATCATTGTGTTCCATGATAATTCGGCAATGCAGTTTGTCCCTATTTTCATTAAGTCTATATTAAAGTCGCCGAGGCTGAAAGAGCGCGAGCTCTTTAGGGATTGATATATATGATTTGATTCTGTAAGCCGTAAGGTATTAATGTAGTTATTTGCGCTACCGTTAGGTGGTCTGTATATTGCCAGTATATTGACAGAGATTTTGTCAAGGGTAAGATTTATCGCACGTTTGAATGTAGGGGTTCTACTGTACAGAATGGGTGAACTTTTGTGCATTTTATTATATTTTTTATGTAAATATGAATGGCGCCGCCTCTTCTTTCTGGGCAGAAAATGTCCAGAAATGCATAGCCCTCTAAAAGAAAATAATGTTTATACGGGTTCTGTATGAAGGCTTCCATGAATGTGATTACATAGATATCTTTTTTAATTAAAGATAATGTATCTTTGAGGTCATCATGAAACTCAACAAGACTTCTAATATTAAGGTTCAAAACTGATAAGTGACCATCATCCGGTTTTGTGTTGAGGTCGCAAATAGATAGGTATTTTGAATATTTATCAATGAAATTGGCACCTGTAAAATCAGTCGTCCCGAGGGGATGGGCAGGTGTTGGAATTTTAAGACTGTGCGATAGAGAGTGGATATGGGTGAATGAGTGCATGTATAAAAAAAATCTGAAAGAAAGAAAGAAAAACTTACACTTAATTATTTTATGAAGGAGATATAACAATTACAAATTAATGAGGGTGAGGAGACTAAACTATCATATAAGGGGGGGCTCACAGGCATCATGTATAGAGTACAATTTTATTACAGGGTTGTAAGGTGGGGGAGAAATCCACACACACACACACACACACACACACACACATATATATATATATATATATATATATATATAGAGAGAGAGAGAGAGAGAGAGAGAGAGAGAGAGAGAGAGAGAGTTACAAGGAAAAGAAGTACCTCAAAAGGCCTTGCGGCCCATACCGAGGAGGTACCAATGGCAACGGGTGCCAGGGAAAATTTTGTAAAAGTTTATTTTTCTTTCAACTATCCTAGCAGTAGTAGAAAACTGGATAGAAAAGTAGAAGGCTCTCTCCCCACCCTCCGCTCCCTCCCTGCCAGAGGCAGGTACGGAAAAAGGTTGATGAAAATACCTTGACCCTGGAAAAGTAGCCAAGGAAATTTTACAGGAAAGTGGAGAATATATAAATAGCTCTATATTTAGCTTGCTCACAGAGACACCGTGCAAGCGATCTCCTGCAGAGTTTTCATATGTTTTAGTCTTAAACTATGAGAGTATTCAGTACTTTGTCTAGCCTATTTTTAAACAAATTTACACTTTGACTGGAAACAACCTCTGAGGGAAGTTGGTTCCAAATATTAACTATTTTATAGGAGAAGAAATTTCCGCAGACTGAGGTCCTAAATGTCTTTACACACTCAAATAGTGTGCAAGATTTCGTCTACCCTTTTCTTGAACTGATCCACAGAGGAACTGTTCACAACTTCCGAAGGTAACCTGTTCGATGTGTCACAGATCTTATACGTAAAGTAATTCCCACACACACTAGTCCTAAACCGTTTCAAATCCAATTCCAACCATTGTTGCGAGTTGGGTTATCATTTAAACTAAACATACTTCTAAAATCGACATCGTTGAACCCGCGTAAGAGCTTGAAAACCTCGATCAGTTGACCGCGCAGCCTCCGAGTTTCAAGCGAAAACAAGTTCAGGGCGCGTAACCGTCGATTGTAGCCCATATGCCTAACGGAAGGGATTAACTTTGTGGCCCTCGCCTGCACTCGCTCCAGCCTCTCAATATCTTTCCTGAGGGTGGGCGACCAGAACTGCACAGCATACTCCAGGTGCGGCCGAACAAGGGAATTGTACAGTGAGAGCACAATCTCCTTGTTCCGAAACTGAAATTGCCTCCTGATATAACCCAATAGTTTCTGGGCTTTCTTTTCCACCTCTACACACTGTTTCGTAAACTTAAGATCGCTGCTAATTAGCACACCCAAGTCCTTTTCTAAATCAGTCACCTCGATATTACTACCCAACATCGAGTAGTCCGACTTGGGATTGGCGTAGCCAATGTGCATCACTTTGCATTTACCCAAGTTAAACGGCATTTGCCATTTTTCGGACCACTCTCCTATCCTACCTAGGTCCGCACGCAGTTCCTCGATCGCTTCGGGCGTCCCAACATTGGCCCCAAGCTTGGTGTCATCAGCGAATTTGGCGATCCGACTGACGATGCCACCGTCGATATCAATTATGTAAATGATAAACAACAGCGGCCCCAAAACGGAACCCTGAGGAACCCAACTAGTGACCGAGGCCCAACCCGAACTAGCCCCTTTAATTACCACCCTCTGCCGCCTATTCCTCAGCCAGTTTTCAATCCACCTACCTATTTCCCCACCGATACCCAGCGCGCGCACTTTCGCCATTAGCCGGCGGTGAGGTACCTTATCAAAGGCTTTCTGAAAGTCGAGATAAAGTATATCAATCGCCCTACTCTTATCGTACTCACTCAACATGACGTGGAAAAACTCGAGCAAGTTGGTGAGACACGACCTATGCCGTCTAAACCCATGTTGGGAGTCCCCAAACAGCTTGTAGGAATCCAAATGGTCAACGATCCTATCAGCTATTATCCCTTCTAATAATTTACCTACAACTGAAGTGAGACTAATGGGACGATAGTTCCCTGGACTTTCGTGATCCCCTTTCTTAAAGATAGGGGTCACGTTGGCTTCCCTCCAGTCACCAGGCACCTGGCCCATCTCCAACGATTTGTTGAAAACTGTAGCCAGGTGGGGAGCCACCTCACCTGGCCCATCTCCAACGATTTGTTGAAAACTGTAGCCAGGTGGGGAGCCACCTGGTCGCGCACTTCTTGCAACACTCTGGGGAGAAACTGGTCTGGCCCAGGAGCTTTAAACGCGCTCAGTTTGTCTATTCTATCGGCAACGACTGTCGCGGTACATCTAACACTATCCAGGCCAGCACCTTCGTGCCTCACGCCTGGCTCGGGGATGACGCGGGTATCCTCCCTGGTGAACACTCCCGCAAAGTACTCATTAAGCACATTAGCGATGTCCGCGTCGGAGGTCCGCAGAACGCCGCTTCCATCCTTTAACGGACCTATCATGCTTCTAATGAGCTTTCTACTCTTAACATAACTGAAAAATTCCTTAGGGTTCCCCTTGCAGAGGCTTGCCACCCGTAGTTCTTCGTTACGTTTCGCTAGCCTAACCTTCGCCTTCACTTCCCTACACAGTCGGACATACGCTTCAGTGTTCTCGTGGGAACGATTGGCCTTCGCCCTCCTATACGCTACTTTCCTATTTCGGATAGCCGAAGCGATGTCACGATTGAACCACTTAGGCTGCGTTGAAGCAGGGGTGACCGGTTTTGAGGGTATGGCAGCAGAGTGCAGCACCATAAACTCGTCCCGGAATGCACTCCACACTCCCTCAACATCGCCGCCAACCTCTAACCCCATCTCTCCTACGCTATCCCTGAGGCTAACAAAGTTCGCCCGCCGGAGATCGAGCTTACTGCCTCTCGAGTTACTACGCTTCACCCGAGGGACGCACACACGGAACCTAATAAGACCGTGATCACTCCCGCCCAATGATTCGTTAACGGTGAGGCCAGTGACGAGGTTGTCTTCGGTCGTGAATACTAAGTCTAGAACGCTTTCGCCTCGTGTAGGCTCGTTGACCCACTGAGTGAGGAAGTTCTCATCAGCAAAGTCAACTAGCCTCCTCCCTTCAGCATCGGCAGTCCTGTTTTCCCACTTTATGCCGCGACAGTTGAAGTCTCCTAAAACTACACACACCCTATCCCCTAGCAGGCTACTGAGTTCGGTGTACAGGGCTGTATCCTCCTCGAGGAACCTATAGTTCGTCCCTCCCACGTTCAGATCAACGCCAAGCAGCTCCCTTTCCGACCGGAACTGGCAGTCAACCGGACTCAACGTGTCCCTGACGTATATTAGTACCCGACCCCCCTCCCCACGGGTGCGGTCTTTGCGAAACATTCTATACCCGGGAATTTCGAACTCCCCAACGTAGTCCCTACGATCAGTATGAATACAGGACTCGGTGATAGCAACGATATCCTGGTATTCTGATGCTAAGAGCGCCCGTAGCTCGCCAAACTTGTTCCTGATCGACCTAGCATTAAAAAGCATTGCACGGAGGGAGCCTCCCCTGTTCTGACCGCCCCCTAGCACGACCCGTTTCCCGAACAGCCAGGGCTGTCGGGAGTTGAAGAGCCCCTCACTAACGAGGGGACAAACTCCGCAGGAGCCAGAGTCCCCTCCAACGTGGAAGGAGAGTCACTACCTGCTGTTGGAGGGGGACTAACTACTGGGGAAGGGTGACTAGCTGCTGGGGAGGGTGACTAGCTGCTGGGGGAGGGTGACTAGCTGCTGGGGGATGGTGACTAGCTGCTGGGGGAGGGTGACTAGCTGCTGGGGGAGTAGGTTTAACTGTTTGGGAAGCAGGATCAATTACTGGTTTGGGGGGTCCTAGTTTAAAAAGATTATACAAATTAATGTTCAGTAAATCACCATACTTCTTTTTCCCCTTCTGGTTAAAATGTATCCCGTCCGAACCAAAGTATTCCCCATTTCCGTAGAATGTAGGCCAAAAATCGACAAACTTTAGGCCTTTTTCCTCACACATGCGTTTAACTCTTTTATTTATGCTAATGGCTTTACTTAAGAGTATATCACTAGCACGCATTCGAGGGAGAATTCCTACGACCATACCCATGTCTGTCCTATCCCTAACCTTGTCAGTTAGGTTCTTAAATTCTTTTATAATGGGCTCTGTCTGCCCTCCTGTCCCTCCCAGAAAAACGTCATTGCCATCAACATGGACAATGATAGGGCAACTCCTATTCTTGATATTAATTTTGCCTAATTCCCTATTAATTATCTGGCTTGTGGCACCCGGAAAACATCGGAGTTTTCTCTTCGTCACCCGTCTTGCTCCGAAAAAGTCCCCTTGATTCCTTAGCATAGAATCCCCAATTAAAAAGGATTCATCCTCCTCATCAGCAAGTGAAACTTATTTTTGATGGTAATGGGTTCCAAATCCTTATGTTTTGGTTTTGGTTTGGAGGGTCTTTTATTTTTGACCAATTTGAATTCTTGTTCCTCCGTTCTATTTTCCGGAATAGTCACAGTGTTTTCCAAGCGTGCCACGCTTTGTTCTAGATGCTTAATCTTACAGTTTAAATCTGCTGGTGTGTTTTTAGTTTGATCTTGTCCACTGGGTTGGATTTCCAGTGCGACGACCCTAGCTTCAAGCTTTTTTACTAATTCCTTCAGCTCTTTAACTTCCTTTTCGTGGTTGTCTCTAAGCTTTTTTACTAATTCCTTTAGCTCTTTAACTTCCTTTTCGTGGTTGTCTCTAAGTTTACAAAACAAACATACACTAAGGGATGTGATATCGCTGATACTACCTTCAGGGAAGTCAACGCACCAATGATTAACTTTACATTTAAAGCATTCTGCTTTCAATTTAGCTGGCCCTGCCATATTTTCTCTCTTTTCTTTTTTTCTGAATACTCTGAATAAGATAAAGCGTTCTAGCAATGAAAACTATCAAAAACGTTCGTTCCCACTATCAAAAACGAGAGAGAGAGAGAGAGAGAGAGAGAGAGAGAAGTACCTCAAAAGGCCTTGCGGCCCATACCGAGGAGGTACCAATGGCAACGGGTGCCAGGGAAAATTTTGTAAAAGTTTATTTTTCTTTCAACTATCCTAGCAGTAGTAGAAAACTGGATAGAAAAGTAGAAGGCTCTCTCCCCACCCTCCGCTCCCTCCCTGCCAGAGGCAGGTACGGAAAAAGGTTGAAGAAAATACCTTGACCCTGGAAAAGTAGCCAAGGAAATTTTACAGGAAAGTGGAGAATATATAAATAGCTCTATATTTAGCTTGCTCACAGAGACACCGTGCAAGCGATCTCCTGCAGAGTTTTCATATGTTTTAGTCTTAAACTATGAGAGTATTCAGTACTTTGTCTAGCCTATTTTTAAACAAATTTACACTTTGACTGGAAACAACCTCTGAGGGAAGTTGGTTCCAGATATTAATTATTTTATAGGAAAATAAATTTCCGCAGACTGAGGTCCTAAATGTCTTTACACACTCAAATAGTGTGCAAGATTTCGTCTACCCTTTTCTTGAACTGATCCACAGAGGAACTGTTCACAACTTCCGAAGGTAACCTGTTCGATGTGTCACAGATCTTATACGTAAAGTAAGTCACACACACACACTAGTCATAAACCGTTTCAAATCCAACTTCCAACCATTGTTGCGAGTTGGGTTATCATTTAAACTAAACATACTTCTAAAATCGACATCGTTGAACCCGCGTAAGAGCTTGAAAACCTCGATCAGTTGACCGCGCACCCCACGAGTTTCAAGCGAAAACAAGTTCAGGGCGCGTAACCGTCGATTGTAGCCCATATGCCTAACGGAAGGGATTAACTTTGTGGCCCTCGCCTGCAATCGCTCCAGCCTCTCAATATCTTTCCAGAGGGTGGGCGACCAGAACTGCACAGCATACTCCAAGTGCGGCCGAACAAGGGAATTGTACAGTGAGAGCACAATCTCCTTGTTCCGAAACTGAAATTGCCTCCTGATATAACCCAATAGTTTCTGGGCTTTCTTTTCCACCTCTACACACTGTTTCGCAAACTTAAGATCGCTGCTAATTAGCACACTCAAGTCCTTTTCTAAATCAGTCACCTCGATATTACTACCCAACATCGAGTAGTCCGACTTGGGATTGGTGTAGCCAATGTGCATCACTTTGCATTTACCCAAGTTAAACGGCATTTGCCATTTTTCGGACCACTCTCCTATCCTACCTAGGTCCGCACGCAGTTCCTCGATCGCTTCGGGCGTCCCAACATTGGCCCCAAGCTTGGTGTCATCAGCGAATTTGGCGATCCGACTGACGATGCCACCGTCGATATCATTTATGTAAATGATAAACAACAGTGGCCCCAAAACGGAACCCTGAGGAACCCCACTAGTGACCGAGGCCCAACCCGAACTAGCCCCTTTAATTACAACCCTCTGCCGCCTATTACTCAGCCAGTTTTCAATCCACCTACCTATTTCCCCACCGATACCCAGCGCGCGCACTTTCGCTATTAGCCGGCGGTGAGGTACCTTATCAAAGGCTTTCTGAAAGTCAAGATAAAGTATATCAATCGCCCTACTCTTATCATACTCACTCAACATGACGTGGAAAAACTCGAGCAAGTTGGTGAGACACGACCTATGCCGTCTAAACCCATGTTGGGAGTCCCCAAACAGCTTGTAGGAATCCAAATGGTCAACGATCCTATCAGCTATTATCCCTTCTAATAATTTACCTACAACTGAAGTGAGACTAATGGGACGATAGTTCCCTGAACTTTCGTGATCCCCTTTCTTAAAGATAGGGGTCATGTTGGCTTCCCTCCAGTCACCAGGCACCTGGCCCATCTCCAACGATTTGTTGAAGACTGTAGCCAGGTGGGGAGCCACCTGGTCGCGCACTTCTCGCAACACTCTGGGGAGAAACTGGTCTGGCCCAGGAGCCTTAAACGCTCTCAGTTTGTCTATTCTATCGGCAACGACTGTCGCGGTACATCTAACACTATCCAGGCCAGCACCTTCGTGCCTCACGCCTGGCTCGGGGATGACGCGGGTATCCTCCCTGGTGAACACTCCCGCAAAGTACTCATTAAGCACATTGGCGATGTCCGCAGAACGCCGCTTCCGTCCTTTAACGGACCTATCATGCTTCTAATGGGCTTTCTACTATTAACATAACTGAAGAACTCCTTAGGGTTCCCTTTGCAGAGGCTTGCCACCCGTAGTTCTTCGTTACGTTTCGCTAGTCTAACCTTCGCCTTCACTTCCCTACACAGGCGGACATACGCTTCAGTGTTCTCGTGGAAACGATTGGCCTTCGCCCTCCTATACGCTACTTTCCTATTTCGGATAGCCAAAGCGATGTCACGATTGAACCACTTAGGCTGCGTTGAAGCAGGTGTGACCGGTTTTGAGGGTATGGCAGCAGACTGCAGCACCATAAACTCGTCCTGGAATGCACTCCACACCCGCTCAACATCGCCGCCGACCTCTAACCCCATCTCACCTACGGTATCCCTGAGGCTAACGAAGTCCGCCCGCCGGAGATCGAGCTTACTGCCTCTCGAGTTACTACGCTTCACCCGAGGGACGCGAACACGGAACCTAATCAGACCGTGATCACTCCCGCCCAACGATTCGTCAACGCTGAGGCCTGTGACAAGGTTGTCTTCGGTCGTGAATACTAAGTCTAGAACGCTTTCGCCTCGTGTAGGCTCGTTGACCCACTGAGTGAGGAAGTTCTCATCAGCAAAGACAACTAGCCTCCTCCCTTCAGCATCAGCAGTCCTGTCTTCCCACTTTATGCCGCGACAGTTGAAGTCTCCTAAAACTACACACACCCTATCACCTAGCAGGCCACTGAGTTCGGTGTACAGGGCTGTATCCTCCTCGAGGAGGAGATGCGGAGGTCTGTACACCAAGATTAACCTATAGTTCGTCCCCCCCACGTTCAGATCGACACCAAGCAGCTCCCGTTCCGATCGGAACTGGGAGTCAACCAGACTCAACGTGTCCCTGACGTATATTAGTACCCCACCACCCTCCCCACGGGTGCGGTCTTTGCGAAACATTCTATACCCGGGAATTTCGAACTCCCCAACGTAGTCCCTACGATCAGTATGAATCCAGGACTCGGTGATAGCAACGATATCCTGGTATTCTGATGCTAAGAGCGCCCGTAGCTCGCAAAACTTGTTCCTAATTGACCTAGCATTAAAAAGCATTGCACGGAGAGAGTCTTCCCTATTCTGACCGCCCCCTAGCACGACCCGTTTCCCGAACAGCCAGGGCTGTCGGGAGTTGAAGAGCCCGTCACTAACGAGGGGGCAACTTCCGCAGGAGACTGAGCCCCCTCCAACGTAGGAGGAGGGTCACCTACCTGTACTTCGACGCACCCTTCAGTTGAAGGTACGTCCGCCACCGGCACATCCTCATCTCTCCCCGGTGGGGGCCCATCATCTCTCCCCGGACTCGACCTCACCATTCTGTATAGGTGCTGGTCGAGCAGCGCGCCAAGCACACCTTTACCCTTGTTATTGAGGTGGACACCATCCCTCTGGTAAAGGTCCCACCTACCCGAAAATGCATCGAAGGGGTCAATAAGTTCTCGCCCAGCGGAACGCACAAGTCTTGTACCCTCTCGTTGATGCCAATGACCTTACTGAGCGCGTGGTCACTGGCATTCATTCGCGGTAAAATACCCATTAACATTCCCCTGTCTGTCTTCAGTTTTAGATCATCCGCAAGAGACATGATCTCGGTGATGATCCCTTCTGTAAGACCTACCCCACCGCCTTTGAGGAACAGGTCATTGCCACCAGCGTGGACAACGATCGCAGTCCTCCGACTAGCCACGCGCACCTTCTCTACCTCCTTCCTTAAGTGCGCCGTTCCCCGCCCAGGTAAGCACCTTACCTTCCTCCCATCCCGGTTTGCAGAAGCAAAGTACTTCTCCTGGCCCCTGATCTGCGAGTCCCCAATCAAAACGGTGTCTTCCTCCTTCGAGCACAGGAGACTAAAGCGGTTAGAGGTCTTGACCAGGGCAACTGGGGTCTCAGGCTTCGGCTTCGCAGCCTTCTTGCCCGAGACCTTTCGAAACCCGTCGCCACCCATACTCGCAGTTACACCACCCGACCCAACCCGACTGGTAGCTACATCCTTCGGTTTCTTTGGGCCATCAGTAGGGCCCTTCCCACCCTTTAGTCTCGCAGTTACACCACCCGACCCACCCCGACTGGTAGCTACATCCTTCGGTTTCTTTGGGCCATCAGTAGGCCCCTTCCCACCCTTTTGCTTCATTTAAAGCATTCTGCTTTCAATTTAGCTGGCCCTGCCATATTTTCTCTTTTATTTTTTTTTCTCAATACTCTGAATAAGATAAAGCGTTCTAGCAATGAAAACTATCCAAAAACGTTCTGACCAGTATATAAAAAAAAAAGGGGGGGGAATTCATCCCGCGCGTAGCCGCATCCACCTATTTGCAAGTGACGTTCATCCCTTCCAGAAGACTACACCTCTCCTGCTGCCGCACCGACCAAAAGTCTCCCCAGGGCCGGACAGTCCCAAACGTGTCGCAGCTACCAACTGACAAACACTCGCGACGCAGGCGTCACGGATTTTCCGCCAGGAGCGACAGCGAGATGCAGCCCCTTACTAAGTCTTACTAGTCACTCACAAGCGGCCAGACTCTTAGAATCCAGTGTTCAAGGGATATCCCACCAGACCCAGAGGCTACGCCCGAGACTTTACGCTGGCCTGGCAGCCAGCTGGGCAGTAAAGCTCTCTCACCTCAGAGCAGTACAGCCAAGCACCATCAATTGGTCACCAAAGAACGGTCGCAGGGGGCTGGTCAGGCCATTACGCGTTAGGAATGGGCTTAACGGGGCACTAGCCACACTCCATTCATCGCGCCCCTACGCTGGGACCCCTCCATCCCAGTCTCTCACAACCTACGAGCGTTAAATGGTGTTATTTATAGAGGTTCCAAAGCCTCTCTTCCCACGCATGAGGTAGCAGTAGGGTCCTAATAGTAAAAGAAGAGAAAAAGACTTAATACTAAAAGTTTTTTTTTTTTTTTTTTTTTGCAGTCAGGGGAGAACAACCTTAACGTAAGCTAAAAGGACAGAGTAGGGATGGGATGGGGTCCTAGTAACCCACGGGACGGGATTGTGCAAAATACTTCACCCGCCCTCCCGAAAGAGAGAGAGAACCTAAAGGAACTGGCAGCCAATTCCTCTAGAATCCCACGACTCGGGACCGGAGGGCTGTCACACCCCAAGTATAAAGTTTACTACATCCAGAAGAAATGTGCATAACCTTTATACCCCCTGCGGAGAGACTGAGACTGAGACTGAGACTGAGACTGTTTGGTGTTTTCTCCTCTGTATTTTTAGTAAATAAATCTCCGAAAGAATTTCCGAATTTTTAAATAAGGGAAAGTCGGTAAACACCGCGAACCGAGAGGAGGTCACATTTATGGGCCTCAATCCCATAAAGAAATTTAGAGATAGTAATTTCGATTTGTTATGAAGGAGCATAAAACTGGGAATTTAAAATTTTAGAGTGTGAGATGGAAAAACACGTTAATAAACAAATTGATCGATGACAATTTTATAATCTTTGACTGTTAATCAGTTGTGATAAATATTGTATCAATACCTTAAAATTGTATCTTACCTTAAAATTAATGAATGATGGGGCTCCCAAAAGAGATTATGAATGTGAAACATATGGGAGGGCCGTTTTTGGCCCCTCTTTTTACATCATTATTAGGGCAATAAACATACGTATGATACAGGATACAGTAATGGTTCCAACTGGGTAAAAGGACTACAAAATAATAAAAAAATTTAAAGATAAAAATAAAGGGAAAATTAATCAAATATTACAGCAGAAATTGATAGTTACAGTTGCTTGAGTTAGATAATAATAGTACTGCCGCAATACTAATAATTACTACTAATAGCATACTTATATTAGTTTAATAGTTATAGCTACCTAAAATTAAGTAGGATTACTAGTATTAATAATAATAGTAATATAATAATAAGTCATCGTAATGCTAATACTAATACATCATAAAACAAACAGTTCATAGTCCTGACTAGTATGAGATAAGGGGTAATTTGATTAGTGGATCACGAAGTAGGTATTAATACCTACATTAGTAACAATAGTAATAGCAGCATCAATAATAATAATAATAATAATGAAGCAATTACACGATTAATCATTTCGCATTAATAAATTTGTAGAATCACAAGTTGTTCCACGTAAAGTAAAACAATTTTTAATAACAACAGATCAACAAAATCAAAAATGGTCTCAAAAGACATTTAAAAAAGCGAAAAGTTTCCCTCATTTTAAAACCATTTACTTTCCACGTCACGTTTTACCCAATGTCCTTCGTGGTTTGAAAGTTTGAATTTTGGAAATGAGAATTACGGGTTAAACGTAACTTAACCTAACGTAACTTAATCTAACTCTTGACCCGAGCACAAAATTCTTATAGAATGAGAATAAGAGTGGCAGGAATGAGGATGTTGCATCAAGACTCATTCTTTAAATCTCTGCAATTCATGTCATTTTCTTTGTAGAATCGTGTGAGGCGGTTTTTCCAAGGAAAAGAAGTTCAATCCTTGAATTATTTTTATGAAGTTTAAGGATGATTCCTTTCCAAAAATTCTAAAATATATTGAGCTATAAGAACCATTTTACAAAACCGAATATCTCTCTCTCTCTCTCTCTCTTCTCTCTCTCTCTCTCTCTCTCTCTCTCTCTCTCTCTCTCTCTCTCTCTCTCTCTAAAAAAAAGAATTATACGACAAGCGTTTTCGCTTTAATATATTATAGTTTCATTCAAGACTCGAAAAATAAAATTAAAGATAAAAGTTTTTTTTTGAAAAAGAACGTAAGATCAACAAAGGTGTTTCAAGTCCCATTCTGACCAACATGGCGATATTCTTTCTAACTTTTATTTATTGCTCGACTTAAATGAGGGTTTAACGCTTTCGATCCAAAACTTCTCTCGATGAATTTTTTTAAAGTTTGTCATTCTTTTTTCTTTAAATTTTCAATTTAAATTTCCAGTTCCATTTCGTTACTGATATATATATTATATATATATATATATATATATATATATATAATACAATGTGTATATAATTGGAAGTAATAAGTATTTACGATTTTATAATCACTTATTAAGGTTTTATTATTTTTATGGCATTTAGTGTCGTAAGTATTCCTTATTGCATTAATTTATGTCGTAAAATATATACGTGGTCCGTGATCTTACTTGATGGCTTCGAACAACGATTCAGGAACTTTTAGATACCTTTAGAAGTTTTTGAACGACGGTTCATGATCGACTCCTCTGCAGCATTCCGCCTTATTTGCGGGATTTAGTGGAGGTGAGAGTTGGTTTCCACTCTCCTCCTGCCCTCGTAGCTACACATGGCTGGTCAGGAACTTTGCATAAGAATTTGTGCAGTTGGTTCTTGAAATTATTCAGGTTGGTGAACTGGAGGTTCCCCGGTTCTTTCGGTAGAACGTTGAAAAGTTTTGGATCACGTATTCTGAGGCTATTTTCCATCTTCGTTTCCACGGCTCCCTGTCTCACCACAGCTGGGAGAGTACAGAATCTACCTCTTCTCTCATTCCAGTGCGTTTCTTTTTCATTCCTAAATTTGGGACCCATCCCGCGTATTTTCCACATACGCTCACATCTCCTTTCCAAGGAGGTTCATGATTTGTAGTCAAGACCAGCGGTCTTCACCTTTCGTTTCCTCTATCTTAGACGTAAAATTTCTTTATATGGCCAAGTATGTTTGCAATGTCTAGTTTTTGTATATGTTGGTGAGTACTGAGCAGTACTTAGTTATTGGTAGGACTAAACTCTTCCACAATATTAACATGTTTGATTTTCTGGCTGTGGAAGCTCTTCCAGATAATTCCCATTATTTTTCTAGCTGTTGTAATTTTAATGTTGTAGTGTTCTCTGAATTCTGCATCTGAAGACATTATTACTCCAAGACCCCCGACTTGTGGGTTTCATGTTATCTGTTTGTCTTGTAGTGGTTTTTTTATCCTTTATATCTTGTGAGCTGAAATTTTCTTCATTGAACTTCATATTGTTGTCTTCCACCCACCTGAATAATGTTTCAGTGTCGTTTTGCAATTTTTCTGTCACCTTAATTTGATATTTTGTTCTTCGTGTCATCCGCGAAATACCATACGACACTACAATTAATAATTGCAATCATTATGATAAAGACCAAACGAACTAATACTGTATCTTGTGAGACAGATATGACACCTTCTGAGACTTCTAATTTGACAATTCACTACCATTTTTTGTGTTCTTTGAGTCAGAAAATTATATATCCATCGTCCTAGCTTTCTAGTAATTCCTGTATTATTAACTTTGTTTGCTATAATTTATCGAAGGCTTTAGCAAAATCGAAGGATATCACAACTATATTCTGACCACTACAAAATATTTTTTAGTATTTTCGCTTGATGATCTAATAACTGTGATAGGTATGATCTTTTAGCCCTGAAACCATGTTGGTTCGGATTGAATAAATTCTTTTTATTGTAGGTAGTAAGGAATTTTGTCCTTGATTACATGTTCAAAGCACTTAAGCGGGGAGGTGAGAAGTATTGGCCGATGATGAATAAGGGGAAAAAAGTTCGCGTTTTTTGATGGATGTGGAATCTGTCCTATGTCAAGTAATTTTCTCCAGAGTAAGCATAGTGGTTTGATTATATTCTTTTTGTATTTCAGAAACATGACACTTTATCTTGTTAATGAATAATATTGTTTTCGGTCCAGTTCTATTCCGTGTAATTTTTTTCTAGTTTCAGTCTCCTTGTTTCAGTTTTGCGTGTGAATATTTTTTACAGTTTGTTTCCATTGCTAAATACTGTTCTAATTTTTCTCTCGAGTTTGCTACGTTCTCTTTGATGTATCCTCGGGATATGTTTCAACAATATAGACTTAATTTTGTTCTCTGTTATTAGTAGTATTTCTTCTGGAGTTCTTTCCCGAAGTAGAAATTCCCAATCTTCTTCCATTAATTCTGAATTTAGATTTGCCCAATTTACTTTCTTTGAATTCATATTTAATCCTTCAAATATTCCTTCTCTCTCCTTGACGAATTTTTATTCTTCTGGTTTCGAATTTTATTTGCGTTATACTATATTTTTATTTATTAGGTCATTGTTAATTGTCAACACTAAATCCAAAGTCTGCAGTGAAGGTGTCACGAAGGTGTCAAGAAGAACGGTCCGATAATGCCTCTGTACCAAATTCGAGACCATACAGTAACGCCCAGAGCATTTAGCTACTGTATAATGAAGATATGAGGATTCTCAACAGCATAGTAAAAGTAGTTATGTAGGCTGATATATTCATTCAACTTGAACGTGGTTTCATCAGTCCAAACAGTTCGATCAAGAAGAATCATCAGCAACCAAATCTTTCGTTGAACGCTGGTCCTAGCCAGATTTAGCTACAGAAAAGCTTTTCTTGGTGACTTTTCGAAACTTGTTTGAAAAGCGGTAAGGATACGTTCATTTCCTCCGACGTCGTAGCCAATGTCGTAACACCGCTTCCCGTTGATCAGCAAAGTTAAACGACATTGGGTCTGAGTAGTAGTTGGATGGGAGACCGTCCGCTGTGTCCAGACTATGTAGCGACCCGTGGTTCGGATCCCACGTAAAGTTGTAGGTCCCCTTCGTCATATGATCTTAGATATTGCGAAGGAGGTTAACCAAAATCAATAATTATTTATTATTATTATGCATCTCTCGAGATCCCTGCTTAAATGCAAGAAGAGTTACTCCGAAATGAAGTGTGAAGTGAAGACAGGAACACCTCATTAAATCCTTAATTACTGATACTTGTGTGCGTATGATATAATTCAATTAAAATTAAAATTATTGATTACGATGTGTTTCAATAAATATCATTCACTTTAAAGCAAAAATTGTAATTGCATCATTTTAAGCTTGAATAATAGTGAACACAAACATTTAACTAACCATTTAATGAACACAACACCCTTAAAATAAATATAAAAAAATTCACTAGGTTTGAGTTTTTCAGCGCTAAGAATGCAAAAAAAATTCTAATATTTTGTTATTAAAAAAATGAAAATGTTTCTTCAGGAATGGCGTCATAAGGCTAGAATGTGAATATACTTACTAACTTTGCTTACGCTTCATTTGGAATCTGCGATCGACCCCTCTGCAGCATTCCCCTTCATTTGTATGATTTGATGGCAGTGAAATGATGGAAGAGAAAGGAGTGTTTTCAATTTTTATTTTGCTCTTGTAGCCTGCCACAAAGGACTGCATAGATCGAGACCTGACTCAGGCATATAGTGATTCGATATTTGAATGCTGTGAATAAAATGTTTTGTAGATTGTCCCTTCCCTCCTGCATTATGAACTATGCAAAATCTCCCTTTCCAATAACTTAACCATGTTTTTATTTTCTTTTTACAGCTAAGAATTGATTTCTCAGAAATGCTGCATACATAAAATATCATTCATGGCTCATTAATGACATCTTTCCAATGAATGCAATTTTCGAGATTTTAGTTGTGCTCAGTGTGATTTTAGACCTGAAAAGGTTCTTTATATATATATATATATATATATATATAGAAACGACGTAAGTATAGAGGAGCGTTCTGCACACGAGGAAGAGAAATAACGAACAAATGAAAAATGAGGTGAACCGCCCGGGAATCGAACCCAGGATCTTCCGATTGCCGGTCAGATGCGCTATCCATTACACCACGGGCCTCGATCAGTCATAAGTCGAAATTCTCCTACATAGGGCAGAAACCAATGCCCTGAGAGGGCACCCTCGCAAATCGTGAATATGTACATTTAACTGCAATGACCACGCAGTATATTAATGTATACATTAATATACTGCGTGGTCATTGCAGTTAAATGTACATATTCACGATTTGCGAGGGTGCCCTCTCAGGGCATTGGTTTCTGCCCTATGTAGGGGAATTTCGACTTATGACTGATCGAGGCCCGTGGTGTAATGGATAGCGCATCTGACCGGCAATCGGAAGATCCTGGGTTCGATTCCCGGGCGGTTCACCTCATTTTTCATTTGTTCGTTATTTCTCTTCCTCGTGTGCAGAACGCTCCTCTATACTTACGTCGTTTCTATACATTAATATACTGCGTGGTCATTGCAGTTAAATGTGTGTGTATATATATATATAGGGTGTTTATAAAGTCCCTATCTATTTCGTTGAATTAACGGTTTTTATTTATTTTTGTTGCAGACCCTATGAAAATGAATGTACAAGAACGGGTGATGGTGGTGACACCGGATTAAAGGAAAAAATGCAAAGAAATTAGAGAGAGAGGTCCGAAAGAACATTTCACAAGCCAGGTCCTACAGACAAGACAATTCGTGATTTGCTTAATAAATTTAAAAGAACGGGATCTGTTCATGATGAGTCAAGATCTGGACGTCCAAGTGTCTCTGAGCATGCTGTAAATGCGGTACGTAATGTTATCAGTGAACATTTCGCACCGTCAGTTCGCACCACATCACGTAGACTCGGGATACCCAAATCAACTGTCCACAAAATTTTGAAATCGACGTTGAAGAAGAGAAGTTATCACATTTAGGTGCTTCATGACTTACATGAAGAGGATTATCGAAAGCGAAGTGCAATGTGCGCCAATCTTGTTGAACACATTCAGAATGAAAATTTAGTGGACCACATTCTCTTCGGTGATGAAGCAACTTTCCACACGTGTGGAAAGGTTAATCGTCATAACTGCCGCATATGGGCTAATGAAAAGCCAGTTCATTTCTATCAATGGGAACGAGATTCTCCTAAAGTTACTGTCTGGTTGGGTATGACCACATCTAAGATTTATGGGCCCTTTTTCTTTGCTGAAGTTACAGTTATAGGGCATATTTATCTGGACATGCTTCAGCAATTCCTGGAACCCCAGCTTCATTCAGATAGCATTTAAAACACCGTCGTCTTTCAACAAGATGGGGCACCTTGTCATTACGCAAACATTGTTCGGGAGTACCTAAATGAACGATTTCCAAATCGGTGCATCGGACGTGGAGGCAACAGGCCCTGGGCGGCTCGATCTCCTGACCTAACACCCTTGGATTTCTTTGCCTGGGGCTTTATCACATCAAACGTCTATCAAACGAGGGTTACAGATCTGCAAGATTTACGTGCTCGTATCGTAACAGGAGTTACAAAAATAACCTCTGTCATGCTCCAAAATGTGTTCCGCAATGCTGCTGACAGATTCGAACTCTGTAGAGATACTGATGGTGCTCATGTAGAATCATATGCTTAAGTATTCATGAAATGTATGCCTTCTATTAAATTGTTATTGAATTTTACCCTTTTTGCTACGTTTTCACTGAAATAGATAGGGACTTTATAAACACCCTGTGTGTGTATATATATATATATGTATATATATATATACACACACACACGAAAATCAAGCTGGTGGCTCCGCCTCTAGGTCTCGCCTGGTGGAGAAGAGAGTTGCTCCTTTGCATATGTCCAGGCACACCCAACTCATCCGATACCGTCCTGAGCCAGGCGTCTATCTCCTTTTGGACAGAAACTTTGACACCAGTTATATTCCTGGTGTCTTTAGGAATCTGGTTAAATAGTGTTGGCTCTCTGACAACCAAGCTATTTTCCTTCAGAGTTGAGGGTGTCCCTTGTCTGGCCTTAAGTTTAGGAACACTACACAATCTACTTTTCCTATCTTCCAGTGTTCTTTGGGTGGTTACTGGATTCAGTTTGAGGTTAGGTACCAGTTTTTCTATTATTTTCCATGTGTAAATTATGGTGTCTTTCCCTTTTTCTTTCCAGAGAACTTACGAAGTATTTCCCATTAGTTGAGTTCTTTGCAGCTATCACTCTTGGCCGTGAAATTTCTTCGAATTTCTTCTAATTTATTACTGTCTTCTTTTTTATATAGCGACGTCAGGAATGAACGGTATTCAAGTTTTGTTACGATCAGTACTTTCAGCAGGGGAATCATTACTTTGTTGTACCTTCTTTAAAAGTTTGCAGTACAGAATTTAAATTATGTACCGATTCATCGATTTGTAGTACATGGTATTCCATGCAAGCTCACCCACTCGTATTGTTAATTTCGCAGCCATCCCCTACCTAAAAGAAAAAATAAATATATTATAATCAACACTGAAAAATCCTATGATGCACAACTTTTGCGCCACCCTGTATATATATATATATATATATATATATATATATATATATATATATATATATATATATATATATATATATGTTAAACACAGACCGTGCATGGAACAAGGAACTCTTCTGGGAAAATTAAATCCACTATAGTCCGAATAAGTAATGGTAAATGACAAATACCATAGTTTTTCTTTTTCATGATGCTAGCCCGACGTGGGCAACGGGTCTCTCGCGAAGAGGTCCCATAAATATAGCTTCCCTCACCAGCTATCTGCAAAGCAGACAGGATCCAGCTTTGGGACATGGATCTAGGGTTTAAAGCAAGCCTAGTCCCACTACATTCAGAACCTCTATATAAGTAAAAGACTCGTTGCATTCACGTCGGATTGAATAAATCAAAGAAAAAGGGGTAACTATTGTATTTTTAGTCAAAAAAACAAAACTTAAACCTCAACCTGGACATTGAGCGTCCACTTTTCAAGGCACGTAACACGTCCGTTTAATATACACAAACTCAGAATGGTAGTTACAATAGTTACCCCTTTTTCTTTGATTTATTCAATCCGACGTGAATGCAACGAGTCTTTTACTTATATAGAGGTTCTGAATGTAGTGGGACTAGGCTTGCTTTAAACCCTAGATCCATGTCCCAAAGCTGGATCCTGTCTGCTTTGCAGATAGCTGGTGAGGGAAGCTATATTTATGGGACCTCTTTGCGAGAGACCCGTTGCCCACGTCGGGCTAGCATCATGAAAAGAAAAACTATGGTATTTGGCATTTACCATTACTTATTCGGACTATAGTGGATTTAATTTTCCCAGAAGAGTTCCTTGTTCCATGCACGGTCTGTGTTTAACATATAAGTTTCTCAGGGGACCATTCTGAGTTTGTGTATATTAAACGGACGTGTTACGTGCCTTGAAAAGTGGACGCTCAATGTCCCGGTTGAGGTTTAAGTTTTGTTTTTTTGGCTAAAAATACAATAGTTACCCCTTTTTCTTTGATTTATTCAATCCGACGTGAATGCAACGAGTCTTTTACTTATATAGAGGTTCTGAATATAGTGGGACTAGGCTTGCTTTAACCCCTAGATCCATGTCCCAAAGCTGGATCCTGTCTGCTTTGCAGATAGCTGGTGAGGGAAGCTATATTTATGGGACCTCTTTGCGAGAGACCCGTTGCCCACGTCGGGCTAGCATCATGAAAAAGAAAAACTATGGTATTTGTCATTTACCATTACTTATTCGGACTATAGTGGATTTAATTTTCCCAGAAGAGTTCCTTGTTCCATGCACGGTCTGTGTTTAACATATAAGTTTCTCAGGGGACCATTCTGAGTTTGTATATATATATATATATATATATATATATATATATATATATATTAAAAACGCAATAAACGTGCAGAATAATAGAATAATTAAAATCCCCGAAGTTAAAAGAGCTAAAATAACCGTAGATTATTTTTTCTACGGAGACAGAAGTAAAACGTGTACGACAGAAGAGGGTTCGTCCTTGTGTCGCGAGGCAACGTCCTGAATACGTCTTTTACCACTACACCATCTGATGAGAAACCAAAAAATTTCCTTTCAAATGAAGCGTTTCAAAGACACTCGTGAACCTCGTTCTATTTTACGCTTTCATCAGAAAATGCACTGGTAGCCCTTCTGCGCTGCTCGTTTTACTTCAGTCTTCGTGTAAAATCAGTGTCTGATAATTGCAGTTTTCTATGATACAAGTTAATAAAGGAGTTTCGCTTAACAGCTGCACTTGAAATGAAACTTTTTTGGTTTCCCTGATGCTGTATTGGTAAGAGACGTGCTCAGAATGTTGGCTTGTGACGCAAGGTTCCGTCCCTACGTCGTGTGGGCCACGTGACGAATACGGCATCTTAACCACCACACCATCTAGGAAACCAAGAACAAACACCTGAAAGGAAAGTGTTTGCTTCCCTGGATGGTGTGGTAGTAAGATGTAGTCAGGACGTGACCCACGCGAAGCGGGGACGAAACCTCGCCTTATCAAGGCAACTTCCCGAGCACGTTTCTTACCAATACAGTATATAACCTTTGGTTAGCTTCCGCCCGAATTGTTCATTCTGACGAAGGTCAAGCTTTTCACTCCACCTTAGACCTACAGTTTAACGTGGAATCCGAACCACGCCTCATCAGCAGCCCAGTGTCTTAACCACTAGGCCACCTAGGGTACCCATTTATCTACCAACCACTTTCTTTATTGTGTGGGAGGATGAACAGCTGGGTTTTGCTGCGCGCAGGCTGCCGTCGGGTCTCGAACCCGGGGCCGATGGATTCGTAGTCAGTGATGCTAACCACTACACCACCGAGGCGCATATATATATATATATATATATATATATATATATATATATAGAGAGAGAGAGAGAGAGAGAGAGAGAGAGAGAGAGAGAGAGAGGAGAGAGCACAATATTAACTGTTTTGCTATAGGAACTCCTCCGTCTATATAATTTTATTAATGATTTGTTTGGTAAAACCATTAATTTAACTCCATTTACCATTACATTTCTCGTGATTTGTTTACTTAAATTAATTAAATATGAAGAGACCTTTTTTCTAATAATATTTATCTTAGTTTCTGAGCAAGTATTCCGTAGTCACATTTACCGAAGGCTTTAGTGAAATCTGTTATATTTATTTTGCGCAATAATTCTAGAATTGAATATACTAATACTACCTAATAGTTGCAGTAATTAAGATCTGTACCATATGGGTTATGTAACTCCTTTTTTCTCCATTTTATCTTTATTTTTTCAAATACTATAGTGTATAAGGTGCGACGCGAGTACTGCTGGGTTCTTTCGCTTCGCCTCTTTTCTTCTTTTGTAAATAGAAACAATGTTTACATTTTTTAAATGAACCCGAGTTCAAGTTTTGACGAGAGATACCCTCTACACTATGAATAGGAGTCTCGCTATGCTTTCTTTGCTTTTCTTTAGAAACTCTATATTCCATGTGTCAGACAGACTCTGTTGTTGAACTGTCTCGCAGTCGAAACAGTGAATTAATTATTCCATTTTTTGAGAAATCAATATCACGGAGCGAATTCTACAGTATTTTACATCATTCCTTAATTTTCCCAGGAACGAATGTGAAATTTTGAGCTTTATTTCATGTTTAGATGGACTTGAAAATCATTTATTCAACAATTCACTTATTTCTTTTGGAGACGTAGTCGTTTTTATTATTTTTAAGGGATTTGCGCTTTCTTACTTGGAATTTCATCTTGGTCTCAACGAAAGTGTGAAAATAATTTGTATTATTCTATGCACTTTCTGTTGCCTTTATATTCTTTATCAAGAAATTTATGAATGCTCGTTTCAACCGACTGTAATTTTCATTTCAATGTTTTTTTTCTAATGTTCTTTTTCGTTTGTTTTGGAGTTGATTATAAATTTTATACTTTTTATTTTTCTTTGAAAGAATCGTATTTCGACCATTTTTTAAGCTTTGCTTTTCTCTTTTGTTTTTACCATTTTTTTTTTTTGGTTGGGTTTCGAAAAGTATATTGGTTTTGTTTTTCTTTCTGTTATCGAGAGACAATCTTTTCTCTTTTTCTTTCGAACTAAAACTTTCCCATTATTTTCTTATAGTTTTGTATTTGTGATTTGGAGAAACATTTTGTTTCGATTTAGGTTAGGTTTATTGGATATGTCTTCCTTACCTTTTAAATACTTTCAATTATTTTCCACTATCATGAGGTTACGATCGTAAATCCCCGTTTATTATTAATGTATACATTTAATATAATGTCTCTTTTATTTGCCATTATCAGATTCAACACATTTTACATTCGTGTTGTCTCAGCAACTTCTTTAGTTAGAGCATATTTGTTCATAAAGTTTTAATGGTATTTGTGATTAAATACGATATTCCTCAAAAGTACCATGAAAACTTTCAACATGAATCACATCATCAATCTTCTGTCACGTGATGAAAGCACTGTTTATATAAAGTTAAAGTTGTCGCACTTTAGAATGTTTGGTATTGAGGTTGTTCACTTTTAGAGTAATTTTTCCTTTTTTGTTTCTTTATCATTCGGATGCTATTCTATTTTTCAGTGGGTTATTTTCAATTAAATTTTCTCATTAATTTCGGTGCACGTAATAATTTTACTTTCTGCTTTGTCGCTCAAAGCATTTTGAATGCTCGCTGAATCAAATATTATTCTCCAAATTTAGCTTTAGTCTCTCTCTCTCTCTCGTCATTGAATTAATTTTTTTTCATTTTATGCATACATTTCATACAAAGATACGTAAAATAGTCCAATCAATTTATTGTTCGTTCTGCCTATTATTTTAATTTTTTTTAATAGTTTCAATCGGTTGAATTTTTCATTTTTACATAATGTGAACAGAAAACAGCAGACAAGCGAGTCTTAGGTTCGCAGTTAAAAATCATTGATTTCCGCATGTAGACTTTTTTTTCTAATAAAGATTGGACTCATTTAGCTTTCAAACAATTAACGCATTTAATCTCGTCTGATTTGAGACAATGACATGGTTTCCGTTTTCATTTAATATTTACATTTTTTATGTTCCTCTCTTTTTATTTCTACTTTTGATTTTTCTCTCGGTTTGGCCAGTGAATGAAAATGCTTTACCTCGACTCTCTACTAGCCAGTTCTATCATCTCCTCTTTCCCAATAAAGGGAGGTAGTGTCTTCCGCTCTCTTTGCTTTGTACTGTACAAAACGACAGTTCTAGTTACCACTATGTAATAGTAATTCTTTTAATGTTATACTATTTCATTAAGTTTTCCAACTTAACTACAGGTTTATTCAACAAATACTTTACTTCGTAATAGCAATATAAATAAATAAATATCTATTTGTGTGTGTGTATGTGTGTGTGTGTGTGTATGTGTGTGTATATAAATGTGTGTGTATGTGTGTGTATATAAATATATATATACATATATATATATTTATATAGGTCTTTTAGACTTACATAAATTACCCCATAGATGCTCAGCTTCGCAAATGTTTGCTACCCGCAATGTCCCGAGCTTCCCGGAGGTAACAAGACGTGCTCAACACAGTCTAATGCAAAGAATTAAAAAATCAACCAACCCGATCATCCAAGCTATCCATGATTCCTGCCATTTATCCTCTAAGCTATGGACTTCTTGGTACGAAAACGTCTGTCTGTAGCTCCACTTAACTTCGACATTACAGTATTATTTCTAATCAATTGTATATATTTCTATCCTTAATATATGAACTGTCATTGTATTATTAATATTTGTCATATGGACTATATATAGTCTGCCAATAAACCTTTTCATTTTCATTTTCATATATAAGAGTAAACATTGTCCCTATATATAAAGGAGGG
>JAJOZX010000790.1:685000-745000 GCA_023014485.1 Bathynomus jamesi
AGGGTAAAACAGAATCAAACACTTTGTAACCAAAAAAAAACAAAAAAGTCTGTTAATGGACGTCGCTAATGTGTTTTTTATGCACTTAAAGACGTGGGTTGATAAGTGGAATGCTTTGCATCAGCTTTAGATCTGAGTGTCAAAACCAAAAATATAATAAACGCTTTCTTGATAGTGTTATACTTTAATTCTGATAACATAACAACAGACCTTCGAAAATAAATTTGAATCGACCTTCCAATATGGACCTTTCTAGTGTCCGTTAACCTACTTACAACGTTTGACCTCTTTCCACTTCTTATATGAAGAAACTTCTTGAAAACCTCTTATTCTCTGTTTGTTTTCAGCGTTCCGCTTAACTCTTAGGAAAGAGCAATTCTGTCTTTGCCAGAATGTCAATGAATGAAGTTGTTTTTCTTTTGATAAGTTTTAATTATTTTCACAATTGACTGCATTTTCTACGACAATATATCAGAGATCATCATTTATTTTTAGCGTGTAGTTTATCAACAAATAGTATAGTCTCTCATTTCTTTGTTCGAAAATGTTAATTTTGCGAGATGTATGCGAGTAAATTTACTCTTTCCTTTGTGATTTTAAGTTGCAACTGAGAGTGAACATCCATAATTAGATAAAAGAAAATGTACCCGGCTTTCTATTCTGTGATTTCTGTTCTAGAAAAAATATTTCTTTTCTAAATCTTTGGGTAAAATAAAAACTAAAGAAAGAGGCAGCGCTTCTTCGTTTAACTGTAAACACTTAAAATATACATTTTATATAAACACGTAGAGAGTATTATTGAAGGTATATTAAAAATTAATAACAAACCTCCTCGTAACCTCATAGCAGTTCCGTGCGTTGATCTCTTTTCACACGAAGGTTAAGCTGGTGAATAATAAATACAGAACTAAATATTAAGAATATTAAAATATATATACAGTACAAATATTCGATGAATACTTAGCCCCTTTTCAAGTGCAGCTTTTTCTTGAAAATAAGAGGAAAAACAAGCATATATACTCGTGTATATATATATATAGATATATGTATATGTATAGATATATATATATATATATATATATATATATATATATATATATATATATATATATATATATATATATATATATTATTTCGATTTCAATATTTCCAAAACTTTTACAGCAGAGGGGAAATTATAATGATCTAGAAATAAGTGTATTCAAGAGAAGAACGTGTTAAAGTGAACAAAATCTAGAAAAAACTACATCGGAATCCAGTTTATCTACGAAAAATGTTCCTTCCCTCAACGAGTAACGGAAAGACATATATATATATATATATATATAATATAATATATATATATATATATATATATAAATCCAAATTCAAACAGAGAACTATAATCTTTATTTTTAGTTCTGTAAGACTGATATTATAATTTGGGATTTTAAGGTTCTGTCCATGGACTGAAATGGTTTCGTTTTGCTAAAATTATGTGCAAACAAATGGTAAAAATTATTTCCGTGTTTTCCTGTTTCTGAAGAACATTATAGGATGAGTCTCTCTCTCTCTCTCTCTCTCCTCTCTCTCTCTCTCTCTCTCTCTCTCTCTCTCTCTCTCTCTCCAGAGTGTTGCGAGAAGTGCGCGACCAGGTGGCTCCCCACCTGGCTACAGTCTTCAACAAATCGTTGGAGACGGGCCAGGTGCCTGGTGACTGAAGGGAAGCCAACGTGACCCCTATCTTTAAGAAAGGGGATCACGAAAGTCCAGGGAACTATCGTCCCATTAGTCTCACTTCAGTTGTAGGTAAATTATTAGAGGGGATAATAGCGGATAGGATCGTTCACCATTTGGATTCCTACAAGCTGCTTGGGGACTCCCAACATGGGTTTAGACGGCATAGGTCGTGTCTCACGAACTTGCTCGAGTTTTTCCACGTCATGTTGAGTGAGTATGATAAGAGTAGGGCGATTGATATACTTTATCTCGACTTTCAGAAAGCCTTTGATAAGGTACCTCACCGCCAGCTAATGGCGAAAGTGCGCGCGCTGGGTATCGGTGGGGAAATAGGTAGGTGGATTGAAAATTGGCTGAGGAATAGGCGGCAGAGGGTTGTAATTAAAGGGGCTAGTTCTGGTTGGGCCTCGGTCACTAGCGGGGTTCCTCAGGGTTCCGTTTTGGGGCCGCTGTTGTTTATCATTTGCATAAATGATATCGACGGTGGCATGGGGCCAATGTTGGGACTCCCGAAGCGATCGAGGAACTGCGTGCGGACCTAGGTAGGATAGGAGAGTGGTCCGAAAAATGGCAAATGCCGTTTAACTTGGGTAAATGCAAAGTGATGCACATTGGCTACGCCAATCCCAAGTCGGACTACTCGATGTTGGGGAGTCATATCGAGGTGACTGATTTAGAAAAGGACTTGGGTGTGCTAATTAGCAGCGACCTTAAGTTTACCAAACAGTGCGTAGAGGTGGAAAAGAAGGCCCAGAAACTATTGGGTTATATCAGGAAGCAATTTCAGTTTCAGAACAAGGAGATTGTGCTCTCTCTGTACAATTCCCTGGTTCGGACGCACCTGGAGTATGCTGTGCAGTTCTGGTCGCCCACCCTCAGGAAAGATATTGAGAGGCTGGAGCGAGTGCAGGCTAGGGCCACAAAGTTAATCCCTTCCGTTAGGCATATGGGCTACAATCGACGGTTACGCGCCCTGAACTTGTTTTCGCTTGAAACTCGGAGGCTGCGCGGTCAACTGATCGAGGTTTTCAAGCTCTTACGCGGGTTCAACGATGTCGATTTTAGAAGTATGTTTAGTTTAAATGATAACCCAACTCGCAACAATGGTTGGAAGTTGGATTTGAAACGGTTTATGACTAGTGTGTGTGGGAATTACTTTACGTATAAGATCTGTGACACGTGGAACAGGTTACCTTCAGAAATTGTGAACAGTTCCTCTGTGGATCAGTTCAAGAAAAGGTTAGACCAAATCTTGCACACTATTTGAGTGTGTACAAAATTTTCCCTGGCACCCGTTGCCGTTGGTACCTCCTCGGTATGGGCCGCAAGGCCTTTTGAGGTACTTCTTTTCCTTGTAACTCATTGTAACTCTCTCTCTCTCTCCTTTTTTATATACTGGTCACAACGTTTTTGATAGTTTTCATTGCTAGAACGCTTTATCTTTTTCAGAGTATTCAGAGTTCGAAAAAAAATAAAAATAAGTTACAATGACTGGACCGCAGAAACTGAAGGCTGAATGTGCGAGGTGTGAAGTAAACCAGTGGGTGACGAACTTCAAAGAAGCCTGCTTCGCGAAGATCAACCACTACAGCATGTGCCGCTTTTGCGAACTCATGCGGTTTTACGAGAAGCTAGAGGAGAGGGTCCGGCGGCTCGAGTCGTCCAGACCGGCTGTTGGAGGTGCGGCGGTCACTGATGGGGCTGCGCCCTCCACCCCGGAGCTCAGCGATAGGAAAGCTGCCATGGAAAGGCGGTCCAGCGATGGACTGGACAGGGCTCGGGACTGCGGAGAAAGGGTAGAGGTGCAACCGGGGACTAGGGTACAAAATCAGTGTGAAGAATCGCCAGCGACCCACGTGGAATGCACGGAACCGCGGCGCAAGGTGGAGGCCGTAAAGAAGGGGCTGATAGAGAAGGGTGGGAAGGGGTCGATAGAGAAGGGTGGGAAGGGGCGAAAAGAAAAAGGGTGGGAAGGGGCCTACTGATGGCCCAAAGAAACCGAAGGATGTAGCTCCAGTCGGGGTGGGTCAGTGGTGTAACTGCGTCTATGGGTGGCGACGGGTTTCGAAAGGTCTCGGGCAAGAAGGCTGCGAAGCGAAGCCGAAGCCTGAGACCCCAGTTGCCCCTGTCAGGACCTCCAACCGCTTTAGTCTCCTGTCCTCGAAGGAGGAAGACACCGTTTTGATTGGGGACTCGCAGATCAGGGGCCAGGAGAAGTACTTTGCTTCTGCAAACCGGGATGGAAGGAAGGTAAGGTGCTTACCTGGGCGGGGAACGGCGCACTTAAGGAAGGAGGTAGAGAAGGTGCGCGTGGCTAGTCGGAGGACTGCGATCGTTGTCCACGCTGGTGGCAACGACCTGTTCCTCAAAGGCGGTAGGGTAGGTCTTACAGAAGGGATCATCACCGAGATCATGTCTCTTGCGGATGATCTAAAACTGAAGACAGACAGGGGAATGTTAATGGGTATTTTACCGCGAATGAATGCCAGTGACCACGCGCTCAGTAAGGTCATTGGCATCAACGAGAGGGTGCAAGACTTGTGCGTCCCGCTGGGCGTAGGTTTATTAACCCTTCGACGCATTTTCGGGTAGGTGGGACCTTTACCAGAGGGATGGTGTCCACCTCAATAACAAGGGTAAAGGTGTGCTAGGCGCGCTGCTCGACCGGCACCTATACAGAATGGTGAGGTCGAGTCGGGGAGAGATGATGGGCCCCCACCGGGGAGGGATGATGATGAGCCGGTGGCGGACGTACCTTCAACTGAAGGGTGCGTCCAGGTACAGGTGGGTGACCCTCCTTCCACGTTGGGGGGGGCTCAGGCTCCTGCGGAAGTTGCCCCCTCGTTAGTGAGGGGCTCTTCAACTCCCGACAGCCCTGGCTGTTCGGGAAACGGGTTGTGCTAGGGGGCGGTCAAAATAGGGAAGGCTCCCTCCGTGCAATGCTTTTTAATGCTAGGTCGATTAGGAACAAGTTTTGCGAGCTACGGGCGCTCTTAGCATCAGAATACCAGGATATCGTTGCTATTACCGAGTCCTGGATTCATACTGATCGTAGGGACTACGTTGGGGAGTTCGAAATTCCCGGGTATAGAATGTTTCGCAAAGACCGCACCCGTGGGGAGGGGGTGGGGTACTAATATACGTCAGGGACACGTTGAGTCCGGTTGACTGCCAGTTCCGGTCGGAACGGGAGCTGCTTGGCGTCGATCTGAATGTGGGAGGGACGGGCTATAGGTTAATCTTGGTGTACAGACCTCCGCATTCCTCCTCGAGGAGGATACAGCCCTGTACACCGAACTCAGTAGCCTGCTAGGGGATAGGGTGTGTGTACTTTTAGGAGACTTCAACTGTCGCGGCATAAAGTGGGAAGACAGGACTGCTGATGCTGAAGGGAGGAGGCTAGTTGACTTTGCTGATGAGAACTTCCTCACTCGTGGGTCAATGAGCCTACACGAGGCGAAAGCGTTCTAGACTTAGTATTCACGACCGAAGACAACCTCGTCACTGGCCTCACCGTTGACGAATCTTTGGGCGGGAGTGATCACGGTCTGATTAGGTTCCGTGTGTGCGTCCCTCGGGTGACTTTGTTAGCCTCAAGGATAGCGTAGGTGAGATGGGGTTAGAGGTCGGCGGCGATGTTGAGCGAGTGTGGAGTGCATTCCGGGACGAGTTTATGGTGCTGCAGTCTGCTGCCATACCCTCAAAACCGGTCACGCCTGCTTCAACGCAGCCTAAGTGGTTCAATCGTGACATCGCTTCGGCTATCCGAAATAGGAAAGTAGCGTATAGGAGGGCGAAGGCCAATCGTTCCCATGAGAACACTGAAGCGTATGTCCGCCTGCGTAGGGAAGTGAAGGCAAAGGTTAGACTAGCGAAACGTAATGAAGACTACGGGTGGCAAGCCTCTGCAAGGGGAACCCTAAGGAGTTCTTCAGTTATGTTAATAGTAGAAAGCCCATTAGAAGCATGATAGGTCCGTTAAAGGACCGAAGCGGCGTTCTGCGGACCTCCGACGCGACATCGCCAATGTGCTTAATGAGTACTTACGGGAGTGTTCACCAGGGAGGACACCTGCATCATCCCCGAGCCAGGCGCGAGGCACGAAGGTGCTGGCCTGGATAGTGTTCGATGTACCGCGACAGTCGTTGCCGATAGAATAGACAAACTGAGCGCGTTTAAGGCTCCTGGGCCAGACCAGTTTCTCCCCAGAGTGTTGCGGGAGGTGCGCGACCAGGTGGCTCCCCACCTGGCTACAGTCTTCAACAAATCGTTGCCTGGTGACTGGAGGGAAGCCAACGTGACCCCTATCTTCAAGAAAGGGGATCACGAAAGTCCAGGGAACTATCGTCCCATTAGTCTCACTTCAGTTGTAGGAATTATTAGAGGGGATAATAGCGGATAGGACCGTTGACCATTTGGATTCCCACAAGCTGCTTGGGGACTCCCAACATGGGTTTAGACGGCATAGGTCGTGTCTCACCAACTTGCTCGAGTTTTTCCACGTCAGTTGAGTGAGTATGATAAGAGTAGGGCGATTGATATACTTTATCTCGACTTTCAGAAACCTTTGATAAGGTACCTCACCGCCGGCTAATGGCGAAAGTCCGCGCGCTGGGTATCGGTGGGGAAGTAGGTAGGTGGATTGAAAATTGGCTGAAAAATAGGCGGCAGAGGGTTGTAATTAAAGGGGCTAGTTTGGGTTGAGCCTCGGTCACTAGCGGGGATCCTCAGGTTCCGTTTTGGGGCCGCTGTTGTTTATCATTTACATAAATGATATAGACGGTGGCATCGTCAGTCGGATCGCCAAATTCGCTGATGACACCAAGCTTGGGGCCAATGTTGGGACGCCGGAAGCGATCGAGAACTGCGTGCGGACCTAGGTAGGATAGGAGAGTGGTCCGAAAAATGGCAAATGCCGTTTAACTTGGGTAAATGCAAGGTGATGCACATTGGCTACGCCAATCCCAAGTCGGACTACTCGATATTGGGGAACAATATCGAGGCGACTGATTTGGAAAAGGACTTGGGTGTGCTAATTAGCAGCGACCTTAAGTTTACCAAACAGTGCGTAGAGGTGGAAAAGAAAGCCCAGAAGCTGTTGGGTTATATCAGAGGCAATTTCAGTTTCGGAACAAGGAGATTGTGCTCTCTCTGTACAATTCCCTGGTTCGGCCGCACCTGGAGTATGCAGTGCAGTTCTGGTCGCCCACCCTCAGGAAAGATATTGAGAGGCTGGAGCGAGTGCAGGTGAGGGCCACAAAGTTATCCCTTCCGTTAGGTATATGGTCTACAATCGACGGTTACGCGACCTGAACTTGTTTTCGCTGGAAACTCGGAGGCTGCGCGGTCAACTGATCGAGGTTTTCAAGCTCTTACGCGGGTTCAACGATGTCGATTTTGAAGTATGTTTAGTTTAAATGATAACCCAACTCGCAACAATGGTTGGAAGTTGGATTTGAAACGGTTTATGACTAGTGTGTGTGTGAATTACTTTACGTATAAGATCTGTGACACGTGGAACAGTTACCTTCAGAAGTTGTGAACAGTTCCTCTGTGGATCATTTCAAGAAAAGGTTAGACCAAATCTTGCATACTATTTGACTGTGTAGAAAATTTCCCCTGGCACCCGTTGCCATTGGTACCTCCTCGGTATGGGCCGCAAGGCCTTTTGAGGTACTTCTTTTCCTTGTAACTCATTGTAACTCTCTCTCTCTCTCTCCTCTCTCTCTCTCTTCTCTCTCTCTTCTCTCTCTCGGACTACTCGATGTTGGGGAGTAATATCGAGGCGACTGATTTGGAAAAGGACTTGGGTGTGCTCATTAGCAGCGATCTTAAGTTTACCAAACAGTGCGTAGAGGTGGAAAAGAAAGCCCAGAAGCTGTTGGGTTATATCAGGAGGCAATTTCAGTTTCGGAACAAGGAGATTGTGCTCTCACTGTACAATTCCCTGGTTCGGCCGCACCTGGAGTATGCTGTGCAGTTGTGGTCGCCCACCCTCAGGAAAGATATTGAGAGGCCGGAGCGAGTGCAGGCGAGCAGAGCTGGGCACTTGCGTTTTTTTTGCGGTACTGCGGTACTGCGGTACTACCGTGTTGGTCGGTACCGCGGAAAGTACCGCGGGAAATTTGAATGCGGTAGCGGTACTGCTGTACTTTCAGCGATCCTTTGCGGTACTGCGTTATGCGGTACCGGTTTGGTAGTGCGGTAGTAGTACCGCAGTACCGCAGTACCGCAAAAAAACGCGCAAAAAAAACGCAAGTGCCCAGCTCTGCGAGGCGAGGGCCACAAAGTTAATCCCTTCCGTTAGGCATATGTGCTACAATCGACTGTTACGCGCCCTAAACTTGTTTTCGCCGGAAACTCGGAGGCTGCGCGGTCAACTGATCGAGGTTTTCAAGTTCTTACGCGGGTTCAACGATGTCGATTTTAGAAGCATGTTTAGTTTAAATGATAACCCAACTCGCAACAATGGTTGGAAGTTGGATTTGAAACGGTTTAGGACTAGTGTGTGTGGGACTTACTTTATTATAAGATCTGTGACACGTGGAACAGGTTACCTTCAGAAATTGTGAACAGTTCCTCTGTGGATCAGTTCAAGAAAAGGTTAGACCAAATCTTGCACACTATTTGACTGTTTAGAAAATTTTCCCTGGCTCTGTTGCCATTGGTACCTCCTCGGTATGGGCCGCAAGGCCTTTTGAGGTACTTCTTTTCCTTGTAACTCTCTCTCTCTCTCTCTCTCTCTCTCTCTCTCTCTATATATATATATATATATATATATATATATATATATATATATACTCTATATACTGACAGAATAAGAAAAAATATATAGAGTATATATATATATATATACTCTATATATTTTTTCTTATTCTGTCAGTAGTGTTCATGGTCAATCATTAACTGTAAGCTAAGCCAACACAAACAGTTTTTCTCGTTGACGTAAATAGTGTGATGATTTTATGATGGCGGCATCTTGTAATTGGTTGGTTCGTTTTTGAAAGGTACCGGGTGCATGACGTCCTGCATATGTTGAAATCTTCCGTTTCATTTCGCGACCTCTAAATAACGAGCAATACTATTCAATTTTGGTCTGAATTATTCTTTTATGCAGTGGAACATAATGGGATGGTGAAAAGAGGAAAAAGGGAGAAAAGTATTTGGGTTACTGGCGGTGGACCACCCTAATATATACAGTATATATACACATATATGTAGTATGTTAATCAATTCTTCGACACATTTTTTATACCTTGCGTTGTAAATAAAAAAAAAAAAGTTTAATTTTTTTCCGAAGCACCGCTCTACCTGTAAACATTCAGGGTAAAAGCGGCTTATGTATATTATATATATATATATATATATATATGTGTGTGTGTGTATGGACTGCTTTTTCTTATTGAACTCATTTCAATATCAAATTTACTAAAAATTTAATATTGGTATCCAGAAATAGTTTAAAAATATATTTTTTTAAATTTTAGTAAAATGAAAATTTTAAATGAAGATCAAACATGGTGCAGCAAATTCAGTTGCTCAACTGTGCAATACAGTGATGAGGTTCTATTCAGAGCAAAATTTGTATTTTTACGGTGTAAAACTTTAATTACACATTCGGTGTTTGGAATTACTGAATGTATTTAGCGTTGCGTGATTTTCACAGCCCTTTTATTTAAAGTGTATGTAATGAAATATTCATCATATATATATATAATATATATATATGCGTGTGTGTGTGTGCTTCGGTGTCTTCTTAAAAGTGGTAACTGAAGTAGTACACCGAACCGCACCGTCTTTTCTCCTTTCTATTTTATATTTGTTTTAAGGAAATGTCCGCAGTTTTTCGAATCTTTCCAAAGTTAAGTTTCAGCTTCGTTATTCTCATCCTAGCTCTAACGCACTTTTAACCATTACTGTGAAAGTCATTCCGTTATCCTATTCACAGTCGGAAGGGTCATGCTAGGAGGTATGTCCAGTTATTCCTGTATTCGAACGTGTTCAGAAAAATGCGAGATATTTCCCGACTTTATTTTATGACTGTGAATTCAAAACGGTGAAAGAAAACTGCGTTGCACCTACGAGTACTGTACATGATTATCTAGCTGTCAACCACTCCTAATGGCTAATTAACTTCGCTCACCACTACCTTAACTAACTTACTATTCCTCGTAACAAATTGTACTGGGTAGCACAATCGTAGCCTTAATAAATTTTGGACTTGTTCGCAAAACGTTTGTTTGCTGCAAACATTTTTATTTTACTTTTCACTCTCATATTATCTTGGCTTAAAAACCTTATTTTTTTAAATTTCGGAGCCTTCTAAATTAATTGAGAAGCCTTTTAAGGAAATAAGATAATTTATTTTTACCAAAGAGATTCAATTTTGATTTAATTTAGATTTAATTAATACAATTTTCTTTAAAGTGGAAACCAGACTTTATCATTAGGGATGATCAGGGCCGCCGAGAACTGCCACGGGCCCCGGGGAAGGATTGGTATATGGCCCCCCTGTTTACTCAGTATTTTATGATAAATATTTTTTGTGTACATAACGAGCAAACTGATTATATGTCCACGTCACTATTCAAAACATACAGTATGAATAAACAACTCAGAAGAAAATGACCATTTTATTTTCGAATCAATTATATTAATTCTATCATCATACAATTTACAAATGCAGTACCAGTCCATGCAGGCAAAACAATTGTTTACTGCAAGATTTTCATTATTAGAAGTGTACTTTCTTTGCCTTCTCTCTAGCAAAGTGGTAAATGATTCTGATGAAATTTAAAGGAAGGGCTAACTGGCTTTCAATTACAATGGTTCCCAGATCCGTCAGTCGGTCTTGGGCATTGGTGGACCGCAAATAATATTTTATCTGTTTCAGTTTGACTATGATAATCTCTATAAAATGTATGATCATTAATTATGTTTCCTCTCTGCTATTTAATCAATTGTGTTATTAATATTTTTAGATTTTATCACCCCCTCTTTCCGGGCCCCCCAGAGGTCCAGGCCCAGGGGATTTTTTCACGATATCCCCACCCTCTTGGTGGGCCAACGGGTGATAAGATTAAGATGAACAGTAGTTCTCTAATCTTATTTTCTAAGTACTGAACAGATTATATGTCTGGTCTGTTTAATAGCACTTGGAAGGCAATGAACCATAATCAAAATGGTTGGCATTAACATGAAGCGGTTTTGTCACATAGTTTGTGTTTATTTTCGTACAATCAACTTTTACACCCACACACACACACACACACACACACACACATATATATATATATATATAAAAGTCTGAATCCGGTCCTTTTTTTTCTAAAGTACAGATTCCTGTAACTGAGAGTATAACACTCTTTTATGTCCGAAACTAGTTATATCTGCATTAACTCTGACATGATGGGAGAGTAGTCTGGTCAAATGTCGTTTGCAAAGTTTATATATTATCAGTTCTGTAAACTGGGTAAGATCCTTACATTCGCTACACAGAATTCATTACTCCTTCTTTTAATACTTATACCAAGACAAATGTGTTGAAAGAAATTGAAAAACTGATTTATCGTTTTCTTATCTTGTTGATATTTCGAGGAAAATGTTTGGTAACTGTATGCACCATAATGCGAACATGCGAATGACGATCCCAACTACTCATTCTCCACAAACAGAGCAGAAGCCAAAGATGAATTGCAGTTGAGTTCAAAATATCCAAAGTAGCAATTCGAAGAATCCTACAGGAAAGAAAATGAAAGCTTGGCTATTTGTAGCAGACAAGGCTGACTGTAGGATAATTACTGCAAGAAAGAATCGCATTTTTCAAACACTCTCGTTAATAAATCGCTTTAAGACAGCTCCAGAAACATGTGCAACTATACAGAAGATCATAAAACTAATGGAAGCATGTCCACAGTAAAAATGTTTCAAGGACGTAGGCTACAAGGAAAAGTTGAAGAAAAATATGTCAGATGATGTGAATATTAAAATAAAAAGGACCAGTTTGAGAAGGAACATCAAAATTTGCATGATGAATGGAACAATGTTCTATAGAAAGATGAGCCCAAACCAAAACTTTTTGGAAGTGAAAGGTGTAGGTCTATGAGGCAAGGTAACTACGAAAAATTGCAATTTAACTTTATTAGTAAGACTGTGAAATATGCTGGTACTTCTGTCATCGAATGGGGTTATTTCAATTCAGTTGGAGTGGGTGATCTCGTAAAACTCGATGGGAGTAGGAATAAAGCTGTACTACCACAGAATTATGGTTCGCCATGCACTGACGAGTATAGTTTATTTATTTGGGAGAAATTCATCCGAATTAACGTCATTCTGTCAACGTAAAATTTAATCGGCAAGTTATTATCGGCAAGTTATTATCGGGCCCCAGCGACCAAATAGGTAGCGGTCCCACTCATCTTCCAACAAGGCAAAGACTCAAAAGTAGTACTTAACAGGACTTACTCGTACTTGTTGAGTAATGTAGGTAGGTATGTTTTAGTTATTTATTGCGGAGATACCTAAAGCATGACGTCTTAAAAGGGCAGTTAACACGTCTTCCGGACTTTTGGTATGGTTTTTATTCGAAATGACAAGCAATCCCCATTCACAAAAAGGTTACAGAATCAGATTGATTCGATGTCTTTCAGATATGAAACCTCAACCATCCTTGAAGAGATTACATTAAATACTGAATATTGGCCTATCTTTGTAAATTACATTTGTCATTTACTCTAAATCATTTGTACAGTCTCGTGTTCTATAAACTTACAAGTGTTTTTATTTCTCATAAAATGGACATCAAGTGTTTAGAATACAGACAAAGCGCATTACAATTCAAAATACAATTGATAAATGATAAAAAGATCATGAAATAGGCAGTACAGAGTTTAGTTGGATTTCTTAGCTGGAAAGTGGCGTGTGCTACGTGATTTCCTGTTACACAGTAAAAGTGACCTATTAATTTAATCAAGGGTGTAATTTGAAATCTGCGCGTGATAGAAACTTTTTTACGACATTTTTTAAATCATCACATCAAAATTAGGTGAAAGCACGTATTTTTTTTTGTCAGTTAAAAATTCTGTGTTGACAAGTGTAATTGTATTGATAATGTAACTTATCTAAATTTGTGAGCTTGTCATGGGAAGATTTAGTGTCATTTCGGATCTTTTACGTTTGACTGCCGCCATTGAAACATAATTAAACATTTTGTATTTTAACTGAAATGTCTTGATACAAAATAAGTTACTTTATAAAAAAGCTTTTCTTAATTTCCCCTTCAAATTTTGTTTCTTATAAACAATTTTAATTACTTTCAAGATCCATGCTTAATTTTTAAGTTTTAATCGTGTACTCAGAAAAATAAGGGGATCACCTGAAGATCAGGGCCTCCAGCCTTCTTTAGTTAGCTTTATAAGGCTAACTAACAAAAATATCACGACCTAACCTAACCAATCGTCAAGGTCGTACAGTTGACCTAACGATTGGTTAGGTTAGGTCGTGATATTTTCGTTAGTTAGCCTTATAAGGCTAAGTAAAGAAGGCTGGGGGCACTGACCTTCAGGTGATCCAAATAAGGAAGTTCAACTTATAAATATAAGTCATTATAAGGGAAAATTAAGAAAAGCTTTTTTATAAAGTAACTTATTTTGTATCATCAAGACATTTCAGTTAAAATACAAATACAAAAAGTTTAATTATGTTTCAATGGCGGCAGTCAAACGGAAAAGATCCGTCATTTCTACCAAATTAATTTGTTATATTATAATTAATATGTCATGTTTTCGGCAGTAATTGATAAATATTTTGAAACTACAAAGTAGTATGATATTCATTACGTGAAAGGAACATCGTTACTTCACCGTAGCAGGTGTTATTAACTTTAATGGACAAACATAAAGTTTAAGAGTGATGCCCCACCCAACCCCCCAAAAAAATGTGTATATATATATATATATCCCATTTAGGTAGTCATTGATGAATCACCAAACTTTAAAATCGGGTTAAATCTCATTTTGAAGACATAGATGAAAATTTATCTATTTTCAACGGTGTATCCGTAGTTTTTTATTAGGAAATTTACCCTTCTACAATTTTCATTTATAAATATATTCAAAATATTATTTTTAAATGTTAAAATTAATTCAAATATATATATACATATATAAACCTTTGGTTAGCTTCCG
The DNA here is from genome assembly GCA_023014485.1 of Bathynomus jamesi. NCBI lineage: Eukaryota > Metazoa > Arthropoda > Malacostraca > Isopoda > Cirolanidae > Bathynomus > Bathynomus jamesi. The sequence goes on from JAJOZX010000790.1 coordinate 698,905, forward strand.
CCCGAATTGTTCATTCTGACGAAGGTCAAGCTTTTCACTCCACCTTAGACCTACAGTTTAACGTGGAATCCGAACCACGCCCCATCAGCAGCCCAGCGTCTTAACCACTAGGCCACTTAGGGTACCCATTTATCTACCAACCACTTTCTTTATTGTGTGGAAGGATGAACAGCTGGGTTTTGCTGCACGCCGGCTGCTGTCGGGTATTGAACCCAGGGCCGATGGATTGGTAGTCATCGACTATATATATATATATATGCGTTCAAATATATATGCGTTATGCGATTTTCATCCTTATGTAAAAATGAGTATCTGAATATAAAACTTATATAAATATAAGGATTTTGTATAACGATTTATACAAATATACGAATTATATAAGAATATAGGCATTGTTCATTTTTACACACACACACACACACACACACACACACACACAACACACACACATAATATATATATATATATATATATATGTGTGTGTGTGTGTGTGTGTGTGTGTAAAAATGAAAAATGAACAATTCCTATATTCTTATATAATTCGTATATTTGTATAAATCCAATTTTTTATTATTTTTCCTATGATGCCTGACTTATGGGACACTTTGTATATATATATGAAAATGAAAATGAAAAGGTTTATTGGCAGACTATAGTCCATATGACAAATATTAAATACAATGACAGTTCATACACTAATGATAGAAAATATACAATTGATTAGAAATAATACTGCACTGTCGAAGTATGTCAGTTCATACACTAATGATAGAAAATATACAATTGATTAGAAATAATACTGCACTGTCGAAGTTAAGTGGAGCTACAGACAGACGTTTTCGTACCAAGAAGTCTATAGCTTAGAGGATAAATGGCAGGACTCATGGATAGCTTGGATGATCGGGTTGGTTGATTTTTTATTTCTTTGCATTAGACTGTGTTGAGCACGTCTTGTTACCTCCGGGAAGCTCGGGACATTGCGGGTAGCAAACATTTGCGAAGCTGAGCATCTCGGGGGTAATTTATGTAAGAGTCTAAAAGACCTGTTATACAGCAAATTTAGGGTTCTGCCAGAACCTTTTTTATAATTCACCCAGAGTTGCTGACCGTATATATTACTGCAGAAAGTATGAAAGAGTGTGTCTTTAGCTTCACTTGTACAGAAACGAAAGTTCCTTATGGTCATATTCGCTTTAGCACACAGGCTTCGAGATTGTTTTCTTATATCCGAGTCATCACTCAAGGAGCTGGTAATAGTTTGACCCAAATACTTAAACTCTTGTACTTCCTCAATTACTTCACCATTCATTTTAAACCTTATATCAGCTGGCTGATTACAGCTTTTCGGATGAAATGGCATAACCTTAGTTTTTGTAACATTAAAAAGAATATCATGTTTCTGCGAATACACTTCGCAGACATTTAGCAGCCGATCCAGACCTTTAACAGAAGGACTTATTAACACCATATCATCGGCATAAACTAAGTTATTTATCCTTGCGTTATATATACAACATCCCACTGTTGCCTCATTAAGTGAAGCAATTAATCCGTCGATATACACATTAAACAGCATAGGGGAGAGCAAGGAACCTTGTCTCACCCCGCAAGAGGAGCCAAAACACTCGGATAGTACATTGCCCCACCTAATAGTGAAAGATTGGTGGGCATACCAAAATTTCAATAAATTTAATATGTACATGGGAACCTTCCTGTCTTCTAGTTTTGCAAATAAAATATTGTGGTTCACCCTATCATATGCCTTACTTATATCAAGGAAACAGCTATAAATGGTTGAATTACTATCAATGTATTTAGATATTGTTTCTTTAAGTACATAGATACACAGGTGAGTTGAGTGGGACTTTTAAAGCCAAACTGATTAGATGTCCATAGGAAATCATTTAATCGGAGTAACAAGAGTTTTTCTAGTAGTTTCGAGAAGCAGGAAGCGACAGCAATGGGCCTGTAATTATTGCTGGACAGAATGTCTCCGTACTTATTTTTGACCAAGGGCAAGATATATACCCTCATGAACTCTGCAGGGATATAGCTATGAGCAAGCATGGCTGATAGGAGCAATGATATATGCAGACATACTACGTCATTTGCATATTTTAAGTGCTCATTCGATAAGTCATCTACCCCTGACGCAGAACCAGTCTTTAACTCTTTAATTAACCTCTTTACTTCAGAAAATGATATCAAAATATTTTCCCTTGTCCCTCCCACAATCGTTTCGCTGTAATCTATCTTAAGATTATCCCTACTCACACTATTAAGAATGTTAGAGTAGTGATTTTTCCACAGCTTTGCAATTTCATCCTCCCCCGACACCCCATCGATTGTCGGAGGGAGGACATTTTTGACACCCGTTTGATTCTTAACAAATTTCCAAAATTTGTTATTATCGTTATTTATGCGAGCTTCACAGGCTTTTGATGCTCGAATAGACTCTTCTTCCTGTTTACATCGCCTTATGGCCGCCTTATACTGACCCCGACTTCTACACTTCTACACACATATATATATATATGTATATATATATATATATATATATATATATATATATATATATATATATATATATATATATATATATCTATAATATATAATATACATAAGTTAACCCCTCCGTCTATGGCCTGGGTTGGTTCGAAGTCGACGGGGGTCCTGGTTAGGTGTCAGCAACGGATTTGTTACATGCAGTAGTTTATTCTATACTACTCTGCGAGTTCTTCTATAGTGGTTCGGAGGATTGTGGGACTCGTGGGAGGCTTACTAAATTCTCAGAAGGTTCCCCGATTCTTCTTGTAACGTATCGGGAGATTTTAATGACTAAGTTCTCTGAAGAGAGCAAGGTTCTTAGGAGAAGATAAAGACTTTTTCTTACGGTAATTTACTGTAAAATGTTACAGGTAATGCTCAGCCTCTAAGTTAGATCAGTCTCGTCAGAATGAACACGGAGGAAATTTTGTGGGTTTATATACCCATAATTTGCTAACATCATTATTATTAAATGTTGACTTGTGTCGTTTTTTGTTCTTTATAGGCTGCATTATTTTTGCACAATATTTGAAAATAAAGTAAATTTTTTGCTGTCGCAATGTTTAAACAGATAAACAAGATATAGGAAGAGGGAGCCATATTTTTATCTTAAACCGCGTATTTTCAGATCTGACGTTTTCCGGATCTGCCAAGTTAATTAGAAGTGGAAATTGAACTATGCATCTTTATACTAAAATATGCATATGAGCAAAAATTAAAGGGTTAAGATTTCCAATTAAATGCTTAGGCAAAACACGACTTCACCCTCCACAACGAAGAGAGAGTGCATACAAAACACAAACATTGAAAAATCCAATCAGGATTCATTACACTGGGGAACAAATTTCAACTTTTTGTCTATTGAATTAGATTTGACAGTTAGTTCTAGGTAATTTGGGTGCGCCGAGCACGAATTTTTACTCGGTTTTGCTCTATCAGGTCCTGATTTTGCTCAACACCCCTCCTCTTTCGTCGTATTCATAAAAAGGTTTTTTTCTCAATACTCGCTAAGTCTTTTTGCAGTTACACATTATGCAACTAGGTTTTTATCTAGGTATTTGTACCTATTGTTATGGTATTGTTGTATTTTGTATATTTTTATATGTAACACCCTAAAAATATTTTTAATTTTGTCATTTTTAACCCATTTTAATATTAGTAAATTAAGCTAAAAATATCATAGAATTCTAAAATTTTCTCGAGTGTTCCTGTTCTCTGTAGAGTATTCTAGAGGGACAACTAAAATATATAAAAGCGACTCGTTTCCAGAGTTAATCAGTCAATTCAATCAGTCAGTCAGTCAGTCAGTTGAGTTAGTTAATTAAGTTTGGGCATTAACATAATTTTGAATTGGCATATGATTTAGTGAGTAATTTTGTCATCGTGATTTAATATAGTTGATTTAATTAGACGTAATTTATATTGTACCTACTCATCCGTTTTTCTAGTTTAATTTCATAGATTGTAAGTACCTATTTCATAATAAGTACCTATTTAAACTAATTTTTGTGTTTATATTTCAGATTTTCTTAAATTTATATGAATTAAGGGCTTTAAATACCTTTACAAATTGGCAGAACAATCAAGCAATATGTCATCAAGCACTAGAAAGTTCAAATGCAAAAACAACCCTGATTCCTTCTGTTATATATGTGGAAATTTTACACTTCCACATCAACGAGCAAATATAACTGACTTCGTAAAAAGAGCTTACTTAGCTTATTTTGGCATAAAACTGGGGGACCAAGATAAATCGTGGGCTCCACATAAAGCCTGCACTATATGCATTGAAAGACTGCGACATTGGACGAAGGGTTCGGATTCAAAAATACCTTTTGGAGTTCCGATGGTAAGTTTATGATTTCATAAAACTACGTAATTTAATCACTAGTATACTGTAACTTACCTAAATGTAATTGTAACTTAGGTACATAAACAAAAATTTACAGAAAATGTTTATAAGAATCTCAAATATTGCATAAGGTTGAAACACATAGAAATGTTAAATGTTTGGGTGATAACTTTTGATAAAATTCATAAAAACAAGTCTCTCGTCGCTTTTGTTACGCTTTACAATTTTTTTTCCATATCAGGTGTGGCGAGAGCCTACTAACCACGAGACCGATTGCTACCTTTGCTTTGTCAAGACTTCGGGCTTCACTAAGAAAAATAAACATTGTATCGAGTACCCAAATTTCGACACCGCGATACGACCTGTGCTACATTCAAATGAGATCCCCATTCCAAAATTTAAGGGTCTGCCAACTCAAGAATTAGTTGAAGATGTTCCTGAAAATATTGTTATGCACTTTGAGGAGTCAGACACCGATTTTGACCCCAGCGTATTTGAAAGTCAAAACGATCCGCAAAAGTTTAACCAGGCCGAGTTGAATGATCTTGTAAGGGATCTAAATTTGCCAAAAAAGGCTGCGGAAATTTTAGCTTCAAGACTTAAAGAGAAAAACTTGCTTACTTCAAACACATACATTTCATTTTACAGAAAAAGAGAAGAAGAACTTGTTAAATATTTTAGAACAGAGGATAGTTTAGTATATTGCTGCGACATAGTTGGTTTGTTAAAGATGGGGGTTGAGTCTTACGATGCAAATGATTGGCGCTTGTTTTTAGACAGTTCGAAAAGAAGTCTTAAGTGTGTGTTGTTGCATAATGGCAATCTATACGGCTCGATACCGATTGGGCACTCAACAAAATTAAAAGAAAAGTATGAACATATAGAAAAGGTTTTAAATCTTATCAAATATAGGGAGCACGAGTGGATCATATGTGTTGACTTAAAAATGGTTAATTTTCTGCTAGGACAACGAGGAGGGTATACTAAATATCCCTGCTTCCTTTGCTTATGGGACAGCAGAGCCAAGGAAGAACATTATTTCAAACAAATCTGGCCAGCACGAACATCACTTACTGTCGGAGAAAAAAACGTAATTAATCCACCTTTAGTGAGCAGAGATAAAATCATATTTCCTCCTCTGCATATAAAACTAGGCCTCATTAAACAATATGTAAAAGCTTTAGATACGAACGGCGAGTGTTTCAAATACATAACTTCAAAATTTCCAAGTTTAAGTTATGAAAAAATCAAGGCGGGAATTTTCGACGGTCCACAAATAAGAACAATGATTAAAGACAGCAATTTTCCTAATGTCATGAATGAACGCGAAAAAATGGCTGGTTCTCATTCGTCACTTGATAGAAAACTTTTTAGGCAATTATAGGGCAGATAACTACGAAGAAATCGTAAAAAAACTTTTAAGGGACTACAAAGAGTTAGGTTGCAATATGAGCATAAAAATGCATTTTTTGAATAGCCATCTTGACCAATTTCCAAGTAATTTAGGTGATGTAAGTGACGAACAAGGGGAGAGATTCCACCAAGATATCAAAATTATGGAGGAACGGTACCAAGGCCGCTGGGATTCCCACATGATGGCTGATTACTGCTGGTGCTTGAAAAGAGACCTGCCATCAACAAGCAAATACGCTAGAAAGTCTTACAAAAGAAAATTTTTGCCACAGTGAAAGCTTCATATCTGTTTGTTTTTTTATTTTGTCATTTCTATCGTTATAATGTAATTTTACTGTAGTTTGAACTGCTTGTATTCATGAAACTTGAAAAAAAAATTTAACACATGACTTAATTTTTTAGTCCTAATTTGAAAAATCTGGAAAATGGCACATAGGCTGTCGACAAGAATCAGGACCTGATAGAGCCAAACCGAGTTGAAATTCGTATTCAGCGCACCCAAATTACCTAGAATCAAGTGTCAGATATCATTCAATAAAATACGTGTTGCCCAGTGTTATCAAGCTAAATGTAAAAAAAATTATTAAGAAATTTTGAAAAGAACAAGTCACCAATTATTTGGAAAAATAGGAAGCAAATCAAGAGTTTATCCGAACGAAATAATAATGATAAAAAATAATAATAATATCGCCGAGTGTACATTCCTAAATGAGACATAATGTCGGGTCGTACATTGAGTACAATCCCAAGTACATCACTGAGTACATTGTAATTTTGGTTTATTACAACTATGATTATAATTACCAATTAATTCACATTTGTTTATTATCGTTAATTACAGTTTCATTAAAGTAAATTCATTACATTATATTAGTTAAATGCATTTAAACTGTTAACTATAATTTTTTTAGTGTTCATATTTATAGACAATTAGTATGTTTAGTATAACACAAAATAAGTAGGCACATAGACAATATAGTATATATATATATATATATATATAAATATATATATATATAGATATATATATATATATATATATATATATATATATATATATATATATATATATATATATATATATATATATATGTACCGTATGTGCCTACTTATTTTGTGTTATACTCCAAACATACTAATTGTCTATAAATATGAAACACTAAAAAATTATAGTTAACAGTTTAAATGCATTTAACTAATATAATGTAATGAATTTACTTTAATGAAACTGTAATTAACGATAATAAACAAATGTGAATTAATTGGTAATTATAATCATAGTTGTAATAAACCAAAATTACAATGTACTCAGTGATGTACTTGGGATTGTACTCAATGTACGACCCGACATTATGTCTCATTAGGAATGTACACTCGGCGATATTATTATTATTTTTATCATTATTATTTCGTTCGGATAAACTCTTGATTTGCTTCCTATTTTTTCCAAATAATTGGTGACTTGTTCTTTTCAAAATTTCTTAATAATTTTTTTTACATTTAGCTTGATAACACTGGGCAACACGTATTTTATTGAATGATATCTGACACTTGATTCTAGGTAATTTGGGTGCGCTGAATACGAATTTCAACTCGGTTTGGCTCTATCAGGTCCTGATTCTTGTCGACAGCCTATGTGCCATTTTCCAGATTTTTCAAATTAGGACTAAAAAATTAAGTCATGTGTTAAATTTTTTTTCAAGTTTCATGAATACAAGCAGTTCAAACTACAGTAAAATTACATTATAACGATAGAAATGACAAAATAAAAAAACAAACAGATATGAAGCTTTCACTGTGGCAAAAATTTTCTTTTGTAAGACTTTCTAGCGTATTTGCTTGTTGATGGCAGGTCTCTTTTCAAGCACCAGCAGTAATCAGCCATCATGTGGGAATCCCAGCGGCCTTGGTACCGTTCCTCCATATTTTGATATCTTGGTGGAATCTCTCCCCTTGTTCGTCACTTACATCACCTAAATTACTTGGAAATTGGTCAAGATGGCTATTCAAAAAATGCATTTTTATGCTCATATTGCAACCTAACTCTTTGTAGTCCCTTAAAAGTTTTTTTACGATTTCTTCGTAGTTATCTGCCCTATAATTGCCTAAAAAGTTTTCTATCAAGTGACGAATGAGAACCAGCCATTTTTTCGCGTTCATTCATGACATTAGGAAAATTGCTGTCTTTAATCATTGTTCTTATTTGTGGACCGTCGAAAATTCCCGCCTTGATTTTTTCATAACTTAAACTTGGAAATTTGAAGTTATGTATTTGAAACACTCGCCGTTCGTATCTAAAGCTTTACATATTGTTTAATGAGGCCTAGTTTTATATGCAGAGGAGGAAATATGATTTTATCTCTGCTCACTAAAGGTGGATTAATTACGTTTTTTCTCCGACAGTAAGTGATGTTCGTGCTGGCCAGATTGTTTGAAATAATGTTCTTCCTTGGCTCTGCTGTCCCATAAGCAAAGGAAGCAGGGATATTTAGTATACCCTCCTCGTTGTCCTAGCAGAAAATTAACCATTTTTAAGTCAACACATATGATCCACTCGTGCTCCCTATATTGATAAGATTTAAAACCTTTTCTATATGTTCATACTTTTCTTTTAATTTTGTTGAGTGCCCAATCGGTATCGAGCCGTATAGATTGCCATTATGCAACAACACACACTTAAGACTTCTTTTCGAACTGTCTAAAAACAAGCGCCAATCATTTGCATCGTAAGACTCAACCCCCATCTTCTTTAACAAACCAACTATGTCGCAGCAATATAAAACTATCCTCTGTTCTAAAATATTTAACAAGTTCTTCTTCTCTTTTTCTGTAAAATGAAATGTATGTGTTTGAAGTAAGCAAGTTTTCTCTTTAAGTCTTGAAGCTAAAATTTCCGCAGCCTTTTTTGGCAAATTTAGATCCCTTACAAGATCATTCAACTCGGCCTGGTTAAACTTTTGCGGATCGTTTTGACTTTCAAATACGCTGGGGTCAAAATCGGTGTCTGACTCCTCAAAGTGCATAACAATATTTTCAGGAACATCTTCAACTAATTCTTGAGTTGGCAGACCCTTAAATTTTGGAATGGGGATCTCATTTGAATGTAGCACAGTCGTATCGCGGTGTCGAAATTTGGGTACTCGATACAATGTTTATTTTTCTTAGTGAAGCCCGAAGTCTTGACAAAGCAAAGGTAGCAATCGGTCTCGTGGTTAGTAGGCTCTCGCCACACCTGATATGGAAAAAAAATTGTAAAGCGTAACAAAAGCGACGAGAGACTTGTTTTTATGAATTTTATCAAAAGTTATCACCCAAACATTTAACATTTCTATGTGTTTCAACCTTATGCAATATTTGAGATTCTTATAAACATTTTCTGTAAATTTTTGTTTATGTACCTAAGTTACAATTACATTTAGGTAAGTTACAGTATACTAGTGATTAAATTACGTAGTTTTATGAAATCATAAACTTACCATCGGAACTCCAAAAGGTATTTTTGAATCCGAACCCTTCGTCCAATGTCGCAGTCTTTCAATGCATATAGTGCAGGCTTTATGTGGAGCCCACGATTTATCTTGGTCCCCCAGTTTTATGCCAAAATAAGCTAAGTAAGCTCTTTTTACGAAGTCAGTTATATTTGCTCGTTGATGTGGAAGTGTAAAATTTCCACATATATAACAGAAGGAATCAGGGTTGTTTTGCATTTGAACTTTCTAGTGCTTGATGACATATTGCTTGATTGTTCTGCCAATTTGTAAGGTATTTAAAGCCCTTAATTCATATAAATTTAAGAAAATCTGAAATATAAACACAAAAATTAGTTTAAATAGGTACTTATTATGAAATAGGTACTTACAATCTATGAAATTAAACTAGAAAAACGGATGAGTAGGTACAATATAAATTACGTCTAATTAAATCAACTATATTAAATCACGATGACAAAATTACTCACTAAAATCATATGCCAATTCAAAATTATGTTAATGCCCAAACTTAATTAACTAACTCAACTGACTGACTGACTGACTGATTGAATTGACTGATTAACTCTGGAAACGAGTCGCTTTTATATATTTTAGTTGTCCCTCTAGAATACTCTACAGAGAACAGGAACACTCGAGAAAAATTTTAGAATTCTATGATATTTTTAGCTTAATTACTAATATTAAAATGGGTTAAAAATGACAAAATTAAAAATATTTTTAGGGTTACATATAAAAATATACAAAATACAACAATACCATAACAATAGGTACAAATACTAGATAAAAACCTAGTTGCATAATGTGTAACTGCAAAAAGACTTAGCGAGTATTGAGAAAAAAACCTTTTTATGAATACGACGAAAGAGGAGGGGTGTTGAGCAAAATCAGGACCTGATAGAGCAAAACCGAGTAAAATTCGTGCTCGGCGCACCCAAATTACCTAGAACTAACTGTCAAATCTAATTCAATAGACAAAAGTTGAAATTTGTTCCCCAGTGTAATGAATCCTGATTGGATTTTTCAATGTTTGTGTTTGTATGCACTCTCTCTTCGTTGTGGAGGGTGAAGTCGTGTTTTGCTAAGCATTTAATTGGAAATCTTAACCCTTTAATTTTTGCTCATATGCATATTTTAGTATAAAGATGCATAGTTCAATTTCCACTTCTAATTAACTTGGCAGATCCGGAAAACGTCAGATCTGAAAATACGCGGTTTAAGAAAAAAAATATGGCTCCCTCTTCCTATATCTTGTTTATCTGTTTAAACATTGCGACAGCAAAAAATTTACTTTATTTTCAAATATTGTGCAAAAATAATGCAGCCTATAAAGAACAAAAAACGACAAGTCAACATTTAATAATAATGATGTTAGCAAATTAGGGTATATAAACCCACAAAATTTCCTCCGTGTTCATTCTGACGAGACTGATCTAACTTAGAGGCTGAGCATTACCTGTAACATTTTACAGTAAATTACCGTAAGAAAAAGTCTTTATCTTCTCCTAAGAACCTTGCTCTCTTCAGAGAACTTAGTCATTAAATCTCCCGATACGTTACAAGAAGAATCGGGGAACCTTCTGAGAATTTAGTAAGCCTCCCACGAGTCCCACAATCCTCCGAACCACTATAGAAGAACTCGCAGAGTAGTATAGAATAAACTACTGCATGTAACAAATCCGTTGCTGACACCTAACCAGGACCCCCGTCGACTTCGAACCAACCCAGGCCATAGACGGAGGGTTAACTTATGTATATTATATTATAGATATATATATATATATATATATATATATATATATATATATATATATATATAATATATATATATATACATATATATATATATATGTGTGTAGAAGTGTAGAAGTCGGGGTCAGTATAAGGCGGCCATAAGGCGATGTAAACAGGAAGAAGAGTCTATTCGAGCATCAAAAGCCTGTGAAGCTCGCATAAATAACGATAATAACAAATTTTGGAAATTTGTTAAGAATCAAACGGGTGTCAAAAAATGTCCTCCCTCCGACAATCGATGGGGTGTCGGGGAGGATGAAATTGCAAAGCTGTGGAAAAATCACTACTCTAACATTCTTAATAGTGTGAGTAGGGATAATCTTAAGATAGATTACAGCGAAACGATTGTGGGAGGGACAAGGGAAAATATTTGATATCATTTTCTGAAGTAAAGAGGTTAATTAAAGAGTTAAAGACTGGTTCTGCGTCAGGGGTAGATGACTTATCGAATGAGCACTTAAAATATGCAAATGACGTAGTATGTCTGCATATATCATTGCTCCTATCAGCCATGCTTGCTCATAGCTATATCCCTGCAGAGTTCATGAGGGTATATATCTTGCCCTTGGTCAAAAATAAGTACGGAGACATTCTGTCCAGCAATATTACAGGCCCATTGCTGTCGCTTCCTGCTTCTCGAAACTACTAGAAAAACTCTTGTTACTCCGATTAAATGATTTCCTATGGACATCTAATCAGTTTGGCTTTAAAAGGTCCCACTCAACTCACCTGTGTATCTATGTACTTAAAGAAACAATATCTAAATACATTGATAGTAATTCAACCATTTATAGCTGTTTCCTGATATAAGTAAGGCATATGATAGGGTGAACCACAATATTTTATTTGCAAAACTAGAAGACGGAAGGTTCCCATGTACATATTAAATTTATTGAAATTTTGGTATGCCCCACCAATCTTTCACTATTAGGTGGGGCAATGTACTATCCGAGTGTTTTGGCTCCTCTTGCGGGGTGAGACAAGGTTCCTTGCTCTCCCCTATGCTGTTTAATGTGTATATCGACGGATTAATTGCTTCACTTAATGAGGCAACAGTGGGATGTTGTATATATAACGCAAGGATAAATAACTTAGTTTATGCCGATGATATGGTGTTAATAAGTCCTTCTGTTAAAGGTCTGGATCGGCTGCTAAATGTCTGCGAAGTGTATTCGCAGAAACATGATATTCTTTTTAATGTTACTTACAAAAACTAAGGTTATGCCATTTCATCCGAAAAGCTGTAATCAGCCAGCTGATATAAGGTTTAAAATGAATGGTGAAGTAATTGAGGAAGTACAAGAGTTTAAGTATTTGGGTCAAACTATTACCAGCTCCTTGAGTGATGACTCGGATATAAGAAAACAATCTCGAAGCCTGTGTGCTAAAGCGAATATGACCATAAGGAACTTTCGTTTCTGTACAAGTGAAGCTAAAGACACACTCTTTCATACTTTCTGCAGTAATATATACGGTCAGCAACTCTGGGTGAATTATAAAAAAGGTTCTGGCAGAACCCTAAATTTGCTGTATAACAGGTCTTTTAGACTCTTACATAAATTACCCCCGAGATGCTCAGCTTCGCAAATGTTTGCTACCCGCAATGTCCCGAGCTTCCCGGAGGTAACAAGACGTGCTCAACACAGTCTAATGCAAAGAAATAAAAAATCAACCAACCCGATCATCCAAGCTATCCATGAGTCCTGCCATTTATCCTCTAAGCTATAGACTTCTTGGTACGAAAACGTCTGTCTGTAGCTCCACTTAACTTCGACAGTGCGTATTATTTCTAATCAATTGTATATTTTCTATCATTAGTGTATGAACTGACATACTTCGACAGTGCAGTATTATTTCTAATCAATTGTATATTTTCTATCATTAGTGTATGAACTGTCATTGTATTAATAATATTTGTCATATGGACTATAGTCTGCCAATAAACCTTTTCATTTTCATTTTCATATATATATACAAGTGTCCCATAAGTCAGGCATCATAGGAAAATAATAAAAAATTGGATTTATACAAATATACGAATTATATAAGAATATAGGAATTGTTCATTTTTCATTTTTACACACACACACACACACACACACACATATATATATATATATATATATATAGTGTGTGTGTGTGTGTGTGTGTGTTGTGTGTGTGTGTGTAAAAATGAACAATGCCTATATTCTTATATAATTCGTATATTTGTATAAATCGTTATACAAAATCCTTATATTTATATAAGTTTTATATTCAGATACTCATTTTTACATAAGGATGAAAATCGCATAACGCATATATATTTGAACGCATATTATATATATATAGTCGATGACTACCAATCCATCGGCCCTGGGTTCAATACCCGACAGCAGCCGGCGTGCAGCAAAACCAGCTGTTCATCCTTCCACACAATAAAGAAAGTGGTTGGTAGATAAATGGGTACCCTAAGTGGCCTAGTGGTTAAGACGCTGGGCTGCTGATGGGGCGTGGTTCGATTCCACGTTAAACTGTAGGTCTAAGGTGGAGTGAAAAGCTTGACCTTCGTCAGAATGAACAATTCGGGCGGAAGCTAACCAAAGGTTTATATATGTATATATATATTTGAATTAATTTTAACATTTAAAAATAATATTTTGAATATATTTTAAATGAAAATTGTAGAAGGGTAAATTTCCTAATAAAAAACTACGGATACACCGTTGAAAATAGATAAATTTTCATCTATGTCTTCAAAATGAGATTTAACCCGATTTTAAAGTTTGGTGATTCATCAATGACTACCTAAATGGATATATATATATATATACACATTTTTTTGGGGGGTTGGGGTGGGGGCATCACTCTTAAACTTTATGTTTGTCCATTAAAGTTAATAACACCTGCTACGGTGAAGTAACGATGTTCCTTTCACGTAATGAATATCATACTACTTTGTAGTTTCAAAATATTTATCAATTACTGCCGAAAACATGACATATTAATTATAATATAACAAATTAATTTGGTAGAAATGACGGATCTTTTCCGTTTGACTGCCGCCATTGAAACATAATTAAACTTTTTGTATTTTGTATTTTAACTGAAATGTCTTGATGATACAAATAAGTTACTTTATAAAAAAGCTTTTCTTAATTTTCCCTTATAATGACTTATATTTATAAGTTGAACTTCCTTATTTGGATCACCTGAAGGTCAGTGCCCCCAGCCTTCTTTACTTAGCCTTATAAGGCTAACTAACGAAAATATCACGACCTAACCTAACCAATCGTTAGGTCAACTGTACGACCTTGACGATTGGTTAGGTTAGGTCGTGATATTTTTGTTAGTTAGCCTTATAAAGCTAACTAAAGAAGGCTGGAGGCCCTGATCTTCAGGTGATCCCCTTATTTTTCTGAGTACACGATTAAAACTTAAAAATTAAGCATGGATCTTGAAAGTAATTAAAATTGTTTATAAGAAACAAATTTGAAGGGGAAATTAAGAAAAGCTTTTTATAAAGTAACTTATTTTGTATCAAGACATTTCAGTTAAAATACAAAATGTTTAATTATGTTTCAATGGCGGCAGTCAAACGTAAAAGATCCGAAATGACACTAAATCTTCCCATGACAAGCTCACAAATTTAGATAAGTTACATTATCAATACAATTACACTTGTCAACACAGAATTTTTAACTGACAAAAAAAAATACGTGCTTTCACCTAATTTTGATGTGATGATTTAAAAAATGTCGTAAAAAAGTTTCTATCACGCGCAGATTTCAAATTACACCCTTGATTAAATTAATAGGTCACTTTTACTGTGTAACAGGAAATCACGTAGCACACGCCACTTTCCAGCTAAGAAATCCAACTAAACTCTGTACTGCCTATTTCATGATCTTTTTATCATTTATCAATTGTATTTTGAATTGTAATGCGCTTTGTCTGTATTCTAAACACTTGATGTCCATTTTATGAGAAATAAAAACACTTGTAAGTTTATAGAACACGAGACTGTACAAATGATTTAGAGTAAATGACAAATGTAATTTACAAAGATAGGCCAATATTCAGTATTTAATGTAATCTCTTCAAGGATGGTTGAGGTTTCATATCTGAAAGACATCGAATCAATCTGATTCTGTAACCTTTTGTGAATGGGGATTGCTTGTCATTTCGAATAAAAACCATACCAAAAGTCCGGAAGACGTGTTAACTGCCCTTTTAAGACGTCATGCTTTAGGTATCTCCGCAATAAATAACTAAAACATACCTACCTACATTACTCAACAAGTACGAGTAAGTCCTGTTAAGTACTACTTTTGAGTCTTTGCCTTGTTGGAAGATGAGTGGACCGCTACCTATTTGGTCGCTGGGGCCCGATAATAACTTGCCGATAATAACTTGCCGATTAAATTTTACGTTGACAGAATGACGTTAATTCGGATGAATTTCTCCCAAATAAATAAACTATACTCGTCAGTGCATGGCGAACCATAATTCTGTGGTAGTACAGCTTTATTCCTACTCCCATCGAGTTTTACGAGATCACCCACTCCAACTGAATTGAAATAACCCATTCGATGACAGAAGTACCAGCATATTTCACAGTCTTACTAATAAAGTTAAATTGCAATTTTTCGTAGTTACCTTGCCTCATAGACCTACACCTTTCACTTCCAAAAAGTTTTGGTTTGGGCTCATCTTTCATAGAACATTGTTCCATTCATCATGCAAATTTTGATGTTCCTTCTCAAACTGGTCCTTTTTATTTTAATATTCACATCATCTGACATATTTTTCTTCAACTTTTCCTTGTAGCCTACGTCCTTGAAACATTTTACTGTGGACATGCTTCCATTAGTTTTATGATCTTCTGTATAGTTGCACATGTTTCTGGAGCTGTCTTAAAGCGATTTATTAACGAGAGTGTTTGAAAAATGCGATTCTTTCTTGCAGTAATTATCCTACAGTCAGCCTTGTCTGCTACAAATAGCCAAGCTTTCATTTTCTTTCCTGTAGGATTCTTCGAATTGCTACTTTGGATATTTTGAACTCAACTGCAATTCATCTTTGGCTTCTGCTCTGTTTGTGGAGAATGAGTAGTTGGGATCGTCATTCGCATGTTCGCATTATGGTGCATACAGTTACCAAACATTTTCCTCGAAATATCAACAAGATAAGAAAACGATAAATCAGTTTTTCAATTTCTTTCAACACATTTGTCTTGGTATAAGTATTAAAAGAAGAAGGAGTAATGAATTCTGTGTAGCGAATGTAAGGATCTTACCCAGTTTACAGAACTGATAATATATAAACTGTTCATCTTAATCTTATCACCCGTTGGCCCACCGAGAGGGTGGGGATATCGTGAAAAAATCCCTGGGCCTGGACCTCTGGGGGGCCCGGAAAGAGGGGGTGATAAATCTAAAAATATTAATAACACAATTGATTAAATAGCAGAGAGGAAACATAATTAATGATCATACATTTTATAGAGATTATCATAGTCAAACTGAAACAGATAAAATATTATTTGCGGTCCACCAATGCCCAAGACCGAGACGGATCTGGGAACCATTGTAATTGAAAGCCAGTAGCCCTTCCTTTAAATTTCATCAGAATCATTTACCACTTTGCTAGAGAGAAGGCAAAGAAAGTACACTTCTAATAATGAAAATCTTGCAGTAAACAATTGTTTTGCCTGCATGGACTGGTACTGCATTTGTAAATTGTATGATGATAGAATTAATATAATTGATTCGAAAAATAAAATGGTCATTTTCTTCTGAGTTGTTTATTCATACTGTATGTTTTGAATAGTGACGTGGAATATAATCAGTTTGCTCGTTTATGTACACAAAAAATATTTATCATAAAATACTGAGTAAACAGGGGGGCCATATACCAATCCTTCCCCGGGGCCCGTGGCAGTTCTCGGCGGCCCTGATCATCCCTAATGATAAAGTCTGGTTTCCACTTTAAAGAAAATTGTATTAATTAAATCTAAATTAAATCAAAATTGAATCTCTTTGGTAAAAATAAATTATCTTATTTCCTTAAAAGGCTTCTCAATTAATTTAGAAGGCTCCGAAATTTAAAAAAATAAGGTTTTTAAGCCAAGATAAATGAGAGTGAAAAGTAAAATAAAAATGTTTGCAGCAAACAAACGTTTTGCGAACAAGTCCAAAATTTATTAAGGCTACGATTGTGCTACCCAGTACAATTTGTTACGAGGAATAGTAAGTTAGTTAAGGTAGTGGTGAGCGAAGTTAATTAGCCATTAGGAGTGGTTGACAGCTAGATAATCATGTACAGTACTCGTAGGTGCAACGCAGTTTCTTTCACCGTTTTGAATTCACAGTCATAAAATAAAGTCGGGAAATATCTCGCATTTTTCTGAACACGTTCGAATACAGGAATAACTGGACATACCTCCTAGCATGACCCTTCCGACTGTGAATAGGATACGAATGACTTTCACAGTAATGGTTAAAAGTGCGTTAGAGCTAGGATGAGAATAACGAAGCTGAACTTAACTTTGGAAAAGTTCGAAAAACTGCGGACATTCCTTAAAACAAATAAAAATAGAAAGGAGAAAAGACGGTGCGGTTCGGTGTACTACTTCAGTTACCACTTTTAAGAAGACACCGAAGCACAACACACACACGCATATATATATATATATATAATATATATATGATGAATATATTCATTACATACACTTTAAATAAAAGGGCTGTGAAAATCACGCAACGCTAAATACATTCAGTAATTCCAAACACCGAATGTGTAATTAAAGTTTTACACCGTAAAAATACAAATTTTGCTCTGAATAGAACCTCATCACTGTATTGCACAGTGAGCACTGAATTTGCTGCACCATGTTTGATCTTCATTTAAAATTTCATTTTACTAAAATTTAAAAAAATATATTTTTAAACTATTTCTGGATACCAATATTAAATTTTTAGTAAATTTGATATTGAAATGAGTTCAATAAGAAAAAGCAGTCCATACACACACACACATATATTATATATATATATATATATATAATATATACATAAGCCGCTTTTACCCTGAATGTTTACAGGTAGAGCGGTGCTTCGGAAAAAAAATTAAACTTTTTTTTTTTATTTACAACGCAAGGTATAAAAAATATGTGTCGAAGAATTGATTAACATACTACATATATGTGTATATATACTGTATATATTAGGGTGGTCCACCCCAGTAACCCAAATACTTTTCTCCCTTTTTCCTCTTTTCACCATCCCATTATGTTCCACCTGCATAAAGAATAATTCAGACCAAAATTGAATAGTATTGCTCGTTATTTAGAGGTCGCGAAATGAAACGGAAGATTTCAACATATGCAGGACGTCATGCACCCGGTACTTTCAAAAACGAACCAACCAATTACAAGATGCCGCCATCATAAAATCATCACACTATTTACGTCAACGAGAAAAACTGTTTGTGTTGGCTTAGCTTACAGTTAATGATTGACCATGAACACTACTGACAGAATAAGAAAAATATATAGAGTATATATATATATATATACTCTATATATTTTTTCTTATTCTGTCAGTATATAGAGTATATATATATCTATATATATATATTATCTTATATTATATATATAATACTCTATATACTGACAGAATAAGAAAAATATATAGAGTATATATATATATATATACTCTATATATTTTTTCTTATTCTGTCAGTAGTGTTCATGGTCAATCATTAACTGTAAGCTAAGCCAACACAACAGTTTTTCTCGTTGACGTAAATAGTGTGATGATTTTATGATGGCGGCATCTTGTAATTGGTTGGTTCGTTTTTGAAAGGTACCGGGTGCATGACGTCCTGCATATGTTGAAATCTTCCGTTTCATTTCGCGACCTCTAATAACGAGCAATACTATTCAATTTTGGTCTGAATTATTCTTTTATGCAGTGGAACATAATGGGATGGTGAAAAGAGGAAAAGGGAAAAGTATTTGGGTTACTGGCGGTGGACCACCCTAATATATACAGTATATATACACATATATGTAGTATGTTAATCAATTCTTCGACACAATATTTTTATACCTTGGTTGTAAATAAAAAAAAAAAGTTTAATTTTTTTTCCGAAGCACCGCTCTACCTGTAACATTCAGGGTAAAGCGGCTTATGTATATATATATATATATATATATATATATATATATGTGGGTGTGTATGGACTGCTTTTTCTTATTGAACTCATTTCAATATCAATTTACTAAAATTTAATATTGGATCCAGAAATAGTTTAAAAATATATTTTTTTAAATTTTAGTAAAATGAAAATTTTAAATGAAGATCAAACATGGTGCAGCAAATTCAGTTGCTCAACTGTGCAATACAGTGATGAGTTCTATTCAGAGCAAAATTTGTATTTTTACGGTGTAAAACTTAATTACACATTCGTGTTTGGAATTACTGAATGTTTTAGCGTTGCGTGATTTTCACAGCCCTTTTATTTAAAGTGTATGTAATGAATATATTCATATATATATATATATATATATATATATGCTTGTGTGTGTGTGCTTCGGTGTCTTCTTAAAAGTGGTAACTGAAGTAGTACACCGAACCGCACCGTCTTTTCTCCTTTCTATTTTATATTTGTTTTAAGGAAATTTCGCAGTTTTTCGAATCTTTTCCAAAGTTAAGTTTCAGCTTCGTTATTCTCATCCTACTCTAACGCACTTTTAACCATTACTGTGAAAGTCATTCCGTTATCCTATTCACAGTCGAAGGGTCATGCTAGGAGGTATGTCCAGTTATTCCTGTATTCGAACGTGTTCAGAAAAATGCGAGATATTTCCCGACTTTATTTTATGACTGTGAATTCAAAACGGTGAAGAAACTGCGTTGCACCTACGAGTACTGTACATGATTATCTAGCTGTCAACACTCCTAATGGCTAATTAACTTCGCTCACCACTACCTTAACTAACTTACTATTCCTCGTAACAAATTGTACTGGGTAGCACAATCGTAGCCTTAATAAATTTTGACTTGTTCGCAAAACGTTTGTTTGCTGCAAACATTTTTATTTTACTTTTCACTCTCATATTATCTTGGCTTAAAAACCTTATTTTTTTAAATTTCGGAGCCTTCTAAATTAATTGAGAAGCCTTTTAAGGAAATAAGATAATTTATTTTTACCAAAGATTTCAATTTTGATTTAATTTAGATTTAATTAATACAATTTTCTTTAAAGTGGAAACCAGACTTTATCATTAGGGATGATCAGGGCCGCCGAGAACTGCCACGGGCCCCGGGGAAGGATTGTATATGGCCCCCCTGTTTACTCAGTATTTTATGATAAATATTTTTTGTGTACATAACGAGCAAACTGATTATATTCCACGTCACTATTCAAAACATACAGTATGAATAAACAACTCAGAAGAAAATGACCATTTTATTTTTCGAATCAATTATATTAATTCTATCATCATACAATTTACAAATGCAGTACCAGTCCATGCAGGCAAAACAATTGTTTACTGCAAGATTTTCATTATTAGAAGTGTACTTTCTTTGCCTTCTCTCTAGCAAAGTGGTAAATGATTCTGATGAAATTTAAAGGAAGGGCTAACTGGCTTTCAATTACAATGGTTCCCAGATCCTCGTCGGTCTTGGGCATTGGTGGACCGCAAATAATATTTTATCTGTTTCAGTTTGACTATGATAATCTCTATAAAATGTATGATCATTAATTATGTTTCCTCTCTGCTATTTAATCAATTGTGTTATTAATATTTTTAGATTTTATCACCCCCTCTTTCCCGGGCCCCAGAGGTCCAGGCCCAGGGATTTTTCACGATATCCCCACCCTCTCGGTGGGCCAACGGGTGATAAGATTAAGATGAACAGTTTATATATTATCAGTTCTGTAAACTGGGTAAGATCCTTACATTCGCTACACAGAATTCATTACTCCTTCTTCTTTTAATACTTATACCAAGACAAATGTGTTGAAAGAAATTGAAAAACTGATTTATCGTTTTCTTATCTTGTTGATATTTCGAGGAAAATGTTTGGTAACTGTATGCACCATAATGCGAACATGCGAATGACGATCCCAACTACTCATTCTCCACAAACAGAGCAGAAGCCAAAGATGAATTGCAGTTGAGTTCAAAATATCCAAAGTAGCAATTCGAAGAATCCTACAGGAAAGAAAATGAAAGCTTGGCTATTTGTAGCAGACAAGGCTGACTGTAGGATAATTACTGCAAGAAAGAATCGCATTTTTCAAACACTCTCGTTAATAAATCGCTTTAAGACAGCTCCAGAAACATGTGCAACTATACAGAAGATCATAAAACTAATGGAAGCATGTCCACAGTAAAATGTTTCAAGGACGTAGGCTACAAGGAAAAGTTGAAGAAAAATATGTCAGATGATGTGAATATTAAAATAAAAAGGACCAGTTTGAGAAGGAACATCAAAATTTGCATGATGAATGGAACAATGTTCTATAGAAAGATGAGCCCAAACCAAAACTTTTTGGAAGTGAAAGGTGTAGGTCTATGAGGCAAGGTAACTACGAAAAATTGCAATTTAACTTTATTAGTAAGACTGTGAAATATGCTGGTACTTCTGTCATCGAATGGGGTTATTTCAATTCAGTTGGAGTGGGTGATCTCGTAAAACTCGATGGGAGTAGGAATAAAGCTGTACTACCACAGAATTATGGTTCGCCATGCACTGACGAGTATAGTTTATTTATTTGGGAGAAATTCATCCGAATTAACGTCATTCTGTCAACGTAAAATTTAATCGGCAAGTTATTATCGGCAAGTTATTATCGGGCCCCAGCGACCAAATAGGTAGCGGTCCCACTCATCTTCCAACAAGGCAAAGACTCAAAAGTAGTACTTAACAGGACTTACTCGTACTTGTTGAGTAATGTAGGTAGGTATGTTTTAGTTATTTATTGCGGAGATACCTAAAGCATGACGTCTTAAAAGGGCAGTTAACACGTCTTCCGGACTTTTGGTATGGTTTTTATTCGAAATGACAAGCAATCCCCATTCACAAAAAGGTTACAGAATCAGATTGATTCGATGTCTTTCAGATATGAAACCTCAACCATCCTTGAAGAGATTACATTAAATACTGAATATTGGCCTATCTTTGTAAATTACATTTGTCATTTACTCTAAATCATTTGTACAGTCTCGTGTTCTATAAACTTACAAGTGTTTTTATTTCTCATAAAATGGACATCAAGTGTTTAGAATACAGACAAAGCGCATTACAATTCAAAATACAATTGATAAATGATAAAAAGATCATGAAATAGGCAGTACAGAGTTTAGTTGGATTTCTTAGCTGGAAAGTGGCGTGTGCTACGTGATTTCCTGTTACACAGTAAAAGTGACCTATTAATTTAATCAAGGGTGTAATTTGAAATCTGCGCGTGATAGAAACTTTTTTACGACATTTTTTAAATCATCACATCAAAATTAGGTGAAAGCACGTATTTTTTTTTGTCAGTTAAAAATTCTGTGTTGACAAGTGTAATTGTATTGATAATGTAACTTATCTAAATTTGTGAGCTTGTCATGGGAAGATTTAGTGTCATTTCGGATCTTTTACGTTTGACTGCCGCCATTGAAACATAATTAAACATTTTGTATTTTAACTGAAATGTCTTGATACAAAATAAGTTACTTTATAAAAAAGCTTTTCTTAATTTCCCCTTCAAATTTTGTTTCTTATAAACAATTTTAATTACTTTCAAGATCCATGCTTAATTTTTAAGTTTTAATCGTGTACTCAGAAAAATAAGGGGATCACCTGAAGATCAGGGCCTCCAGCCTTCTTTAGTTAGCTTTATAAGGCTAACTAACAAAAATATCACGACCTAACCTAACCAATCGTCAAGGTCGTACAGTTGACCTAACGATTGGTTAGGTTAGGTCGTGATATTTTCGTTAGTTAGCCTTATAAGGCTAAGTAAAGAAGGCTGGGGGCACTGACCTTCAGGTGATCCAAATAAGGAAGTTCAACTTATAAATATAAGTCATTATAAGGGAAAATTAAGAAAAGCTTTTTTATAAAGTAACTTATTTGTATCATCAAGACATTTCAGTTAAAATACAAATACAAAAAGTTTAATTATGTTTCAATGGCGGCAGTCAAACGGAAAAGATCCGTCATTTCTACCAAATTAATTTGTTATATTATAATTAATATGTCATGTTTTCGGCAGTAATTGATAAATATTTTGAAACTACAAAGTAGTATGATATTCATTACGTGAAAGGAACATCGTTACTTCACCGTAGCAGGTGTTATTAACTTTAATGGACAAACATAAAGTTTAAGAGTGATGCCCCACCCCAACCCCCCAAAAAAATGTGTATATATATATATATCCCATTTAGGTAGTCATTGATGAATCACCAAACTTTAAAATCGGGTTAAATCTCATTTTGAAGACATAGATGAAAATTTATCTATTTTCAACGGTGTATCCGTAGTTTTTTATTAGGAAATTTACCCTTCTACAATTTTCATTTATAAATATATTCAAAATATTATTTTTAAATGTTAAAATTAATTCAAATATATATATACATATATAAACCTTTGGTTAGCTTCCGCCCGAATTGTTCATTCTGACGAAGGTCAAGCTTTTCACTCCACCTTAGACCTACAGTTTAACGTGGAATCCGAACCACGCCCCATCAGCAGCCCAGCGTCTTAACCACTAGGCCACTTAGGGTACCCATTTATCTACCAACCACTTTCTTTATTGTGTGGAAGGATGAACAGCTGGGTTTTGCTGCACGCCGGCTGCTGTCGGGTATTGAACCCAGGGCCGATGGATTGGTAGTCATCGACTATATATATATATATATGCGTTCAAATATATATGCGTTATGCGATTTTCATCCTTATGTAAAAATGAGTATCTGAATATAAAACTTATATAAATATAAGGATTTTGTATAACGATTTATACAAATATACGAATTATATAAGAATATAGGCATTGTTCATTTTTACACACACACACACACACACACACACACACACACACACATATATATATATATATATATATATATGTGTGTGTGTGTGTGTGTGTGTGTGTGTAAAAATGAAAAATGAACAATTCCTATATTCTTATATAATTCGTATATTTGTATAAATCCAATTTTTTATTATTTTTCCTATGATGCCTGACTTATGGGACACTTGTATATATATATGAAAATGAAAATGAAAAGGTTTATTGGCAGACTATAGTCCATATGACAAATATTATTAATACAATGACAGTTCATACACTAATGATAGAAAATATACAATTGATTAGAAATAATACTGCACTGTCGAAGTATGTCAGTTCATACACTAATGATAGAAAATATACAATTGATTAGAAATAATACTGCACTGTCGAAGTTAAGTGGAGCTACAGACAGACGTTTTCGTACCAAGAAGTCTATAGCTTAGAGGATAAATGGCAGGACTCATGGATAGCTTGGATGATCGGGTTGGTTGATTTTTTATTTCTTTGCATTAGACTGTGTTGAGCACGTCTTGTTACCTCCGGGAAGCTCGGGACATTGCGGGTAGCAAACATTTGCGAAGCTGAGCATCTCGGGGGTAATTTATGTAAGAGTCTAAAAGACCTGTTATACAGCAAATTTAGGGTTCTGCCAGAACCTTTTTTATAATTCACCCAGAGTTGCTGACCGTATATATTACTGCAGAAAGTATGAAAGAGTGTGTCTTTAGCTTCACTTGTACAGAAACGAAAGTTCCTTATGGTCATATTCGCTTTAGCACACAGGCTTCGAGATTGTTTTCTTATATCCGAGTCATCACTCAAGGAGCTGGTAATAGTTTGACCCAAATACTTAAACTCTTGTACTTCCTCAATTACTTCACCATTCATTTTAAACCTTATATCAGCTGGCTGATTACAGCTTTTCGGATGAAATGGCATAACCTTAGTTTTTGTAACATTAAAAAGAATATCATGTTTCTGCGAATACACTTCGCAGACATTTAGCAGCCGATCCAGACCTTTAACAGAAGGACTTATTAACACCATATCATCGGCATAAACTAAGTTATTTATCCTTGCGTTATATATACAACATCCCACTGTTGCCTCATTAAGTGAAGCAATTAATCCGTCGATATACACATTAAACAGCATAGGGAGAGCAAGGAACCTTGTCTCACCCCGCAAGAGGAGCCAAAACACTCGGATAGTACATTGCCCCACCTAATAGTGAAAGATTGGTGGGCATACCAAAATTTCAATAAATTTAATATGTACATGGGAACCTTCCTGTCTTCTAGTTTTGCAAATAAAATATTGTGGTTCACCCTATCATATGCCTTACTTATATCAAGGAAACAGCTATAAATGGTTGAATTACTATCAATGTATTTAGATATTGTTTCTTTAAGTACATAGATACACAGGTGAGTTGAGTGGGACCTTTTAAAGCCAAACTGATTAGATGTCCATAGGAAATCATTTAATCGGAGTAACAAGAGTTTTTCTAGTAGTTTCGAGAAGCAGGAAGCGACAGCAATGGGCCTGTAATTATTGCTGGACAGAATGTCTCCGTACTTATTTTTGACCAAGGGCAAGATATATACCCTCATGAACTCTGCAGGGATATAGCTATGAGCAAGCATGGCTGATAGGAGCAATGATATATGCAGACATACTACGTCATTTGCATATTTTAAGTGCTCATTCGATAAGTCATCTACCCCTGACGCAGAACCAGTCTTTAACTCTTTAATTAACCTCTTTACTTCAGAAAATGATATCAAAATATTTTCCCTTGTCCCTCCCACAATCGTTTCGCTGTAATCTATCTTAAGATTATCCCTACTCACACTATTAAGAATGTTAGAGTAGTGATTTTTCCACAGCTTTGCAATTTCATCCTCCCCCGACACCCCATCGATTGTCGGAGGGAGGACATTTTTGACACCCGTTTGATTCTTAACAAATTTCCAAAATTTGTTATTATCGTTATTTATGCGAGCTTCACAGGCTTTTGATGCTCGAATAGACTCTTCTTCCTGTTTACATCGCCTTATGGCCGCCTTATACTGACCCCGACTTCTACACTTCTACACACATATATATATATATTGTATATATATATATATATATATATATATATATATATATATATATATATATATATATATATATATATATATCTATAATATATAATATACATAAGTTAACCCCTCCGTCTATGGCCTGGGTTGGTTCGAAGTCGACGGGGGTCCTGGTTAGGTGTCAGCAACGGATTTGTTACATGCAGTAGTTTATTCTATACTACTCTGCGAGTTCTTCTATAGTGGTTCGGAGGATTGTGGGACTCGTGGGAGGCTTACTAAATTCTCAGAAGGTTCCCCGATTCTTCTTGTAACGTATCGGGAGATTTTAATGACTAAGTTCTCTGAAGAGAGCAAGGTTCTTAGGAGAAGATAAAGACTTTTTCTTACGGTAATTTACTGTAAAATGTTACAGGTAATGCTCAGCCTCTAAGTTAGATCAGTCTCGTCAGAATGAACACGGAGGAAATTTTGTGGGTTTATATACCCATAATTTGCTAACATCATTATTATTAAATGTTGACTTGTGTCGTTTTTTGTTCTTTATAGGCTGCATTATTTTTGCACAATATTTGAAAATAAAGTAAATTTTTTGCTGTCGCAATGTTTAAACAGATAAACAAGATATAGGAAGAGGGAGCCATATTTTTATCTTAAACCGCGTATTTTCAGATCTGACGTTTTCCGGATCTGCCAAGTTAATTAGAAGTGGAAATTGAACTATGCATCTTTATACTAAAATATGCATATGAGCAAAAATTAAAGGGTTAAGATTTCCAATTAAATGCTTAGGCAAAACACGACTTCACCCTCCACAACGAAGAGAGAGTGCATACAAAACACAAACATTGAAAATCCAATCAGGATTCATTACACTGGGGAACAAATTTCAACTTTTTGTCTATTGAATTAGATTTGACAGTTAGTTCTAGGTAATTTGGGTGCGCCGAGCACGAATTTTTACTCGGTTTTGCTCTATCAGGTCCTGATTTTGCTCAACACCCCTCCTCTTTCGTCGTATTCATAAAAAGGTTTTTTTCTCAATACTCGCTAAGTCTTTTTGCAGTTACACATTATGCAACTAGGTTTTTATCTAGGTATTTGTACCTATTGTTATGGTATTGTTGTATTTTGTATATTTTTATATGTAACACCCTAAAAATATTTTTAATTTTGTCATTTTTAACCCATTTTAATATTAGTAAATTAAGCTAAAAATATCATAGAATTCTAAAATTTTCTCGAGTGTTCCTGTTCTCTGTAGAGTATTCTAGAGGGACAACTAAAATATATAAAAGCGACTCGTTTCCAGAGTTAATCAGTCAATTCAATCAGTCAGTCAGTCAGTCAGTTGAGTTAGTTAATTAAGTTTGGGCATTAACATAATTTTGAATTGGCATATGATTTAGTGAGTAATTTTTGTCATCGTGATTTAATATAGTTGATTTAATTAGACGTAATTTATATTGTACCTACTCATCCGTTTTCTAGTTTAATTTCATAGATTGTAAGTACCTATTTCATAATAAGTACCTATTTAAACTAATTTTTGTGTTTATATTTCAGATTTTCTTAAATTTATATGAATTAAGGGCTTTAAATACCTTTACAAATTGGCAGAACAATCAAGCAATATGTCATCAAGCACTAGAAAGTTCAAATGCAAAAACAACCCTGATTCCTTCTGTTATATATGTGGAAATTTTACACTTCCACATCAACGAGCAAATATAACTGACTTCGTAAAAAGAGCTTACTTAGCTTATTTTGGCATAAAACTGGGGGACCAAGATAAATCGTGGGCTCCACATAAAGCCTGCACTATATGCATTGAAAGACTGCGACATTGGACGAAGGGTTCGGATTCAAAAATACCTTTTGGAGTTCCGATGGTAAGTTTATGATTTCATAAAACTACGTAATTTAATCACTAGTATACTGTAACTTACCTAAATGTAATTGTAACTTAGGTACATAAACAAAAATTTACAGAAAATGTTTATAAGAATCTCAAATATTGCATAAGGTTGAAACACATAGAAATGTTAAATGTTTGGGTGATAACTTTTGATAAAATTCATAAAAACAAGTCTCTCGTCGCTTTTGTTACGCTTTACAATTTTTTTTCCATATCAGGTGTGGCGAGAGCCTACTAACCACGAGACCGATTGCTACCTTTGCTTTGTCAAGACTTCGGGCTTCACTAAGAAAAATAAACATTGTATCGAGTACCCAAATTTCGACACCGCGATACGACCTGTGCTACATTCAAATGAGATCCCCATTCCAAAATTTAAGGGTCTGCCAACTCAAGAATTAGTTGAAGATGTTCCTGAAAATATTGTTATGCACTTTGAGGAGTCAGACACCGATTTTGACCCCAGCGTATTTGAAAGTCAAAACGATCCGCAAAAGTTTAACCAGGCCGAGTTGAATGATCTTGTAAGGGATCTAAATTTGCCAAAAAAGGCTGCGGAAATTTTAGCTTCAAGACTTAAAGAGAAAAACTTGCTTACTTCAAACACATACATTTCATTTTACAGAAAAAGAGAAGAAGAACTTGTTAAATATTTTAGAACAGAGGATAGTTTAGTATATTGCTGCGACATAGTTGGTTTGTTAGAAGATGGGGGTTGAGTCTTACGATGCAAATGATTGGCGCTTGTTTTTAGACAGTTCGAAAAGAAGTCTTAAGTGTGTGTTGTTGCATAATGGCAATCTATACGGCTCGATACCGATTGGGCACTCAACAAAATTAAAAGAAAAGTATGAACATATAGAAAAGGTTTTAAATCTTATCAAATATAGGGAGCACGAGTGGATCATATGTGTTGACTTAAAAATGGTTAATTTTCTGCTAGGACAACGAGGAGGGTATACTAAATATCCCTGCTTCCTTTGCTTATGGGACAGCAGAGCCAAGGAAGAACATTATTTCAAACAAATCTGGCCAGCACGAACATCACTTACTGTCGGAGAAAAAAACGTAATTAATCCACCTTTAGTGAGCAGAGATAAAATCATATTTCCTCCTCTGCATATAAAACTAGGCCTCATTAAACAATATGTAAAAGCTTTAGATACGAACGGCGAGTGTTTCAAATACATAACTTCAAAATTTCCAAGTTTAAGTTATGAAAAAATCAAGGCGGGAATTTTCGACGGTCCACAAATAAGAACAATGATTAAAGACAGCAATTTTCCTAATGTCATGAATGAACGCGAAAAAATGGCTGGTTCTCATTCGTCACTTGATAGAAAACTTTTTAGGCAATTATAGGGCAGATAACTACGAAGAAATCGTAAAAAAACTTTTAAGGGACTACAAAGAGTTAGGTTGCAATATGAGCATAAAAATGCATTTTTTGAATAGCCATCTTGACCAATTTCCAAGTAATTTAGGTGATGTAAGTGACGAACAAGGGGAGAGATTCCACCAAGATATCAAAATTATGGAGGAACGGTACCAAGGCCGCTGGGATTCCCACATGATGGCTGATTACTGCTGGTGCTTGAAAAGAGACCTGCCATCAACAAGCAAATACGCTAGAAAGTCTTACAAAAGAAAATTTTTGCCACAGTGAAAGCTTCATATCTGTTTGTTTTTTATTTTGTCATTTCTATCGTTATAATGTAATTTTACTGTAGTTTGAACTGCTTGTATTCATGAAACTTGAAAAAAAAATTTAACACATGACTTAATTTTTTAGTCCTAATTTGAAAAATCTGGAAAATGGCACATAGGCTGTCGACAAGAATCAGGACCTGATAGAGCCAAACCGAGTTGAAATTCGTATTCAGCGCACCCAAATTACCTAGAATCAAGTGTCAGATATCATTCAATAAAATACGTGTTGCCCAGTGTTATCAAGCTAAATGTAAAAAAAATTATTAAGAAATTTTGAAAAGAACAAGTCACCAATTATTTGGAAAAATAGGAAGCAAATCAAGAGTTTATCCGAACGAAATAATAATGATAAAAAATAATAATAATATCGCCGAGTGTACATTCCTAAATGAGACATAATGTCGGGTCGTACATTGAGTACAATCCCAAGTACATCACTGAGTACATTGTAATTTTGGTTTATTACAACTATGATTATAATTACCAATTAATTCACATTTGTTTATTATCGTTAATTACAGTTTCATTAAAGTAAATTCATTACATTATATTAGTTAAATGCATTTAAACTGTTAACTATAATTTTTTTAGTGTTTCATATTTATAGACAATTAGTATGTTTGGAGTATAACACAAAATAAGTAGGCACATACGGTACATATATATAATATATATATATATATAATATATATATATATATATATATATATATATATATATATATATATATTAGTGATGTAGCGGATGTCATTTTTTTCACATCCGCGGATGCGGATGTGAATGCGGATGTTTGATTTCGACATCCGCGGATGCGGATGCGGATGTCTACATTTTCGTTATTTTTAGGATATATTCGAGATTTGTTGTGTTTAACGTATATAATAAGTTATTATATAGAGAGAGCTGTAGCTATAATGTAGTATAATTGATTAATTGTACAATAATTGCTGTACTTTTCTCTGAACATATAAAATAATATCAAGCATCTAACTAATATAGAAATCAATTAGTGAATTCGTCTGCAAATAAATTCGTTATATTTTGTCGAGTTTCAGCCACAATTAGAAACCATAATTGTGTTACCAGGATGCGGGACGTGAACCCAACTCAAATGCACCCCACCGACCTCTTTCCCCAACCTCCACCCTTATAGAAAGAGATCTTTAATTAGCTTGATAACTATTTATATTAAGTTTAAAGTTTTATTAGGCATATTTATAAATGAGTAATTAAAATAAAGTAAACTAAGATGTTCATCGTTTAATATTCAAACTTAATTATAGGAAGGTTATGCTTAAGGAACATTAATTTTTCTGCCTTTTCTGCTGCCAGTCTGTTTCTCTTTTCATCATATATTAATCCAGCACTGCTAAATAATCTCTCGCTTGGTACGTTTGTTGGAGGACAGGCTAAATGTTTCCTTGCAAGTTTACTCAAGTATGGATAGATATTCTGCGTATTTTTCCACCAACTAATAGGATTGTCACATGCAGCCAGGCGTTTTTCTTGGTGATAGCTCTCGATCATTTTTACTACATTTTGACATCGCGTAGGTCTCGTCATCGCTGCTTGACTCAAGAAACTGAGAGAGATTCTGTGATAGATTTGCTCGTTGAAGGTGTTGGTTCTGTCACTGAAACTTTTATTCTTTTGGTGGGTGGCGAAGCGACAGATTCAAGAGATTGAAGCTTTTCAACTGCTTTGCCAAGTGATGATTTAACTCGTTCTAATGTACTAGGTGAAAATAACTTAGCTTTGTAACGTGGATCTAAGTAGGTTGCAAGAGAGTAACTTCATACAAGAACAGCCTCTCGTCTTGTCGCTTGCATCACTTTTGCGCACAATGAACTAGTTCTATTAATATAGTAGAATTTGATAATTTCCGCTTATTAATGACGTTTTATCTCAACGGTCCACATCCGCACGACATCCGAAGTCCAAAGTGCGGATGCGAATGGAGAAAATGTGCGGATGTTCCGCGGATGCGGATGCGGATGTGACCTACATCACTAATATATATATATATATATATATATATATATATATATATATATGTAAAGCACACAATAATGTTTTATAAATTCGAAGCAAGGGAGAAACGAGATTTTCGTTTTTACATGCCCACTTTTGGCGTCGTCATCGGAATTCGAACACTTGCATATGCATTTACGAGTCTATTGCGAGGAATTAAATAAAAAAAATACAAAGTATACATGTGAACGTACTTACATGTAAGATAATTATGTACGTCCTCGGTGGGCATGTACGAATGCATAAAGTATTGTACACATATTGATAGTCACACAATAGGTTGACAATAGGTAGTGGAATGAATACTTAATAAAATTAACAAAAGATAAAGGTCAAGAAAGGACATGGATGTATGAATGAACAACATATAAATAATGACGTATAGAGTGTAAAGTTTTATTATTTTGTTAAAGAATTTACCATACATTGAATACGAAAGATATCCACATACTAAACACGGGATTCAGCATTCAATGTATGGAAAAAGTGAAGGGAATCAAGTTACTTTATGACGTCATAGTTTATAAAATTATTCAATACGTTAATTCATAATTAATACGCCATAGTTATTCAATTCGTACGTTCAGTATGTCATTATTCGGAGAAATTAGAGGAAACAAATTAGAGAGATACAGTTTACAGCCATGGTAGAAGAGTGAGTGAAACTATTAATTAAATATATATATACTTATACGAGTATACAGTAAATACACTGGTCTACAGCCAAAATGCTTCGGAAATAAAAGTAGTCAATCTTTACTAATTTTGGGTCACTGAATATGAAAATGATGCCTAAAATTGCCAATTGGCTCTATTTATAAAGATATCAGGCAACCCTCCACCCTACTAACTGGACTGCATCTGTCGCGTAATATGTAGACGGCTGTGACACATCGACGCATTGAATCTACTGCGCATGCGCGTAGTTATATGTTTTATATTTTAATAAATTAATGTAATGTAAAACTGAATTTTTTTCAGCCTAATTTGAACAAAGATGCCTCGTAATTGCGTGAACAGTGTAGATAACTTCTGTTATGTTTGTGGAGAATTGACTTTTGCATCATAAAAGCGTGCTATAACCGCCGTGATTAGGAAAGCCTATCACCTTTATTTTGGCTGTAAGATTGGAGATCAGGACAAGAGCTGGACCCCACACATATGCTGCAATACTTGTGCAACAAACCTTCGCCAGTGGTTGAATCGGAAAAGGAAATCTATGCCTTTTGCAGTGCCAATGGTGTGGAGGGAACTAACAGATCATGTCAGCAATTGTTACTTCTGCATGGTGCCTCCAGTCAAGAAAGGTATTTGCAAGAATAAAAAGTGGATTTTACAATATCCGAATATACCCTCTGCTATACGCCCGGTACCTCACGGCGAAGGACTACCCGTTTCTGAGCTCCCACACTCATTCTCCCTGGAGTCAGAGGACGAGGAGAATGAAGGAACCTGCGAAACTTGTGAGCCTTCAACTTCACAAGACCCTGAATTTGTTTATAACTTGACATCTTCTAAACGGCACATGATAACTCAGAATGAATTAAACGACCTTATCAGAGATTTAGAATTGCCAAAGAGTAAGGCAGAGCTGTTGGGCTCCAGATTGCAGCAGTGGAATCTCCTCGCTGAAAATGTTAGTGTGTGTAAGTTTCGTGACCGTCAAAAAGATTTTGTCCCATTCTTCATCATGGAAGGTGACCTTGTAGCTTGCAACGACATCGATGGTCTGATGGCAGCTCTCAACATTATTCACAATCCTGATGAGTGGAGACTGTTCATTGATTCATCGAAGTTGAGTCTAAAAGCTGTTTTGTTGCATGTTGGCAACGTATTGCTATCAATTCCAGTTGGTCATGCAGTCCACATGAAGGGAACATATGACAACATGAAGCAACTTTTGAATTGCATAAACTATGACAAACATCAATGGCAGGTTTGTGGTGACTTGAAAGTTGTTGCTATCGTGCTTGGACTGCAACCGGGCTACACTAAGTATTGCTGTTTTCTGTGTGAATGGGATAGTCGGGCTAGGACTTCTCATTACATCAAGAAGGATTGGCCACTTCGACACTGATTGGAACCTGGAACAAAAAATGTTCAGTATCCTCCACTTGTAGAATCGAGCAAGATTTTGTTACCACCCTTACACATCAAACTGGGCGTCATGAAAAATTTTGTTAAGGCTATGGATAAAACGGGGGCAGCTTTTAAGTACCTCGGTGGTAAATTCCCAAAGCTCAGTGAAGCAAAAATCAAGGAGGGTGTATTTGTTGGTCCACAGATCCGCGAGCTTCTTAGAGATGAGGAGTTCGACCGTATCCTAGGTGGTGAGGAGAAAGCGTGGAATGCTTTCCGGTTAGTAGCAACCAATTTTCTCGGAAATACCAAAGCTGACAATTACAGGGAGCTGGTGGAAAACCTGCTGTTGTCCTATCAAAAAATGGGCTGCAATATGTCTTTAAAGATACATTTCCTCCATTCGCACCTGGAATTTTTTCCGGCCAACTGCGAGGAGTCGGCGATGAACATGGTGAGCGTTTCCACCAGGATATCTCAGCGATGGAGAAACGCTACCAGGGGAATTGGAGTCCATCATTGTTAGCAGACTACTGCTGGACAATAACAAGAGATACTCCAGAAGTTGAATACAAGAGACAAGCAAAGAAACGACGGGTTGAATCAATATAAGTGACTGCATTATACCGGTATGTTACTAATATATGGTATACATATACGCAAAATGTGTAACTTAAATTTTCTTGGAAACTGTAGCCAATCGACTGTTTTTATGGTCATATTCGTTTTCAGCACCTCAAAATCCATAATAGGAAACACATTTTATCTCCGAAGCACAAACTTTTTCAAAATTTGTAGACCAGTGATATTAGGGAATTGGGTACATTTAGGGAAGAATTAAGGAAATGAATAAAGAAGTACAAACAAGGGTTGAAATCATGTCACATTCAATGTGCATGCATAATCTAATAAAATTGAGGGATGAGGGTTAGATGCAAGCCAACAATAATTAATTATAATAAATTCTATAACAAATGGAAAATGGAGATATGGGTAATATTCTGATGGAAATGTTAAAAGATCTAAATCGTCGATTGTCTTGTTTGTACTTTGAGGAAATGAAATTAAGGGACATTCGCTTCTCACAGCGAACTTCTAATGGTACAAACATGGATACGGCTCAACCATAGAAATGGTAGGTCGCATGGTTGTGACACTGCTCCCTCATGTGAAAAAGGATGTAATGGCGGGGTGAAAGTTTGTTTACAATATATTAAAAATAAAACAGTGACAATTTCGGGATGGACTAATCAAGGCAATTTAGTGGGAAGAATGATAATTATATTAATGAAATAAAAAGAAATCAAGGGAAAAAAATAATTTTAAAATTACAACAGGTGAATTAAAAAGTTGACGTCTGATTACTAGGATTGTAGTGGAAATACTATATCAACAAGGTACGATAAGGTCCGAAGTTGTCACCATTAAAAATTATAAGTATGATCAATTGTGGCAATCATACTAAATAAACAATCTTATAAACTAATGAACCATCAAAGTTATTACTGTCATTTCGCCTACTTATTTCAGTTAAAGTTCCAATTACAGGATTGAATCTAATTTAAGTTAAATTTTAAGTTTGCCCAACGTTATAGTAACAAGATTACCTACTGAACCGTGATAAATTCGGAAGGATTACTTGGATTAAGATGGTTTTAGGGAAAAAAATACATACATAATAAATAATGGGTAAAAGGGAAATTTAAATTTTAAGGTCCAGGAATTTTCAATTCATATAACTATTTAAAGTGGAATTTAATCCGTCAAAACTGACAGAGATGAGAATTTCCTAAGTTACCCTGATCGTACAGTTAATAAACTAATCTTATTGACTAGTGTAGGTAAAAATCGAATAATGTAATGGATGATGTATAGACCTGGGGTCAAGTGTGTATTTACGTGTATTAGGTACAGAGTGTAAGTGGTTGGTGATATGTCCAAATGTGGAAAAGGGATTTATAGTTGAAGTTATACGTAAATGCGCATACGTATATATACGTATACGTAGAATATGAGTATGTAGATTATGAGAGTAATTGGTTCATCCCGTGAAGAACTACATCATTAGTGGTCATTGGTGATTAGGATTATATACATAATATATATATATATATATATATATATATATATATATATATATATATTAGGGTGTGACCGTTGCCCTCCAAAAATCAAAAAATGGTCCTACAATGCTGTTCAAAGTTTTAGTGTTGTGTATTTATCTAGAAAACACCCCTGTAAATTTTCTTGGAGATCGGTGCATGTTTGAGCTAGCACCGTCGTACCAGCAAGTATTGCTATTTCAGCTTATGAACTTCATAAATAAGTGTGAAAATAGCACATTTTATCAGATTTTCATTTCCGGGTCTGGAACGCTGACCCACAAATTTTCCACGTATTATTTTATTGCATTTAATTTTAATGATGCTCTTTCTTTTCCCTTGACAGTGATTTGATGTTGTGAATAGAGAATTTAATCATGGATACACGGCAAGATGATGAGTATGCCAGAATGTTATTGGGCACCGTACCCCGAGAAGAAGAAAAGGAAATAAAGGGCTGCAAACTGCCAACTAATAGGCAGGTCTTACTATGTCTGTTAGCAAACCTTCGGGATATGCATTGGGACCAGGCTTTATCTGCCACCATTGACAATGTGCTTTTGCATTACCAGAAGGCGAATGTCCCGACCATTACAGGCAGGAACAATATTGGCCGAGTGATTAAAACTTACTATGACAAAGACTACATGATGCTTATGAAAAAGAATGAGGATAGAAGACGGGCTGATGATCCTGGAATTATGAAGTTTAAATCAGAATTGAGCCTGACGATGAAATTTTATAAGAACACAGTGTTGAAAGACATGGCGGCTGCGAAAAAGGGGAAAATTCAGGCCGAACAAGATGCCATCGATACTGACATACTCTTTATGAAAAGCATGCTAAGTGACAGAGTAGCTACCTACTCTGGGGTAAACAAAATACTCACAGAAAAGGTTCAGAAGCGACAGAAAAGGCAGATGCGAGAAGAGAAGCGACAAGAGAGAGAGAGCAATGTGATCATGCTGAGAATGTACAGGCTGATATTGATTCACCTATTAGCTCTGATGAGGACGATGACATTGATGAGGCCAGCACTGCTGAACCAAAGAGAAACATCGGAGAACAGTGAAAGAGGGAGTTTCAATTTTTGTGCCCCATGATATTCTGAAGTCGGCAGAACTTGTTTCATGCAGTGTTCGAAACAACATCTCGCCGACCCAGCTGAGTGCAATTGTGTACTCCCTTGTATCTGCATGTGGTGGAGATACATCAAAGCTGAGTCTAAATGCAAGGACGGCCCACCGATACCGAGCTTCCATCGTGTCAGAAATAAGTTTAAAAATCATGGATGAATGGCAACCATCAGACAAAGTACTGGTGCACTGGGATGGTAAACTTATGGACACGCTGGATTCCAAAGGCACTGATGACCGCCTGCCCATTCTTGTGTCTGGTGTCAATGGCACAAAGCTTCTTGGAGTCCCACCTCTTCCGCATTTGACTCAAAAAGCTGGCCTGGTTCAAGGAGACTTGATATCAACAGCAACCAAACAACTTCTGGTCGATTGGGAGTGTGAACAGAATGTCGTTGGTATGGTTTTCGACATTCATCCAATACAGGTAAACCTATTTCAAACATCAGCGTGAATTTATCACGACATTAATACCAAAATACAGTGAATGATTTAACAGAAATCTGCAAAAAGCACGTGCCTGAAATGATGGCCTTAAACTACAATTACATTTTTTTTTCAGGACAAAAAGCAGCTGCTGCGTCTCCCTCCAAAAGGAATTAGAGCGTGCCGTATTCTGGTGCGCCTGTCGCAGGCATGTCGAAGTCATCCTAGGTGTTTGCTGGGATTGCTTGAAAGTGAAGGGCTCTTCAAGTCCAAACATAATGGTTTTCCAGAGGTGTCATAAGCTTTACAAAATAACAAGGAATATTATTATCTAATGAACAAATTTAGTGGAATTTCTTTTATTAGACTTATAAGATATACTAACACCAAGCAAATGATCGATCATATCAATCTTAATACCCCTAAAACAATATTATAGATTAGTACGAAATACAATAATCCCAATAATTGCATTTCTAGGTTCAAGAACCATTTCTCTCAACTGGCGTACAATGAAAAAAAGAAATACTACTACCCCGCAATGCCTGGAGTGTTTGAGAAGCGCCAGCAGGAGATGGCTGACTTCTTCCGTGAATCTCTAGCCCAACCATTTACACGTGGCGACTACAAGGAGCTGGTAGAGCTTTGCCTGCTGCTTGTAACTAAAGGATCCGAGCCAGTGAACTTCACAATGGTCTACCCCGGCGCACTTCACAAAGCAAGGTGGATGGCTAAACTGCTCTATACCCTCAAGATTGTTCTTTTGTCAGGCCAGATCAAAGAGCAGTTTCCCAAAGCCGAGGTTGTGACTAAAAGTCAAATCAGCAAGTTAGAACGGTTTGCTGTGTTCACAGTCGTTGTTTATGTCCCATGGTGGATTGTTTGCCCCGTTCCAGCAAGTGCGCCACTGAATGACTTGAATTTGGTCGAAACCTTGGCTGAATTTGCCCCATATGACGCCACAATAGTTGACAAAGCACGTGTGGCACTCGGTAGACACACTTGGTACCTAACTGAGGAGTTGGCCCCACTGGCTTTGTTCTCGTCCCAAGTACAAGAAAGGACAAAAGAGGAGATGAGGAAGGCCCTTCTTTGCCATGAAGGCACTGAAGTTACTAAGAGAGTGGGGCTCAATCATGGGGGCTATGGAAAGCCATATCTTCCCCCTGTCCCAGAAAGTGGCACTGCCCTGGTGGACCTAATTGGGCCTGACTCAAGCCGGTTCTTCACCATTTTAGGCATGCCCTATCAGTTTCTCCACAGTCCAGCCAGTGAATGGGCGGATCATGACGACTACCTGAACATGAAACGGGTTGTGGACAAGCTTCAGGTCGTCAATGAGGCTGCAGAGCGTGGTATAAAACTTTGCCATGACTTTCTTAATGTTGCCAGGGATGAGGAGCGCTTTCAAGAAGTCTTTCAAGTAGTTGAAAATGACAGACTCCGCGTTCCTAATCAGCGCAAACGATCATCTGTTTCCGAACAGAAATCATGGTTTCTTGCTCTAGAGAAATAATACCTTGTGAATATATGATAAAACCCCTTAATGTACCATGAGAGAATAAGAATGATTAACTTTTTTGTGTTAGTGTAACAGCTTTTAATTAAGACAGGCAAATGATTTGTGTTAATATCCCTTATGATGGTTGTGTAATCTCATATATAGGCGCGTATGCCGTATAAGCAAAATCGCTATTTTTCAAATTGCTGGTGCTCACTCGAATATGCATGAATCTTCAAAACATTGCACGTGGGTATTTTGTATGTCAATATGCAACACCAAAATTTTGAACAGCATTGTAGGACAAAGTTGGGGCAACTGTCACACCCTAATATATATATATATATATATATATATATATATATATAATATATCTGAAAATTATTTCACGAAAGTAACACGTGAAAAATATTTATGATGAATAAAACCACGAAGGAAAGGAAACACAGAGTGGTGCTCAATCGCTTTCGTCTAATGACATCCTCAGGATGTCATTAGACGAAAGCGCTTGAGCACCACTCTCTTTCCTTTCCTTCGTGGTTTTATTCATCATATATATATATATATATATATATATATATATATATATATATATATATATATATATACATACACACTTTAAGGAACAGATTAGCTTAGAGGTTGGTTAAAATAACTTAATAAATGCACGAGCAAAATTTATATATAGTAAGCAACAATTATTAAGATTAAATAAATTTAAATAATCTAGAGTAAATATCCTAGTTAGCACTTACACGCAATTAAGTAGTTTACTGTGATATCCAATGATTTTAGCATAAGGATTATAGATTTTAGTAATTAAATCAGTTGCACGTATATTAAGGTTATAATAAAAAAAACGCACTTACAAGAACTTACAATTAATGAAGGTAAATCTAGCGATATTAAAAATTAAATTTAAATATGAAATTAAATTCGACTAGTAACATTTATAGCCATTATTAACAGTACATCACCATTAATATTAACTAGAAGTATCAGTACGATAATTGAATTTTATTTGACGATTTGACGGGCATAGGTGATAACAGGGTTTAGTGAAATTTATGGTGAGAGTACAATTATGTAATTATTAATATTAGAATGGTGTAACAAAATTATTAGAAGGGAAAAAATGGCGCTCTGGTATAGTGTGTCAAAATTGGTTATAATTTTGTTTGATACCTTACAATTGATATAATAACAATTTAACGACAATTACTAACGATTAATCGAATAAAGAAAATGAAGAATACAAATGAAAAATAGAAATAAATTATGCACTTTAATGAACTGATCATGGGGTTATAGGTTCCATATAATACTCTTCTCTTAAGAATAAAAAACAGAACTTAACCTAAATTTAGGGTATGTGCAGTCATACGGGTAAATTTCACGAACATACAGAGCAGGATAAATTAGGTGCATGGTTAGGTGGTCATATGATAGGGCATGCAGGTCATACGGTTACAGGAGGGGATTCGCAACATGCCCGGAAAACAGTGGACTGAC
This sequence comes from Bathynomus jamesi, assembly GCA_023014485.1. Classification (NCBI taxonomy): domain Eukaryota; kingdom Metazoa; phylum Arthropoda; class Malacostraca; order Isopoda; family Cirolanidae; genus Bathynomus; species Bathynomus jamesi. Next base: position 739,569 of record JAJOZX010000790.1, read on the forward strand.
CATGCGAGCCTTGCTCACTCAAAAGGGAGGTGGCTTATTGGGGATTAAGAAGAATAACTTTCACTGGTTTCAGAAAGGAGTCCAGGAAAAAAACAAAGGGAAAAATCAGCAAAGTAGGAGGGAAGAAAGACGAGAATGATCGTTGGAACGATCACGTTATGATACTGAGAATGTTCCGCAGTACCAAAAGAGGCCCCTGGTTGGCGTCTGGACCAACCTGGGTGAAAGGAAACAGATGGTTAAACCATGGTTTGACTGGAGCCAAAGTAGAGTCAACCATGGTTGAACCATTTCCCTGGCTGACACTGGGATCAACTGGGGTTGGGGTATTGGGAAAAAAATAAAATTTGGAATAATGCATTCGGGGGAAGTGAGTGAACAATCGGGGAGACATGATGTCTGAAATTGACAATACGTCTTTTCGTGAGCACTTTGCTCTTTAGAAAAAGATTGCTCGTCACACTGCTCAGAACACAAATTAAAGGAGTTCAAACAAAACGGAGGGACGGCATGTTCCTCCCCATAGTAATTTAAAAAGTCATTGGGACATGATCGATTAATTACTACACTATTACTGTCATCATATACATCACAATAATTATAAAAATCGTTACAAACATTTGTAAAAACTGTTTTGGTTACAAACAATAAAATATATAATTTCACCTATATATTTATATACACAACTACTGCATGCAAAAAAGACACAGAAGGTTGAATTAAAGACAAATCTGTCAATTCAGGTTGAATTAAATTCTCTTTTACAACAAAAAAGGTTGAATTAAATTGACTACACTGAAACTGGCTTCAACTTGAAACTGGCTTGAAACGTGAAACTGGCTTGAAACTTGAAACTGACTTGAAACTTGAAACTGACTTGAAATTGAAACTGACTTGAAATTGAACTGCTATCAAGTGAGGTCTATTCCAGTATTCTCTGGGGCGGTCGTCCCTCTGGATGCAACCGACTTACTTCAACTGCTATCAAGTATTTCTATAAATCTCTGTGGTGGTTGTCCCTCTGGATGCAACCTACTGACTTGAACTGCTATCAAGTATCTCTATAAACTATAAACTATCTCTTTCTCCAGCCAAGAAATACACAAATAATGCACAATTTGTGCATTATAATAATGCACAATAATTGCAAGTCAATTCAATTCAATAATTTGAAAAAATTGTAAACAAAAATATAAAATGTAAGCAACATTTCACTCGAATGTACGCGAAGACACGGTAATATTATGATTGGTATATTAAATAAAATTATACTGATTATAATAGTGAAAATAACTCGGTTTCAATAAAAATAAATGTATCACTGGAGTATGGAATGTTCACTGTGTTCTTTTGTTAATTCTGGCTTGATACTAATTATTAACTGTTAATAATACTGACTTCTCAAATGTTTAGAGATTACTTTGAAAAAAAGAGCTCTGTACTTAACAAGATTCCTACGGCGAAATCCTTGGAGACGTGTCCTGAAGACGTGTCTTGCTGGCTACTTGTTCTTGGATGAAGACTAGGCGTGGAGAACTTGGAGTCGTGACACACCGGTTCAAGGGTGGATGTGACGAACTGGAAGTCGTGACACAACGGTCAACTGAATGTTGGTTCTAGTTCCAGGGTCTGGAAGACTGGAAGAATCCTGGATGCAGAGGTCGCCAGTTGTTCTATTTCCAGGGTCTGGAAGACTGAAAGAATCCTAATTGCAGAGGTAGCCAGTTATTCTATTTCCAGGGTCTGGGAGACTGAAAGAATCCTGGCAGGATCGCCAGTTGTTAACCCCACCGTCTATGGCCTGGGTTGGTTCGAAGTCGACGGGGGTTCTGGTTAGGTGGCAGCAACGGATTTGTTACTTGCAGTGACAACTTCTATACTACTCTCCGAGTTCTTCTATAGTGGTTTGGAGGATTGTGGGAAGCTTACTAAATTCTCTGAAGGTTCCCTGATCCTTCATTTAACGCATCGGGAAATTATTTTTCTCTATTTAAGATTAAGTTCTCTGAAGGTTCCCTGATTCTTCTTGTAACGTATCGGAAAATTTTAATGACTAAGTTCTCTGAAGAGAGCAAGGTTCGTAGGAGAAGTTAAAGACTTTTCTTACGGTAATTTACTATTAAAATGTTACAGAAAATGCTCAGCCTCTAAGTTAGGTCAGTCTAGTCAGAATGAACATGGAAGAAATTTTGTGGGTTTATATACCCATAATTTGCTAACATCATTCTTATTAAATGTTGACTTGCGTCGTTTTTTATTCTTTATAGGCTGCATTATTTTTGCACAATATTTAAAAATAAAGTAAAATTTTGCTGTCGTAATGTTTAAACAGATAAACAAGATATAGGAAGAGGAAGCCATATTTTTATCTTAAACCGCGTATTTTCAGATCTGATGTTTTCCGGATCTGCCAAGTTAATTAGGAGTGGAAATTGAATTATGCATCTTTACACTAAAATATGCATATGAGCAAAAATTAAAGGGTTAAGATTTACAATTAAATGCTTAGTCAAGACACGACTTCACCCTCCACAACGAAGAGAGAATGCATACAAAACACGAACACTGAAAAATCCAATCCGGATTCATTATGAAGCTAAATCTAAAAAAATGATTAAGAAATTTTGAAAAGAACAAGTCACTAATTATTTGGCAAAACAGGAAGCAAATCAAGAATTTATCCGAACGAAAAAATAATAATAAAAAAATAATAATAATATCGCCGAGTGTACATTCCTAAATGGCGACATAATGTCGGGTCTTACATTGAGTACAGTCCCAAGTACATCACTGACTACATTGTAATTTTGGTTTATCACAACACTATGATTATAATTACCAATTAATTCACATTCGTTTATTATCGTTAATTAGTTTCATTAAAGTACATTAATTACATTATATTACAGTTAATTACAATTAAACCGTTAACTATAGTTTTTTTACAGTGTTTCATATTTATAGACAATTAGGATGTTAGGAGTATAACACGAAGTACATGGGCACATACGGTATATATATATATATATATATTTATATATATAAAACAACACACATAATGTTTTATAACTTCGAAGCAAGCGAGAGAGGAGATTTTGGCGTCGTCATCGGAATTCGAACACTTGCATAAGCATTTACGAGTCTATTGTGAGGAATTAAATAAATAAAAAAAATACAAAGTATACACGTGAACGTACTTACATGTAAGGTAATTATGTACGTCCTCAGTGGACATGTACGAATGCATAAAGTATTGTACACATATTGGTAGTCACACAATAGGTTGACAATAGGTAGTGGAATGAATAATTAATAAAATTAACAAAAGATAAAGGTCAAGAAAGGACATGGATGTATGAATGAACAACATATAAATAATGAAGTATAGAGTGTAAAGTTTTTATTATTTTGTTAAAGAATTTACCATACATTGAATACGAAAGATATCCACATACTAAACACGGGACTCAGCATTCAATGTATGGAAAAAGTGAAGGGAATCAAGTTACTTTATGACGTCATAGTTTAGAAAATTATTCAATACGTTAATTCATAATTAATACGACATAGTTATTCAATTCGTACGTACAGTATAAGTCATTAGGGTGTGTCGAATTTTTCAACTTTCAAATTCCAAATATGAGGGATGCTGAAACGTTGCAGCATGACTTAGGAATTCTAAAGATATTTTTGTTAATTTAATATAATTTAGTTTTGCTTGGTAAGAAGCTACATAAAAATAGTGACTTTTTTGACTTTTTTGTGGAATTATATAATAATTATTATATTAATAATATATGCTGGTATATATAATGCACTGCTGTTTTTGCTTATTTCACAGGTTGAAACATATTCATCAGTGTGCTGAAGATTACTTGTCCGTCAGTGCTACCATCCTAACCAGTGGGAATTGACCTACAATGGCTTCTAAAAGGAGGACAAGACTGGGGACATTCACACATATGAGCAACCTAATTGGAACTGGTAGAGAGTTGTTGCCCTCTGAACTCCCAACTCTGCGAGACGTTCTGAAATATGGGCTACTGCTAAGAGAACAAAGTGGTGAGGATGTGAGAAACTACCCAGCAGCCAGTCTTGCAAAGGACATTTACCCTAAAGTGCTTGAAAAGTGGGAACGAGCAAACAGTTCTTTTGTAGCCCCGTTGTAAATTCACGAGTCACAATCTTAAACAAGATCCAAGAGAGCTGGGAGCAGGCCAAAAACATATCTCTTGGGAGAGGAAAGCTACATGTCAAAGAGGCTTTCATTGCAAAACTTGACAAGCTTTTTGACATCCTCAGTTGCAAGTGTAAAATTGTTCTCTGCTCTGAATTTGGCTGCCTTGCAGATGCTGGTTGCAAAAACGAAACTCACATTAACTGTACATGCCCTAGGGAGATGAAGATCACTGTGAAGGAACTTGCTTTCATTAAAGGTCAGAGAGACAAGTCTGGTTCTATTGGACCACATCAGATTGGCTTGCCAGATCAACCTGAGCACAACAGACAAGTCAAAAAGCAGAAGCGGCAAGAAGACGAAAGAAGAAGGCTTGCTGAATATAAGCAGACAAGTAAGCAGGATGTTTCAATGCCATCAAATGAAATAATTTTCTCTGATGATGAAACTGGAAAACAAATAGCTGATGCTCAAGATGGAAAGGATGGAAGTTATGAAGTGACATTAGAAATACCAAGCACGTCTTCAACTTCCAATAAAAAGCCAGAGTACAACACATTAGAAATACCTAATGTTGCTATGCATAGCATCAGATATGGTGTTGGCCTGCGTGCCACAGCTGCCATCACCACTGCTGCCTTTATGGATGCTGGCTTGATCACTGAAGAAGACAAGAGACTTGTAGTTGATCACAATAAAGTCAAGAGGGCCCAAGAAAAAGTTATGAGATCCCTGGATCAGGAATTTGATGATCTTTGTAAGAAGGGTGAAATTGACTGCATCTTCTTTGACGGCCGTCAAGATACAACTAAAGTTATGCTGAAAGCAGACAATTCAGATCGTCAGTTCCCCAGCATCATCAAAGAAGAGCATTATTCTGTGTGCAGTGAGCCAGGTGGAAGATATTTCTACCACTTCACTCCTGAGAAAGGCTCAACGAGAAAAAAACCTGCTGAAGTTATTGCTGATAATCTTGTAGATTTCATGAAGAAGAAGGGCATTGATAAAAGCCTGCAGGCCATTGGAGGTGATTCTACAAATGTTAACACTGGCTGGGAGGGTGGTTCCATGCATTGGGTAGAGGTCAAGCTTTGCCGTAAGCTGATCTGGTTGGTTTGTGCCCTCCACACTAACGAGTTACCCTTGCGACACTTGATCACAGCACTGGATGGGAAGACCTTGTCTAACAACAAGTGGACAGGTAACATTGGCAAGATGCTAGACACTGCAACCGAACTTGAAATTGATCCTTCAT